>VXBL01003504.1:211789-298386 GCA_013400195.1 Aramus guarauna | reverse complement strand
CTGCGGCTCAGGCTAATTCCCCACGCAGAGCAAGTCTTTGTATTTCACTTTGATAACTTTAAATTAAAGTTTTTGACGCGGAAGTCAGGGTGAGGCGGTTAAAAATCAGTGGGGGCAGCAATACAGAGGAAAATCAGTGGATGTGACTGTAACTAGCCTTCGGTTTAACCAGGCCACCCGACAACAAAAGCACCAGGGACAATAATAGGGGTACGTCCGTTAATGTACTGTCTGACAAGTGATGGAAGTGTTGAACTTTCAGGAAACTTTGCTCTCCAACTGGCCATTTGGAGTCATGTCACCTTTAAGGAAAGAAATACTCATTCATATTTTGGCAGTTGCTTTTTAATCTGTTTGACATGCTTACTCTAAAAAAAAAAAATCCCTGTCGCTGTGTGACTAGAAGACCTTAAGGAGAATGTTTAGGGTTTGATTAAATAAAATGCAGGAGTGGGGATTTTTTTTCCTCTTTAGAGGTTAAAAAAAAGAAGTAATTGCTAGTGCATTTGACTTAGCTATTTAGTCTAAATGCAGCACCGCAACTGTCAGCATCCAAAAGGTAGTCCTTAGGGGCATGTTGGGCTAGATTTTAAAATTATCCGGACACATCAGAATATCTTATTATGCCCTTTCAATTGAGCTTCAGTGAAACTGTTATCCTAGAGGAGGAGGTTTAACTATATAGGAATAGACCTTCAATAGAAGCTACATGCTGAGAGTACCATAAAAGTGAGGGATGTGTCTTGCTTTGCGTTGACAACTTGGGAGTGGCAGTGGTAAGGTCTGGGAGAAAAGAACCCACCATGTGCGGCAAGGTTAGGTCAGAACATGTGTACAGTATAAGAGCATTGAGAATCATAGGTTCAAAGCATGAAAGAAGGTGAAGTAGGTTAAAACTTCAGTGTTGTTGATGATTGCTCTGTGAATAATAGCTAAGTCTTAAATTACCAGGTGTCTGTTCCACTGTTGTGGCTTGTAACTGTTGGTGGTTTGAAGGGTAAGCCTTCAAATACTGATTTTAATCATGGACTTGCTTTATAGAAATTTTTAGTGTTGTCATATAAGAATTAGCTGCACAGGTCATTTATTTAGTCAGGAAAAAAATCTTTGCTGCTAACACAAGCAGTTGTAAAGCTGTTACAACCCTGCCAAGGTAACGGTCATTTCACCGAGAAAGAGCTTGCTTTGCTTTAATTCATAGATTTGTTATTTGCTTATCTGTTTTTACTGGAATACATGCATATCTTTGAATTTGTTTGATAGGTAAACAAGCTTTTTCTAACTTCCAACAGAAAACAATTTATTAGACATAGTATGTGAAATGCTTCGGATTTCTGGACTGTCTAATATCATGTTAATTATGTGGCATTTTTGCTGTTGTGGAAGCTATGCGTGCTTCAGTAATCATAATAGCACTTCTTGTAATTTTTATGATTCTGAATTATTGGGCAAATTAATATTCTTGCTTTAGTATTTTCAAAATCAAGCTTAACATCTTTTTCTGGGACTGAGAAGGCACATGTGGTTGGTTGGCCACAGCCAGCAGCAAAGCACCCACATAGCTGCTTGTTTACTACCCTCAGTGGGACAGGGAGGACCAAAAAGTGAGAAAAGTTATGTTTCAGCATAAAGACATGTTAATATGCAGAGGAAAGAACTAGGGGGAGGACAAATGATGCAAAGGGAATTGCTTACCAATGCCCAGCCAGGTTCTGAGTAATGGCTGCCTTGGAAGACAGCCCCCACCCTGTTCTTCCTCTACCCAAGTTGTTACAGCTGAGCATTATATGACACGATATGGAATATCCCTTTGGCCAGTTTGGGTCAGCCATCCGGCCAGAGCCCCCTCCCAACTTCTGCACCACCAGCCTGCTCCCTGAGGATCAAGAAAAGGAAAAAGAAAACCTCGAGGCTGTGCAAGCTGTTCAGCAATAGCCCAAACATTGGTGTGTTATCACCACTGGTGTAGTCACAAATCCAAAACACAGTGCCACAGGGGCTGCTGTGAAGAAAATTAACTCTATTGCAGCCAAATCCAGTACAGCAAATAAATTACTTCTAAGGAATGTGACTTTTTAATTATATTTTTAATGTCTTAACCACTGAGAACTAGTAAACCGTTCTGAGTGCTACTTTTGCAAACAGCTCAGTTTGATACTTTGTTTTTTAAGACTTCTCCAGTTAAAAGGTAGAAGTGAGATTTTAAGGGTGACCTTGGCATATTTGCAACTGTTCTTCAGAATAGCAAAGCAATTTAGCCAGGAGCAGAGGTGGCTGAAATAATCTCAAGTTTGATTTCTAATAGCCGTAGTCAGCATTAGGTGTACATTGGAGTCAAAACTGTTTCTATAGGTGATGGGAAGAAGCTTAAAAAAATGGCTACAGAGAGCATCAAAGTCACTGATGATTTAATTTATCTAGCTTTGTCCTTAGCAGTCAGTATGTATGAGGCTGGCAGAGAAAGGGCAGTAATAAAATGATTCTCAAGGTGTGTGATATACATGACTGTAGGGAAGGTGCTGCTCCTGTGGTTTGTGTTGGTAAGAAGAGCAAAGTGTGAAATTACCTGCACAGGGTAACTTGCCAAATGTTATTAAAAGGTTTTGTATCTGGAGAAGAGCAAGAGAAAACCCTTGAGAGGATTCTAGAAGTGCATTGAAATATTTTTACTGGCACTAAAATTTGCTAGAAAATAGGTTTGGGACTCAAGTTATCAAAAGATTTGAGTGCCGAAGCAACACAATCACTGGTAACTGGTACTTAGGAATAGTTTTGTGAAACTATCTCTTCTGAAACTAGGCTAATGATATCTGAAGGTTTCATTCTAGGCATTTTTGTTTTTTCTAGCACTAGCAGCTTGTTAATACTAATCAGATTTAAATTGTAATACCTAATGTGCTGTATTCCTGTGTTGGCAAGGCATGCTTAGTGTGGCATAGCTAACTTGCAAAAGTATGTTTCCATATGCAGGCAAGTAGCTTTTTAATGGAGAGTATTTATAGAAGGGGAGCAATGTGAAGTAGATACTCATATCTCCTCAATGGGTTGTTTGCTGTCATGGTGTCAGATAGTATAGGTTAGACATAGGCATGTTTGTGGTTGTATTTGCTGTAATATCCATTTAGGGCATTGTTGGTACAGAGATGTACTCTAAATTCTACATTAATGTACTTTATGTGATAGTTGATATCTACCTGCAATACAGCAGCTTCGTGACAGGATGAACAAAGAAATACCCTCATGACAAAAAGAGCTGCTCTGTACAAAAGTTAACCAGAGGAAAAGTGTCTCTTGTCTCACTTGTGTAGTGTCTTAGACTCGTTGCTTTTCTTCCTGAGTTTCTGTGCTTCTAGTGTTACTTTGGCATGGGCTGTCACTGGAAGATTGAAGCATGTCTCGATGTTCCAGAAAGAAAAACACTAAATTTCACCATTTCTGTTATGAATGAATGATAGGCATGTTGGTTTTTTTACCTTTGTTCTTTTTTAAGGCAGGTAGAGAAAAACAGGCAAAAGTGATTTGAGGCTGGTGTAGTACCTGGTTTTAATAGAAAAGCATATTTGAAACTTAAGTAGATACCAAGTTGACAGTGTCCCTTTAAGTGTTTCTTTAAATCATAGAATTTTGTTCAAATATCTCTTCCTTCCTCTTACTTGTTTTACGCAGCATTATATGGAACCATTCCTAAGTTCTAATTCATTACAGAAAATAATGGGTTCACTTCCTTTTTAAGCAGGACAAAAGGAACAAGCTGTTGAATGGTATAAGAAAGGAATTGAAGAACTGGAAAAAGGAATAGCTGTCTTAGTAATTGGTCAAGGTAAGCCAGTTTTGAGTTTTGTGGAAAAGATTTTGGTTTATGGCTTCTTCAAAGTGAGGAATCAATATTGCTAAATATGGTAGGTGCTAGGAATGGTCTACTGTATGAATTCATTCGCAAGAGTGTTTCTTATTCCTGGTATAGCTGTAGGTGAACACTGGTCCATTTCTCTGTTCTACCTTAATGTTCTGGTCTATAACACATACAAATGTTGCTTCAAATATTTTCAGACTATCCAAAATCATGAGCAGTTCATGAAACTTCTAAAGTAAAACACTTGACTTCTTATATAATGTGGATGCCAAAATACTTAGTTCTGATTTGATTTGCCAGTTGACTGTTCATGTTCTTACCTATGCAGACTTTTATATTCCCTTCGGTATAATTAAACAAGAAACAACCCAATTTGGAATGGTCTAGCGTTGTGTTTCTGAATAGCTTATGTCAAAATAGCTGGACATTTCCAACAAAGGAAGAAAGCCATCTGTGTGTATGGAAATGTTTTAAGCTGTAGTGTAGAAGCAAGTATGTACCATGGAGACATAGGTGTAGTGAAGGACTTGCTAAGAAGTCCTCAAAATAATATATTAATAATAATACCACCCCCACCCCAAAAAAAAAACCCAAACCAACCAGAAAAACCCACCAGACCTGTATCTGCTTTCGTAGACTGCTGTTTTATTCCGCAGTTATGTTTAGAAATGTTTGTGAATGGTATGTGGTCACATGTTACTTATGCAGCAGTACCAGTGGCATTTGATACAACCTGTCTAAATTGCACAGTTAAAAAAGCAAGCTTGACTTGAACAGACATAATTCTTTTAGGAAGTAGTGATATTGTCTGTAATTCTGTGTGTTTTGAAATGTAAAGGGACACAGTCAACTGAATTTAAATCTGTCAGTTTTGCCAAAGCAAATTATTTCAAATTGTACTTGCCTCTTAGTCACTTTTTAAGCTTTTTAAAAATCATTTTTATTTGGCTTCTGTTTAGAAAAAGGCAGTGACAAAGAATATGTATTAGGTCAGCATGAGATGTTACAGAATATGCAAAGCAATGCTTAGGTTCCCACTGCTCTACGAGCAATATTGTAAAGCAGATAGTGTCAACTAACTTTAAATTCTTGATTAAATAGAAAGCTTTAGGATTTTTTCATTAGTTTTGTAATCATGTTCTGTAGTGGAGGGGGTAGATAAGGCGTGGGAGGAAGAGGAGGGAAGGCTGGGTGTTAGTATTTTAGCATTTTAAAAAGTTAATTTGCCAAATTGTATTTTAACATTGATTTTTCTTTGTAAGGTGATCAGTGTGAACGGGCTCGACGTCTGCAATCTAAAATGATGACAAATTTGGCAATGGCCAAGGATCGCTTGCAGCTTTTAGGTACCAGTTACAATTAATGAGTTTGGAAAGTTTGTCATTTCTTGCACAACTTCATGTAATGCATTCTTCTGAAATTTTACTTGGATTTTTAAAATGAAGGAGTCATTATCTGTGTAGGGTCTCAAGGTTGGTTTTTAGATGAGAGTAATATTTTTTCAATGCTGTTGATGGATTTTGAAAATTGGAGTCTCATGACCCACTTCCCTGTGCCTTAAGAAATAGGTGTAAAAGTAACTGACAAGTCTTTCGCACGCTTCACTTATAAACTGAGGGACTCTTGACTAACTCTTGCTGGAGTTAGTTTAGGATTTCTGTGTTAGAATTGTAGTAAAATATGATATATTGCTGATCATGAGTGCTAAGTGTGCCTTCTGTAAGTGTAACTACTTCATGTTCTGTTAGTTTTGCTGTCACATATAACAATTTTCCTGGTTATTGGTATGTACTGTAATAATAATTCTTTAGCGTTATGTAGACCATAAGGTTGTGAAATCCTAATTCTTGTAATTTTTATCTAGTACTGTTCTATTTTAAGAATAGCAGGTAAGATCACTTTTTTTCAGAAGCATAGTGTTGTATAGTTTTAGCTTTATCAAAATGAAGTGTTGTATATAAGCTCTTAATGGACAGTGTAAACCAGGCAGGACTTGAAATGGCATCTTGCTGTGCATGATAAACAAAGATTCCCTCCCCCCCCATTAAGCAACAAACCCACAGCTTTGTGTAGTGAATTCTCTAAACTGAGAACTTTGGAAATGCATTTAGTTTGTGCAGTAAAATGAAAATAAATATTATAATTTTTTTTAATTGCTCTTTAAGGGAGAGCACTTGAGTATAAGTTGCATATCTGCAGCCTCAATCTTGTCCCATGTTGTTTTGAATTCTTCTAACTCCCTCTCCTAGGAATGTATAGAGCAGACAGGAAAACTCATATTTTTTTTTCTCCTCTTACATTTTGTGATTCTGTGGCCCGGTGATTGGCAGGGAAATTTTGGCAAACACAAGACAGTGAATCCCTTTTGTTTCCCTTGAGTTCCCGATGTCTTTAGTTCTTTTTGAAAAAAGTGAAGAGAAGGAACATGGGGTGAAAGAGGCTTCTGGCTTCTGTGCTTTCTTACTGGTGTTTGTTGGTAGAACCTTAGTATATGCAGAAAAGGTATTTTCTACTCATTACAGTTAAAGGGTGACTAGAGGTAATATGAACTAGGGAACAAAAGAGTGAGTGATTACATGCTAACAATCTTTGATAAGGTGTGGCTCTTGCTACATCCTAATTGCAAGTAACTAGGATTTCTTTCAAAAAATGTGCTGCTCTTTGAACCTTGATGTAGCAATGGCTGTGTTTTGTGGGTAGTGCTTCATTGTTGCTTGTGTTACTGTAGTAGCACTTGCAATGTTGATAATTTGATTACCTGCTGTGCTCTGATTGAAAAGATAAAAAGGGTAAACATTGCAAAAAACCCTAAAGTTGAAGTCAAGCTGGTACATTCATCTTTACTACCAGAATGTGTGATCACATGCTATTTGTATTTTTCATTCAGAGTGCAGGTTGAAAAGTAAACAGATAGAATAGTGTTTATTGCAGAAGTTAATGTCAAATATGATTTATTTTATTTTTACTTTGAAAATATTAGAAGCTGAGTATTCTGTTCTACATAGGTTCTTGTTTAGCTTGCACTAAGGATCTGCCTCAAACAATGTACCTGAGAGCAAATTTGGATAGAAAGGAGCAAGTGAAGGCATCTGCCATTTAGGAAGGAAAAAGATGTCATTTGGAGAGATATTCCAATGGATTTAAATCCCTGCAAGCTTGGTTATTATGAATCTATTTGAGTAATATTTGTTATACCATCTAACCAACTTTCAAGTATTGACAGCATCAGTTTTTATTACTTTATATGTCATTTTACATGGATTTTGTGGAAATTTAAGGTACTCTAGAGTTGACTTGCATGTGCAATTCTAAACACAGCTTTTAGCTTTTTACTTACAGTAACCGATATTTGGAAGTTTTAAAGTGGTGTAGAGACACTTTTGTAGTTGAACTAAACCAGAGGCTCTTGAAGCTCTTAACGTTCAATAAAGTGATTTTCCCCTATGAATCCAACTCTTAAGATCAAAGAGTGTTTTCCTCTAGCCCTGTGAAATGTCTCCCATTTCTTAAAAGAGAATAGGCAAGTCCTTTATTGCGTTTGCTGGTAGGATAAAACAGACTTAAAGTAGATAATAATATCAAATATTTCATCCTGCTTACTAGATGGAGATGTGATTGCAGACTGCCTAGCTGAAATGCCATCCAGTCAAGCAAGTTACATTGGTAATACATAGAAAGTGAAAAATAAATCATATGGATTACAACTGTCCCTTAAAAGTGCTCAGTGGTATGATTTTTTTGAAGTGTGTTGGATTATCAATGTAAGTTTAAATTGCATGACACAACTGATGGGGATGTGATGTCTGATCACACCAATGTGTTATCACCATGTGTCATCAAACCACTGATGCCTTTTAAAGTTAGACCAAGAGGATGTAGCTACTTACCTTGGATGATGGCTTTAATATTTTGAGCCCTGTTTTCATCTTGGGTCTAAATTACAGTATTGTATTTGTTTAAAGCTGTACTGTGACACAGCCTGAAAAAGCGGCAGTGACTCCAGGTATGTTTCAGGGCACCTCAAGGTGACTCAATCACTTTGCCAGTCCAGTGACAATATTGAGTTGTGCTGGCTGTCAGGAGACTTCCAAGTTCTACCATTTGAATTGGTAGAAGTCCCTGGTTTTGACATAGTTTAGGGTGTGGTAGCTGTGCAGTTATTTAGATGAGTGGATAAATCTTGCTTTCATGGTCTTCACAGACCTGATCTCTCCTGTGTGACTAATCACCCATCTTAGAGTAATCATATCTGATATATTTAGAATCACAGGAGGATATTTGTTTTCTACAATCAGTACATAAAACTCAGCAGTTTGCCGTTCCTGAAGATAGATAACCACAATGTCCAGTGCGACACTATTCTAACGCTATAGGTGTGTTGTACCAATCTGTGTTCTCCCATTTCAGAGAGACTTTCTGGAGGGGATCAGATTGCTATTGGCACAAGTGCTTTTCTGTGTACTGTGTGTAGCTTCAGTATCTTGGTTGAAAGTATGCACGTGGCACCCAATTCAAATATCTTTGATCAGTATCTTCTTTGGTAATAATTCTGCCCGTGTATGGATATGGGCTTCAATGGACACCTTGTGGGATTCTTCCACTTTCTTGGAGGTGATGGTGGTTTTGCTTCAGGCTTATGTTATATGGTAACAGGGTTTTTTTCATTAGAAATCAGTTACCTTGAACTTAAAATCTTATGTTGCCTAAATAAGACAATGGCTGCAGTAGTGTTTATTTGGTAGCTTTATGTCAACATTGTATCATCAAGGAGAAATACTGAATGAGATTCTGTAAATTTTTTTATTTTTTTTTTCCAATATGTGGAGACAGAGAGAGAAAGCATTTAAATGGAAGGTAATAGAGTGTCCTGTTAACTTCCTGGACTAATATGTAATAGCTCAATTTATTTTCATTATTCCAGATGGCTCTACATCTACACTGTTTCTCAAGAAAGGTGATATATTTGCTTTATGTAATTTTATGTGCAATATTAAAATTACATGCTAATATGTAATGTGATGGGAAGATAGTGTCTGAATTGAAACTGGATAACAGTTGGATTACATTTTTTTTTTTTGGTTGCAGTTTTGGAGTTCCTGAATATGTGGAACTTGCCAAGCCATTGACATTTGTGGTAAAACGTCAGTCGTGAACTGTAGTGTTGAAGCAAATAGCATTTCCTGAATTCCTGCCCAAGCCAATTGATTTTATTATGGTCACTCACTAGAAGGTTGTTGTGTAAAGTTCAGAAATGTTGTCCAAGACTTAACTGATTATCTAGTATCTTACCAAGGCTGTCAATACTAATTTTGTTTCTTAAGCTTCTCTATGTGCTTTCCGTTCAGTTTGTGTGCACTGGGCAGGGAGTACTCTGCTGTCTCCTTCAGTAGTGCTGCGCCCATTAAAATAGTACATTGTGTTTGTCATCAGTCATACTAAAAGGACTTTTCTTAGACTTCTTTAGAGGGAGGTTTCTTAGGGTAACTTCTTGTGAGTTACAAGCCTTGTGGTTGTTTGTAGACTGTTCTTGTGTGACTAACATTTTTTTGTTTTACTGTACCCGACTCATCAATGCTTTCAATTTAAAACAAAGTAAACCCTGGGTGCACATGCTAATCTTGAACTTTAGCTTTTTGTATTTGCCTGTGGCTACTAAGTTTTCACTCTAAACCGCATCTTGTTCAGTCTGGATATTATTACTTGTATTATTATCACTTAAATTACTGGGACTAAAGATAATTTTCAGGGAAGATAAGAGGTGAGCGATCAGGAGCAGGCAGAAGAAGAAAGGAATGAAGCAGAAAGACCAAAGATCCGCAATAGATGAAGCAGAAACAAGGAAGTGTTTATGCTTGTTCGTTGTACAATCTGCAAGCTCTGAGTGGCAATTCTTCCTCCAGTGAGGGCATTTATGATCTTGGCTGTGCACATTTTCAGTAGAACTCAGCTTCTTTTGCAGTATGTGCTTTCACGTTGTCAGAGGACATTGCTCCTCTACTTGGCCATCTGTTTTCCTGTAGCTTCTTGGTAATGAAGTACTCCTTGGGGGAGAGGAGGAAAAAAAAAAAAAGAGGAGGGAAGGGGTGTAACAATGTATGCCTTGCATCCTTATAGTGCTTTGTTTTTACAGAAAAGGGGAGGGGTGTGAAATAAAGGTGGGAGAGGCTGTAAAGCGCCCCAAAAGTAAGTCCTAGAGGTTTTTAGCTGCAGGAGGAAAAGCAGGAATGGTAGGTGAGCTGTGGAGAACAAATAGTCTTGAGACTTGTTTTGTCATTTGCAACCTTACACCTCTTTGACTTATGCTTTGGCTAGTTTATCATGACTTCTTAATTTCTTTCTCCTCAATCTTTGACCATATAAATCTTGTATTCAGATGTTTCTGAAGTTAATCCTCTTAAAGAACACAGCTTGCATGACAATTTTATTAACTTAATTTCAAGGCAATTGTATTTCTAAATACAGATCTTGAAAGACATCATCGCAATGTATATATGGTGTTTTGCTTGAACAGTTGAGGTTTCTGTAAAATATTGACTGGCGGTTACTACCAAAGTGAAACATGTAATATGCAGGAAAGTGATGATTCCTTGCAGTTGGTCAAAAGTAACGCCTGGGGAGGACTTTCAAAAATGGGTTATCAACACAAGTATGTAGTAAATGAAGTTAAATTAATCCTGACCATTGCTCTGGGAAGTAGCTACAATCACCAGATGGGAAGATTGCTGTACTTAACTGAGCTGTAAATGGCTAGTTTTAAAGCTGTTTTCAGTCATGCTCATGCTGACAGAATTTTCTTAGAAATTTGCTAAACATGTAGAATAGATAGAAATACTCCTTTTATCTTTAACCCTGTATCAAGTATAACAAAGCCAAACTTGACATTTGTGTATTCAGCATACATAAATTTTCTTGGTTCATTTTTATTTTTTGTTTATTTTGTCCTTTTTCCTCCCTCCCCCTCTGTCTATTATGTAGAGAAGCTGCAGGCAGTTTTGCAAATTTCCAAGCCGCAAATGGAGGTCTATAATGACAGTACTAACCTGGCATGCCGCAATGGACATCTCCAGTCAGGTGGGTTTGGTTTTACCAGCACCTATTGAGGGGATGTCTCTCAGTTTCCGGTGTATTACAGGGAAAATTATGCAATGCTATGTTCTGGCCCCACCAACCTTTTAAAAAATTGTTTCATATTTGTTTTTAAAAGCTTTATATAAAATACATTCCATCCTTTCTATGGCTTTGACAACACTGTTTTATTTTGTAGTATTCAGTTCTCTCATACAATGTCTGTCCTAGAATCCAAAACTATTAACTAAGACAACATTTTAGAGAATATTTCTCATGTTATATTCTTAAAGGAATTAAATTAAACCTGTTTTAGAAAGTGTCAAAGTCAATGTAGGATATGCAGGTTATATATTGTACCTAGATAAGTAGTTCTTCCTTTGTGATATTGTGAGTGTGCATTTGCATTAAGCTGCTTTAAATTTCAGGGGTTTTTACTATGGGAAAGTGATACATGATTAAAAGAAGGTGTGTGTGGGGGAACAGCTCTTGCTTTTTGTCAAAGGTTGTGTTTATCCTTTCCCAGAAGACTGCACCAGGGATACTAAAGTATCCAGAAGTAAACTTGTTTGTCCGTACACAAGGAATTTGTGAGGTTTTTGAATTGTCTTCAGGGAATGTTTTAAGCCAGAAGTAAGCTATTGTCACAGCTGTGATTTCAACTGATAATTCCTACAGTAGACAAAAATGGTTAAATAAAATAGCTAACAAGCAATGGAATTCATAAAGCTTGTCTACTGAGTCAAGAGCAGTATTCAGTTTTTAAACTAACTAAACTTGAAACAGTGTAAACCACATGCTTTTTCTTTCTTTTTAGCTCAATTTCTGGTTCTGAAGTCATCTTACTGTTTGGGTTTATTCCTTCTAATGTATGAGAACTTAAAGTAGTGGAACAATGTCATGTTAGACACCTTTAGATTACTGTATGTGTGGTATTTTTGTTAACTGCATTTGTCAAAAAGATGTAGTTAAAATGGCTCTTCTGCGTAAGTTCCTATGTAGACTGAGCTTCAGGACTCTTTACCTTAAATGATCCATTACCACTCTCCTCTTTTTACATAGTTGGCTAGAGATTGAATGAACAAATACACATATGCACGTAAAAGTTAGTAACGTGCTCCATCTGATTCAATGTGAACAGCTTTTTCTTTAAACTCTTTGCTCTGTTGTACCTTTTTCTCAGAGTATCTCAGAATTGGATGCTGCAGGAGAAGGTTAGACTTTCACTCTTAAAACTGCTAATTGAGCTACTTAAATCTGTTAGTAAAAAAGCATAGGGTATCCATTGGCATCTACTGGACAGGAAGAAACATTTTGCTGTTCTGTGGCAGGTGTTTTTATTTACAGAAATTCCTGTAGCAGAGGTGGTGACTGTTGTTAAATTTGTGGAAATTGATACTAGTCAATTTACCCATTTGGAATCATATTATAGAAGATGGATGACTGAACCACTTCTGCAAAACTGTGGAGGAAAGGATAGCAAAACAACTGCAAAGGACCGTGGTCTTCTGGGGATGCTTTTTTTCTAAGAGTCTTCCCACTTTCTGAAGAGGAGTGCGGGCTAACAGAGAAACTTTCATTTACCAGCCTCAGTGGGATCTGAGAAGAAACAGAAGGGCTAAAGAGCAGGTCATGAAAAAGAGTTAGGTACCAGGCATCTACTGATTACTCTGAACAAGACTTCAAGAGGCTTGTTCCATTTGCATTTACATTGCCAAAGGTAAACTTTAGATTCACAACTTGTGAAAGTTAGAGGTTTACCCAAAGTACTGAACTTCTGCAGCTCTGGGATCCTTGATAGTACCAGGAAAGTCAGCCTATTAATTGATGTCTGAATTTCTTAATTGGCTGGTGCCTATGCTCACATGCTCGCTCTCTGTCATGCTCTCTCTCTTTTTTTCTTTTTTTTGGGGGGGGAGTATGGGGGCATGGAGTCTTATTTGTAAGAACATGTTGGTGCTACACTTTTTTCTTAAAAGTACTTCTTTTATACCTGTATTTTCACCTGGACAGCTGCAATAATTGGAAAACACTAAGTAGATAATAAATTCTTAGAAAACTGTACAAAATCAGCTTGCAGGCTACTTGAGATAAGACGACTGCTGTTACTGAGACAGTAGAGGTAACTGAGCCACAGGGCTCTGGCATAAGCTTCATTTTTCTGTCCACATATAGTATTACCTGTGCTGTTGCCTGTTCAGGCTGGCCTTTTTAAAAGTCCAGGATTTTATGAAGTGTGAAATATGGTAATTCATAGTTTTAACATCCAGAAAGTGCCTTTTTGCCCATTCTTTGGTCAAAAAGTGCTTTGCTTTCTTTTGTTTGCCTTTAAAGGCCAAAGTCTTTAAAGATGTTTTTTGCTTCTGTCTGATATTCTATTCTCACAGCTATACTGCACATTTTTTGTATTTCCAAAATGTTACTGATGTGAGATTCTTCCTTCTTTCAAGATACTATTTGTCAGCCTTTCAGACCTATTTACTTGATTCTAGCACAGATGACTACCTATCCCTGTCTTCCTCATTCATAGTTTCCTAACTTACCTGACTAGCTGCAGATTTTTCTTGAAAATGTGTCTGATGGATTTATAATGAGGTTTTATAAGACCTCATCACATCAGTATCGCCAGCCCTTCAGTTGCAGAAGGCTATATAGTAACTAATCTTAAGAGTAAGAACAAAACCCAAACCTTTTATTTTGAAATACATATTTATTAATATCCATCACTCTTGTTCTCATAGCAATCTTAAATTAGATGTAAAACAATTTAGCTGTATTTTTTTACTCCATGTTTTCCTTTGCATTGTGGGTTGTTGTTTTTTGTTTTTTAAACTTGCTTGGGAAGGAGATTATACCCGTCTTGCCAAAGGCAGTGTTGATGAGTTTTATGAACTTATTTACTGGGCACACAATACTGATAGTATTACAGTAATTCCAGTGTACCATTTTACATTTAACGTGTAAATCTCAGCATGATGTATGATCACAGAAAGCATTCAGTTTTTCTTTCTTACCACAATATTAGCACTGTGCAAGTAGCTAGTACTTTATCTGTTTTCACTTGGAAGGATTTGCTGGCATGTCTTTAATAGTAGACATATATTGGCAACGTATTTTAAGTTGCAAAAATTTTACTGTCGATACTGAAGCCTTTTTAAGGAGCTTCCCAAGTAGAAAAACAAGTAGCATAAGATTGTTTTTAGCACCATAATTTGGCAAGAGTAGATCTTTGACATGGCTCTGTCAATTCAGAAAGAGCAACTGTGTCCCTGATCTGTGGAGCTGTGCTACCATTTGAAACATAGAACATGTTAGTTGCTGAAGCTTTCTGTTAGGTAGCTTTTATTACTTGAATCTACCTATTTGAAAAATCTGAATATAATTACTATTTTGGAGCTATTGTGAATGCTTATCCTGAATAACTATTGGTTTTGCAATTGCTACATGTATTTTTCTATGCAATATTTGCAGAAAATGTATAGCTAAGCAGTTTAAAAATTTATTTATTTATTTTTAATAAAATGATATACATAAAGTTACAGACAATTCTAGACTGGTGAAGTATTTTTTTTTCCAACTTGGGATCCACAGACCACATGTAATAACTTCTCTTAGTTGCTTCATATCAGTTGTCAGTAGGCATACATAAGGAATTTCTGAGGAATATTCCTTGATGATTTTTAAGGTTTCACAACTAAAGGCTGGAAACTGTTCTGCAAAACTGGAACTGCTGCTGCTAGTTTTCGTTTAAACTTTTTTTTTTTATGCTTAAGAAATTATAAAGCAGCAAAAGCTTGTTTATTAAGAAGTGCCTTAATCTGTTTTGTTTTTTTATCCTTCTGTATGATCTAGTGGTGTTAGCTTGGAGCTTTAAAGTAAATTTTTCTGCCCAGTCAAGAGTAGAATCAGAATGATCAAGCTCCTATTGCTATCCTATAAGTATATATGAAGTAGACAATTGAATTGTTCAGTGTTTCAAATACACTCGAACAAATGCCATGGTCTCTCTTTGTGATTAAATATATTTTAGGCACGTCTTTACTGTTTTATATGGAATGGTGAAACATTTGGCAAAAGCCTGCCAGAGATACTACAAAGGTTTTAAGGCCACTTGCAGCATATTTTCAGTCTTTCAGCAGATGACAAATCTAAATGGATAAGAAATGTGGTTTGGGGGTTTTGCATTCGTTACAGCAAAATACATATTTTTATGTAATGAAACAATAGGGGCTATCAGTCTGACAGGTGACATACGTGTGCTTTTAAACACTTAACGCTTTAGAAATAGGTGAACTTTAGATACACTGTAATTCTGAGAAGTTTGATCACATTTTTATTCTTCAGTGAAAGTTTGTAGGTAAAATTAAGTTTCTCTCTGGAGTTGACACTGAACAGCTATGTTCAAGAGTAGTTCATCAGAGCTTCTTTTTGTGCTATCCATCAGGACTGACCACAGAACATATGTCAACTTAGTGGTCTTGATTCCTGGAGATACAGCTGGAGTAAACTGTAATTTGTATTTAAAGCCTTCTCTTTTTCCTTCTCTCTCCCTGTATTTCCAGCTTCCTGAAATACTCCTTACCCGTGCAATTTTATGATTCTTAAAATTGCAATATGTGTCTATTGTTCTCAGTAGATGGGAAAGTGTGATAATTGAGCAACATGTTGGAGTGAAGGAGATGGAGGGAAACTACTTTAGCTTTTTCGAAGCCTTCCCATGTTGCCTTCAAGCCAGCTGTGCAAATGAGGCTGAAGAAAAAAACAACTGCCAAACTGAGTGCCACCTTTTGATTAAATTGGATCAAAGTGTTGAGTAGCTAGCTTTTTTTATAGATTCACATGCTGCTTTTTGAACTTGAAAGTTACTAAGTCTGCCTAACTTTGAAGAGTTTTTGACTTGGAGATTCCTGCTCAGGAATCTCCTAAGTAAATGTAACCAGTTCTGGATCTGTGTGTGATTTAGTCAGTAATCCGTTTGTTTTTTTGTTTGTTTTTTACAAGAAATATCTTACAGGTAAATGTAGTTAATGATATTCTTCAAGTTCCCTTGTTTTTTGCATATTGATACATCTGCCTTGTTTATGATGACCCCTGCAGAGTTTCTGTAACTCTAAAAAGGGGTGGATTTGTGACTGAAGAAAGGCTTTAGGAACTTGTTAGACAAGTAGTTCAATCTATGCATAACTGCAGACTGTGTAGATTTCCTCCTGGTAGTATGCAAGACTTATGTTTAAGGAGGCTGAGAACATGATAGTAATTAATTAATCCTTCCATGATACTGTTTCGCTGAAGTATTCTTACTTAAATGCTTTAAACACAACATTCAAAATTACGAGGTTTTCTACTGAAAGTGCAGTTCAGTGAAAAATGATATTGCAATTACAAATTATTCATAAAGCTATTAACAGCCTTAAAAATCAGAGTTCTTTGGCCCGCTGCTTAAGACTAACAAGACAAACTGAGCTGAATATTTCTAAAATCTTAGTGAAGAAACTTGCAGCTGAAATCCATCTTGAGCTTCCTTGCCTCTGATGCCATATTTCCCTTATCTAATCAAAAGGCTCCTTAATCCTTTTAAAAGGATATAAAATAAGGCAGCATTTACAGTTTCCATTGCAGACAACAGTACTATACTAGACAGCTTCCAGTACTGTATTCTCACCACCAAAAACCCTGATATGATGCTGCACTTAATCGTTAACCAGCCTGACCAACCTGTGTGCTCGCTCTAGCATGTTCTTACCTCTTAGTCTCTGGTTTGATGTTTTACACTTGCCATTTCTGTGCCAAGGAACCTTGTTTTGTCATGTATTCTATACAGAGAATGTAGAAAACAAGTGCTGTTTCACTTACTGTGGACCAAAATCGCCTTTTGTAGTTTAATCACCTGTGGCCAGTATGTTAAGTTATATCTGTCACCAGATTTGAGACCTTCCTGCTCCATCATGGAGGTGAATTAGAGCAAGTGTGAACAGAATGTGTGGTGGTGGTTGAATTCAGTGGTATAATGTAATATTTTAAGACTTAATTTTAAATGTAGGAAGGTAAGCTGCTTCAGAGCTGTCCATTCAGAATTTGCTTACCCCTCGAGATTCCTGAAGTGAAACAAAGTTCTGAGAAAAAGCTCCTGATAGTTGCTTGCAGGTATAATTATTTTAATTTTCCCAAATTAAAGCGCCTTGGTGAAGCTTCTGTGTGGAAGGTGCTAGTTAGTATTAGCTAGCATCCAAAGTAACTAGCATGCTAATATCACTTAAGGAATGAATGCTCTGGATCTAATGGCTAATGAATGCTCTGGATCTAATGGCTTGGAATTTGGGGATTATTATAATGAATATTCTTAGGAGTTCTTGGGAAGGAAAATCTTCTAGCTTGTGTTCTGTTGTCTTCTGTCTTAAGGAATAGATAATGTTCTTCGCTTAGTACAGGACTTGGCCATCTCCAGCTTTTCTAAGGTGGCTAACTAGTGTTGGTTTTGAGAGCTCCTAAAAATGCAAGACTTAACTTTAGGAGAAAGCTGCAGTTAATATCCTCTTAAAAGTACTAAACCTCCTTAAAAACTAGTGTTATTCTGCTAGAATACTGTATTATGTCTCAATAATACTGTCTTCAAGTTAGAATTGATGGTAACAGCATGACTACTGAAAATGTTCTCATGACGCTGGTTTTTCTTTATAGAAAGTGGAGCGGTTCCAAAAAAGAAGGATCCCTTAACACACACGAGTAATTCCCTTCCTCGTTCAAAAACTGTTGCAAAAACTGGATCCACAGGTCTTTCAGGTCACCATAGAACTCCTAGCTACAGTGGGATATCATCATCTTCTGTGTCTAGACCAGCACCTAATCCTGCAGCTTCAACTCACAAGGTATGGTGAGGATAAATATAGTAGTATACACTTGGAAAGTCAATGTCAATTTCAGGATGACCTTTGGATTTTCTGCCTTTGTTACAGTATTGTAATAGCAACATTTTTTGGAAGGGAAAAAAAAAAAAAAAGACCAAAACCAAACACCTAATTTTTTTGGCCAGCCTTTTAAGCTAGGCTGTAGAGTGGATTTTAGAAATCAGGAGACATTGGGTGGCTCCGTGGGCAAATGGATTTTAATTGCAATCACAGTAATAAATTCTAATACTTGTTTTGAAAATTTCATGGGAAACTGGCTGAAGCTTATCTAGGAGAAAAATAAATGCTACTCCTAGTTTGTAAAAGATGGAGGAAAAAACCTGTCTTACTCCAGAACTAAAGATTTTCCCCTGATGTGTTTCTTCTCTTCCAAAGCATGCATGCACAGGTTGTATTGCAACCACATTGAAAAGCAAATTATGGTTAGATTGTGACTTAAATACAAAAGTATGTCCTACACTAATAAGACAGAAAAATGCTGCATATCTTTTGACCCATCTCTTTCCCTTCCATCCTTATCTTCCCCCGCTACTCCTGCAGTAAAGTAGAATAAAGAGCAGAATGGACAGAATATAAATGTTGTTAAACATGATTGCTGCTATCATATGAATGCTTTTAAGTGGCCTGTTATCAAAGTATGACAGCAGTAGAAATTCTTGCTTATGGGTATTTGAGAATCTGAAACAGTTTGTGATGCTCTGTTGTAGTGTGTGCTGGGGGAGATACCACAGTTAAATATAATGAATTATCTTAAAAACAAAACACAACTAACCAACAAAAAAAACCCCAACAACAACAAAAAAAACCCCAAACAAAACCAAGCCAAACTTCCCCCACCACCACCACCACCACTGTAGCCTAACATGTTCTAACTTTGGCTTAATATGATAGTATGATTTATAGCAAAATATAGCATCAGAATATCTGGTATTTGTTAACGTATTAGGTTTTACTGGAGCAAATGAAATGTAGAAGTAATTTTGTTAACAGTATGCCTTAAAAGTATCAAGTTTGGGTTTTGGTTTTTTTTTTTCCCCTCTGTCTCCAGGTTGCTCCTAAAAATAGCAGAACAAATAAGCCTTCTACTCCTACCACGGCTCCTCGAAAAAAGAAAGACTTGAAAATATTTAGAAATGTGGACAGTAATCTTGCCAACCTTATCCTGAATGAAATTGTTGATAGGTAAGTCTGAAGAAAAGTAGGCTTTTCAATGCAAAAAACCCCAGTGTTTTGTTCAGTAGTGTCTTGTCCCCTTGGAATGAAAATTAGTACTTCTAGTTTGTTGTGGGTTTTTGGGAGGTGGTTTTGGTGGATTTTTTGTTGTTGCTGTTTTTGTTACTTTGGCAGAAGGATAAAAATTCAAATCAGAAATGGTTATCTTTTTCAATGGTCAGCAATATAAGTTGTAGATTTCCTCAGAAGTGTTCTGTATAAATAGTGAAATGCATTAAATCAGTCAGCTGCAGCTGAAAAAGAGTATCTCATTGTTAAACTAATTAGTATTCCATTTCTTTGTTAGTGGGCCAGCTGTCAAATTTGATGATATCGCAGGGCAGGAACTGGCTAAACAAGCTTTGCAAGAAATTGTTATCCTTCCTTCTCTTAGACCTGAGGTAAGCAGCTGGGTTTTGTTATTTTACTCTGTGGCAGAATCAAAGAAATGTATTGTGCTTCATGCATGAAGTGGTGATTCTTAAATCCTGCCTTTACTAGTTATGATTGCTATTGGTAGCTGTGTAGTGATAGCTGTACTGGAAAAGAAGAATGAAGAATTTATGTGTTAAAAAACTATCATGAAATTCCTTGTCTTCTGGTTAGTCAATGTTGAAGAAAGTGATTGAGGCAATAGCTGAAAAAATAAACCAAAATCAAAACAAACCCCAGCAAACCATAAACCCCTAAAAAACCAAAACAAACAAAAAAATCCTGAAAGTTTGTAAGACTGTTCCAGGTAGCTATAGCTGTGTGTCTAACCCTATATAGACATGTAAAGTACAGAGCACAGAACTGGAAGAGTGAAGCAGATTTGTGTAGGTAAGTTAAGTCATGACACTATCTGATCTGAAAAATGTTAAATTGGTATTGTGGTCATGTTCTCTGTGGATGTTGATTAGACATTCTTAATAGTCTATTCGCAGCAGGAGAGGATGCAAAGAAGTGTAGTAGTAAACAAGCAAGTACACTGAGGTGTATAATATTTGAGGATGGATTTCTTCTTTACTTTGCTGCGTGGAAATTTGGTCATTTAGGCTTTTCTTTTATTTATCCTAAATGGTACCTCAACTACTATGACTGCCTCGATTCAGGTTTGGTCTGTCTACTACTGGAATTTTCTGAGCCACTTTTTTAAAAAATTAAATTGGTCATTTTGTAAAGCCAGACTTGCTGAAAGTTGCTGGACTCTTGCAGAAATTGCATGCAATAATTTACTGCAGTGCTGATGATTCAAGCAAAATTGCTGTTTGTTCTTTTTTGGTTTCTTGTGGGTCTCTTGTCACATTGATGGTTGTCTGGAGTTGCTCTGTGGTCTTCCTCTTTCCTTTAATGCAGTTTCTGGTTTTGAAGTGTCATGGTGAAGAAACCCTAAACCTGACATAACATCACAGAAATACTAGGCCTGAGGAAAACACAGCTTTGGCATCAAATGTGCATGCTCTGGTATTCTTATGCAGAAGGAAAATGTCATTGTACCCTCTGTTATTACAGTGCTTTAGTATGTCAAGTTTGTTGTTCAGTAACACTAATATAATGAGCTGGGTAGAAACAATTTTGAGATGTGAGGCTTGGAAGAGTTATGACTTTTTTCCAATAACAGTTGATATTTTCAATAAGGTCTTTTTCAAATGACTGTAGCTAGCAGTGGGCCTGACCTTGGTGTAGATTGAGATATAAGGAGGACAGAGAATCCTGTGAATTTTTAAACTTTCCTTGGTTTTGTTCCTTGTAAATGAACATGATAGATGTGGCAACTATAGGGCAATATTTAGTCAATTAAATTTTAACCTTAATGAAGTTTTGAACTCAAATTCATATTTAAACAAAGCAATTGATGGTATTTTTGTGGGAGAGCAAGAGTTGAGGTGAATGAATAGAAAATGTTGGCTAGAGACATGACTGCAATCATTTCAGCAGTAAGATGATAATAAAACAGTAGCAATTAGTTCAGACCATGTTTAGCATGATTAGTCTGTTAATAAAAACTTTAAAAGCTTAGTGTGTCCCAGTGGTAAATGGCAGTTGCGGCTGAACTGTAGTCAGTCCTCTTAAAAATACTGTGCTGGTAATGGAGCTGTTTCTTATTATGGATATTGTGGGAAGGAGTGCCTGCTGACAAGGGTGTTTGGGCACGGTGTTAGATATAAAGACATGCCCTGTTACTCCTTTTGTTTGATGGAATTATTAGAAGCTGGAATGGAGAGGTGAGTGTGAGGCCAAAACCAGAACTCCAAAACTCTTGAAAGTGGTAAAGACAAAGTGCTGGGGAAAACAGGCTGCAAGATTAATTAGATGTGCTCTATGAGAACTTGTAGACTCGCTTGCTGTGATGCTCCGTATTATGGGTGCAATTTTGTAGTGTAGGAAAGATGAATCCAATGCAAAGTGAGAGGGAGGAGATTATTATCAGTGTAGCATTGGAGAGACTAGGTGGTTGTTAAGTAATACTTTAAATAGTTCTAAGTCTTCTCACGTTTAATAAAAAAAAGAGACAAAGATGAAGTGGTTCTTCCATATGGAGTTAGTATGAACATTGCTTTAACTGTCCTACTACACATCTGCATTTTCCCCCTTTTTAAATGGAATTCATGCTTTAAGCTTGTTAGGCTGGTCTGTCATGATGAATGTGTTACTGCCTTTTATATGCGTTTCACAGTGCCTCTGCATAGAATGATCATAATGTAATTTAACTGCTTTATGGGAAACAATATTGACATGCATTAGGTCAAGTTAGCAACAGAACATAGTTCTCTAAAAGCACTGCTACTGTTGCTACCAGTGCTAGTTGGTGAGCCATTCCTCAATCTTAAACCATTTTCTTATGGAGGTAAATCAACATTTTCTTTAAGTCTTTGAAGGTAACTTACGATGATGTACTTTTCAGTTATTTACAGGACTTAGAGCTCCTGCACGTGGATTATTGCTGTTTGGCCCACCAGGAAATGGGAAGACAATGTTGGTGAGAAAATGACTTCATGAATGAATTGGTGGGCTTAAAATGTAACCGTGAGGGGTGGCTTTCAGTTTGAGTGTTGTATATTCTTCCTGGATACCTGTTATGGTGTCGATTTGATACAAAAAATGCAAAATTGTTCTTAACTGTGGATTTTATGGGAGAGGAAATTGCTAAGCTGTTCTTTATTTAATTCTCTTCAGTATCACAAGTAATACTTTAAAACTTAAAACAGCAAGTCTGTGTTTCATTTTCAGAGAGAGTAAAAGTAACATGGTTAACTGTGTACAGCAGTGATTAGTCACAAATGGTCTGCTCTCCACCAAAATATACTAGAAGGGCATTTACATACATACATAGAAGGGGAAGGAGACAATAGTAAGAAAGGGGGTTGTCTGACTTCGACACCACTATGCGAGGAGTATAAGTGCTGTGGAACTGTCTGGCTGCTGCTTGTTTTCTCAGCCTGATGTGCTGGCTCTAGGGGACTGGAGGGAAATGGCTGCGCATCAGCCAGGGAGCGTGGGGTGTCCTGATGCAGCTGAGCCGGGCGCATTGTCCTGCATCACATGGCGTGGCTGCAGCTGCACACTGCCGTTGCTCATACTGAAGCTGGATCAGCGCTGAAGTGCAGGAGCGTGAATGCTGAGCAGCTCGCTTTGCCTCATCTATTATGTTTTACATACTGGAATGTAATTGCTAATCACTAAAATTAAACTGTATAACCAGGGAATCATAATTGCCTGAATATGGTGAAACTTGAAGAAGAGGGTACTCTGTGTGAGCATTCTGGCTGAACTGACATTTTTTCCTAGCTTTCCTCTGAAAATAGTTTTGTATAGATAGGGTATAGAGGGGGAAAAAACTCCCCTAATTTTTAATGTGATTTGATCCAACTGCTACCCTAAATTACCCCCCTAAATGAGTTAAAACTGTTTCAGATGTCTACTCAGGATACACTGAAAGGAGCTGGAGGCTTGTATTCTTCAGTAAGCAAGTTGTAGTTGGCTGTGGAGATGATGTGATTAGAGAAGTCTAAGGGAGGCTAGAAATGTCTGTAGTTGTTAGACCTCTTATCCGTTCTTATTTGTAAGTGGACTGTACAGAGGTGTGCTGTAGCATCTACAGGGTGTTCCCTTTGAAGGAGTACGAGTTTTCAAAATCATCAATCAGGATGTGAGTGCTAGCTACAGAAGCAGAGTGGTATCTTCAACGTGATGTTTTAAAAAGTACCTTTTTTCCCCTCTCCTAGGCCAAAGCAGTTGCTGCAGAATCAAATGCTACTTTCTTTAATATAAGTGCAGCAAGCCTAACTTCAAAATATGTAAGTAGCAGCTGTAAATTGTATTGATCTTAAAACACACATGCTGTAACTGGGGCTTAAGAAGGCAAGAGATTTCTGATGAGTCCTTGGTGAACTGTTAGACTATACTGAATATAAAGTTTTAAAAAAATAACTTGTGAAGTAAAAAACATTGTTCTGTGCTTGTGATGATTCAATGTCAAAGGCTTTAGCAGTTCACGATGACCCTGGCTGTCATATAAATGTGTGGGTTTTTTCTTCTTTAAAAAGTAAATTAAGTCGGTCCCAGCTCCCTTTCTCTGTGATAATTTAGGCACCAAAATCTCTTGACAACTCAATTGTGATTGTAAGTGAAGTTGTTACGTTTCTTTTAAGACGTAAACAATATTGTCATATGTAATACTGCACTAGTGATAGTATGAGTGTGATTGGTTATCAGCAAGATTTTCTGTAGGTCCTTATGTTAGCTCTCTTGTAATAAACACTTTCTAAACCCCCTACAAAAACAATTTATTGTTGTTTTAGGTGGGTGAAGGAGAGAAACTGGTGCGTGCTCTATTTGCAGTAGCCAGAGAACTTCAGCCTTCTATAATTTTTATTGGTAAGACCATAAATAATGTTGACTTTTGTGTATTTTCTGAACTATTTTGACTTATTAAATTTGAATCAGCATGTAAACTTCTTTTGGGTAATTCTGCAGTGTAGAACAAGTATCTCAGATATGACCTGCTGGTTAATCAGTAGTTCCATACAGAGCATGTTAGATTACTTTTATGTTATTTAATTGGTGTTAATAGTGGGAAGAAATACCCTCAAAACCACAAATGCTGTACTACCTTTACAGAGTAAGTCCAATTATGTATAAAACTTCAAATATGAAAATGGGTTTTGCTTGTCCAGAGTTGCAGTTTATTATCAGCAGGTGTTTTTTTTTTCTTTCATCTGAGCTTGGTGTTACATATTCAAAGGGCAACATGTTATACAAGCTTTTAAACTTCACTAAGAGCTGCCTGTCTCCTAAGGAATAAAGATCTGATCTCTCTTACTGGAGCCCTGTATTAGCAGAAGAACTTAGGCAAATATGAAGACTTTAAAGTTATATGCTTAATTAAGATGTATTTCTTTGTTTTCAGATGAAGTTGATAGCCTTTTGTGTGAAAGACGGGAAGGTGAACACGATGCTAGTAGGCGTCTAAAAACAGAATTTTTAATAGAATTTGATGGTGTAAGTATTTAGTCTTGGTTATTGTTTGATTTAGCTGAATTGGCCAACGCAGTGGGTGCCAGTACAAGCTACGTGTGAAGCACAATAGGATTTGGCTGCTGGGGCTTAGCTCCGTCCTTCTGCCCCTCCACCTTGGTTGGCAAACAGCTTTTTTTTTTTATTTATTGCTGTTAATTTTTTACCTGCTTACTGTAGTATTCTTGAAAATTCAGTCTGGGATGAAAGGTAGTAATCTGAAGATGAGCTGAAATAATGGGTTGAAAGACTATGGACAGAGAAGAAAGGATAACACATGGCAATAATAAAGGAGCTGTTAGAACAAATGTTCTTGCAGGGCAAGAGAGACACTTCAGGGTTAAGCAGAGTTGAAGCCTTGATTCCAATTGTATGTTTTGGTGAAGCACATCTCTTCTGGCACAGTAAAAGAAGATTAAATGGCTTTTAAGTAGTGTCTTTTTGGTTTTTAAGGGATATGTGTCACAAAAGCATGCACTGTCAAGGGGTAAGGTGAGACTTGAGAGATGAGGATTTTAAGCAGATCATGGGTATCCACAGCTCTGACACATCAGAAGGATTAATTTCTGTGTTAATATGCTTTTTATTGAGCCATAAGTTTTCTTGGCATCATGACCTAGAGATGACAGGATACAGTAAGAATATATTTAATAGCACATATGTAATACCCAGGAAAATGAGCTGGGTTTCATAGTTGTGGGAGGGAACAAATTAATATCGGAATCTTTTTCTGTCACACAGTGGGTTGACCCTGGCTGGAGGTCAAGTGCCCCCCAAAGCCACTCTGTCACTCCCCTTCTCAGCTGGACAGGGAAGAGAAAATACGATGAAAAGCCCGTGGGTTGAGATAAGGGCAGGGAGAGATCACTCACCAGTTATCATCATGGGCANCAGGCTTCCCACAGGGTCACAGCCTCCTTCAGGTTCCTCCACCTGCTCTGGCGTGGGGTCCTCCAGGGGCTGCAGGTGGATATCTGCTCCACCATGGACCTCCATGGGCTGCAGGGGGACAGCCTGCCTCACCATGGTCTTCTTCAGGGGCTGCAGGGGAATCTCTACTCCAGTGCCTGGAGCACCTCCTGCCCCTCCTCCTTCACTGACCTGGGTGTCTGCAGAGCTGTTCCTCTCACGTCTCACTCCTTTCTCCACTGCTGTTTTCTGCAGCAGGCTTTTTTTCCCCTTCTTAACTACGTTATCGCACTGTGGCTGATGAGCTCAGCAAAACCTTGCCACACAAACCCAATACGTGCAGCACTGTTTTTTTTGTATTGAACAATCGTAGTTTATATTCCTCTTACACAGTGGAATATTGCTACAGTAGTGAAGCAATAGTAATGAGGTGCAGGAGAAGATAACTATATAAAGAAACAAGAAGATCAGGGAAAACTTCTCCAGAGTGGAACGAATCAGGACAAATAATGTAATGTGCAAATGATACGCAGAAATTATTGCACACACAGAGTTTTCTCTCAAAATGAAAAGAGGAAAATTAAACGTTATTAGTAACCTAGTAAACTTTGGATCAAGGTGTAACTATATTGCACAATATTTTTTGTGGAACTTTTTGGACTCAGGCAGCAACAGACTTAAGTCTATGAAGAATTTGACACTAGGTGAATAATAACATGTCTGTGATACCCAAATGTGCTCTTTGAAGTCTGGAAGCTGTAATTCTGTATATTCTTGGGTATAAAATCAAGTTATGCAATTGAGTGAATTGGGAGAAAATTACTGTGTCTGTGTGCTGTTGAATAGCTTCTCATTTTGATTACTAGCTTCTTGCAAGACTCGTATTAGATGAATTTCTAATTTGATTTAGTGGTTCTGGCTTTAACTTAGTGTAAGGTTTTGATTCTTTTTTTCTCTGTAGGCTTCAAAACAATGTTTGGTGTTAAAACTCACAGGAGCAGAAAGTCTCTAGCTTTTTAAACATAATTATCTCTGGATGTCTAAACTTCTGAGTGCTTTTTGTCGTCTGTTTTCTCCAACACTGAAACATGCAATTCCACGGCAACAGTTGTTCTCTTGCAAGACTCTTTTCGAGCAGCATAACTTGAGCACTTGTGTTTACATTCCTTTTTTTTTTTTTCTTCCTCTTTTTACTTTTTCCTAGTCTAAAGAATGTTTTAAAGCTAACTGCATGGGGGTGAGGGGGGGAAGCATATACGGTAAGATCCCATGAGTGTGCTGAATCCATGACAAGTCTCTAACTATTTTTGTTGTATATTACTTGATGTATACTGAAAGCTGTCTGCCTTCCTACATTATATAGGTGCAGTCTTCTGGAGAGGACAGGATACTTGTGATGGGAGCAACAAACAGGCCACAGGAGCTTGATGATGCTGTTCTCAGGTATCAAAATGTCTCTGTCTTTGAGTACAATAACATGATGTTCATTAAGAAGAGCGGGTTTTGCTGCTGTCTTGGTTGTTTAAGTTATGGAATAAGTAGCAAAAGCTGTTTGGCAAGGTTAAATTATGTAACTTCCCACAGAAGTGCCTGTCTCTTCTCTTTTGGAATACATCTGCTCAAGCCTTGGAATTGTCTAAACCAGCAGAACCTGTTGAGACCAAGTCAGCATTTTATAACCCTCTTGCATCTTGTATATTGCTTTTTTTATTATTTGGATCTTAATGGCAGGATGCAGGAAGAAATTTGACCAATGAAATCCAATATTTTTTCTCTGTGAATATTGAACTTCTGATGTCCCATGTGATTACAGACCTTGCTGTAGATTTGCCTTAGGACTTTTTTGCTACAAGTTCTCATACTTGCTTTTCTTTTCATTTTTGATTGAGGAAAATAGACATGTCAGCACTGTCTGAACAAATAAACCACATTTTTAATGATTCCAAAGATTTTTTTGTGTACAGTGAAGAGATGCTTAGTTTTGTTGCTGGTAGTAGTCAGTGGTATTTCTACCTTTAGAGTGTTTCCTCTCTGGGTGGAGTCTCGTAACTTCAAATAAGAGTAAGGTGACACCAGTGGCTTGTGCATATTGTTTGTTTGGTTGTTAGTTTTGTTGTTGGTTTTTGTTTTGTTTTTGTATTAACCTGTAGTTCTTCTCCCTAGAATTTGATGATGTAAGTAAAATTTTGACATTTATCAAACCAAATGTTAGATCTGTATATGCTAAAAAGTTATGAAAGTGTATGTGTGTATGTATGTATCTATGTGCTTGGTTTTTTCCTAGACGATTCACCAAACGGGTATATGTGTCTTTACCAAATGAGGAAGTAAGTATTGCTTTCCATGTGTTTTCTTCATTTGAAGATAAATTTTATTAAAAAAGAGAATAAAATACATTTCATAGGCTATCCCCTAGTGGATGATTACAATTCTGTGCATTAACTTCTGGCCCAGCTTGGCCATATACACTGTGCTTTAATTCTGGTGACTGACTGTAAGTTTTTTTTTTTGTGGGTTTTTTTTTTTTTTTTTTCCATGTGCTAGTAGCAAATCTGGTAGCAGCTACTCAGTATTTCTTGGCTAGTGAGGTGTTGCTTACATACTAGCAGGCATGGACAAGTCTGAAATATGGCTTGCAGGAGCATGTTTGGTTGGCTGGAGAAGAGTGTTTATTGCAAAAGATGAAAGTAGCTTTCTTAAAGTAATGTTTTGCAGCTCATCAGTAGATTAGGCCTTTTGATGAGGTTTCTGATGTAGTATTCTTGAAGTAGTTTGACCCTTGATCTCATTATTACCAAATCCCTATCTCTTCCCCTGAAGAGATGATAGTGTATGGTCTAATCACAGAGGCACTGTAGGCAAGTTTAAACTAGTGAAACACAAAACCTAACCTGACAAACATGTTGTTTTGTTGTTGCAACAGAATTTTAAGTGTACAGTGAAAATGACTTTTACATCTGACAAATGTATCTTCTTTTCAGACAAGATTGATTTTGCTAAAAAATCTTCTAAGCAAGCAAGGAAGTCCATTGACCCAAAAAGAGTTGGCACAGCTAGCTAGGTAAGTATTTTGTAATTCTATTGCATTCATTCCAACTTTTTGATTCATCCAAAACGTAACTAAGGTAAATCATCAGATGGTGACAACACTTGCTGAGAATGAATTGCATGTGTTTTGGGAAGATAGTCTCCTGTTAGGGTGTATGAAAGTGTTTTTATATATGCTTTTTTATATATATATATATATATATATGTATATATAAAATTTTCCCTACACCACCTGCCTGGGTTTCTGTTGTTGAAACATGCTCATCAGTGCTTTTCTTTCTGAGGAGGAGAAGGGAGGGGGATGCTTCTCTCCACCTGTCTCCCAGGCAGTCTAGCTCTCCTCCTTGATGCGAAAAGGCAGCACCAGTTTTACATTTGGCATGCATTTAAAATCAAAAGCAACTTTCCTTTGCTTGTCCATTGCTAAGTTTCTTGAAGGTATTACCAACTACAGCAGAGAACGCACTGGATAATTTCAAATTCTTTTCAATTTCATAATTGATTGGGAAAAGTGGGTTAAATGCCCTTCCTATTATAAAATGCCCTTCCTATTATAAAACTAAGTTGTTTTATGTTTTTCATCATTAAGATGGGTACAGTCCCGCTGATTGTCACCCTCAGAAATTAAATGTAATGGGCTTGGAGGAAGTTAGACTGAAAAGCAGGTAGAGCACCTAGGGCAGAAAGGAATGAAAACAGTGTGAGATATCAAAAATATGCAAGTGAATGTGCTTCAGTTTCTGTTTGTGGTAGTACACGGGAGGTGAGTACAGTCTTGGACGTAGCGTTTGGCAGCCTCTTAGTGTTAGTAACATTATAGAAATTTGATGTATAATCCAACGGAATAAATACTCTCTGTACTTGAAGGATGCTGGCTCAGGCCACGTTCAGGCTGCAGTAATAGCTAACTGGAGGAAAAAGACCATGTCTTGGATTCTAACTGCAAATTTATGAATCAAATTACAAATGCAACTTAAGTACACTTTTTTTAAAGGGTTTAGAGAAAATATAAAAGTTGAGGGTCCTGCCTACTTCATCTGCCATCTTTCTTTGTTTTGAAAGAAAAGGGCATTTAAACTCCTTCATGATTTTGTGTTCCTTTGCTCGTCTGCAACTTTTTCTATAAACTATAACAGGATTAATGATGTCCAGAAGACTGAGCTCTGAAGCTCTTGTTGCTGAAGCTAGCCACTGCACTACAAGCTGGGTGGGGTTTTTTGGTTTCTGTTTTCTTTAGGTAACCCTTACTACTTCTTTTCACTTATGTTGGTAGTACATGCTGGTGGCTTCCTGGTTCAGTGGAGACCTTTAATCTGCAAAGTATTTGGTTAAGTTGGAAATTAAATCCAATTCTGGAAAAGCTCCCATGGAGATTGGGTCCTTCATCTGATCCCTACCTCCTCCTTGTGGTTCTGAGGATTTGAATGATCTGTATGTCTGCCAGTCTTATTAAAAAAAACAAAAACAAAACAAACAAAAAAACCCAACCAAAACAAACATACCCCAAACCAATAACAACAACAAAAAAAAAACCAAACAAGAAAAACCCCAACCAAACCCCAGCAGATAGCACAATTTATCTTCCTTTCAGTTCACTTACAGAATACCTGCACATTTACGTGGTATTTTTTCCTAAATCAATGGGAAATGTGTGCAAAACACACTTAGAGATCCTGTTTCTTTCAGAATAAGGACCTGTATTTTGCTTGCAAGCTTAATTACAATTGTTACTTGAAACTAAATGTGTAAAGTGTTCATGCTTCTGCAGATAACTGCTGAGGCTGTGGCTCAGGCTGTTGCAGCCATCTCAAGTACCTCATTTGGTTTTCGGTCATTAGTAATTCCAGGTTTAGGCTTTAACGTTGGAATCGGTGCATCAGACTTAACTGAGCTAGAGATCATTTTCCATATATAAACTATAGAAGGCTGTTTCAATACTCTGCTAAAATGCAGACTGTAAATTTGGAGAGTTGAAGAAGCTTGCACATACTTTGAGAGTATAGTCTGTTACCAAACCTTCAACAGTGGAAAAAAGCCTTCCACCAGAAATACTGCTGTCTGTGCTGTAACTTGCTAAGCAAAGTGGTGCTGCTATTCAGATTTGTATTTACTCTTCTGAATTAGTAAAGTTTTGTACTCCCTGGTGTCCATGGGTCAGCTGCTATCATGGCTTTCCATTAAGGGTGTACTGCAAAGCTACCCCTTGTTTTCAAAACCAAACACTACTGCTAGATTTGTAGTAATGCCTGCTTTTGCCCTTCTTCTGGCTCTGATGTGCACGTAGTTCTAGTCAGAAAACTGGTCATGTGATCATAATAAATGTGTGGTATTGTGTTCTCATTGTATTGATAGGGTTGAAAGTACAGGACAGTCGAGGCTTTGGTTTTATATTAATCTATAACAAATGATGACAAACTAGTGGTAGGGCATTCTTGTAACAGAAATAGTAATTGTGCTTGAGATTAATTTTAATCTACAAATCCAAGTTGGTTGCTATCTTTTTGCTTTTCCTAGAATGTTATTTGAGAGTCTAATATCTGTACTTTAAATGTATTCTGGGAAAGACTTATATATAGATCACTTACGTTGAATGCACTTATGATTTATTAAACTTGCAAGCCAACATCAAAATAATACTGCTTCTGATTAACATTTTAATCATCTGCAATTAAATTGATATGGTTTGAAGCAGGCTTTGTTTTGTTTTTTTTCTTCCTCCTTTCCTCCACTTTTTCCTTTGACAAAGAATGACAGATGGATACTCTGGAAGTGATTTAACCGCATTAGCAAAGGATGCAGCGCTGGGCCCTATTCGAGGTAAGCTGCATAGCTTTTTATTTAGGTTTTGAAAAAAACTCAGTGCCCTTGATATTAGCGATGGTATATTTTGCTACATCTTTACAATTCTTAAACCTCTGAAATTAAGCTTTTTAGATTGGATTTTGGCCTGTTCCTCATAATAGCGTCTTTCTAAGACTTGCCTTATACGAACCCCTTCAGTATCTCCCCATGTGAATTAGACAATTTTTGTGTCTTAAGAGGAAAGCAGAGTGGAGCGCCTCTCACAGATTTGGCGTTTTTAACTAGTGCATCTTTCCTAGGCTAGTGTCAGTTCTGTTGTATCTCAGTTATTACTTGAATAGCAGTCTCTGACTGCGTTACATGTCTTTATAAAGTGGGCAGATCTCTTTCAAGTCTAAAGGGTGGAAATACCGAAACAGAATCAATTTGTGTTTTGGGGGTTTTTTAGATATGAACGGCATAGCTTTTTTTTATTTTTAAATCTTCTTAATGTTGAATTGTGATCCAGACGACAATTATGACTCAAGTAGAGTTTTACCTAGATTTGTTCTTCCTCAGATATTGCCAACTTTGAAAAAACCCGATTTTAATGCAAAATGAATCCTTTTTTTCCAAACATGCCCCTTTGTTCTTTCACTAACTAGTAGTTATGTGTCCAGTAGCCACATCTGAGGGGGCTGATTTTGTTTAGTGGGGATCAGTAGTGGGATTTTGTGAAAAGTTTGTGAAGATTTGGTGTTAGTTTTGTGTTTGCAGATACATTGTCCTACCTGACAGAAAGGTACTAAAGGCAGCCAGAGTGGAAGTGTTCTGTAATAAACAGCCAATTATGTGTAAATAAAAGTTGTTGCAACTCTCTTAAATGATTTATGGGGAGGAAAGGTCTGTGCATGTTTTGTAGGTGTGTTTGGGTTTGGTTTGTTTGGGTTTTTTTATTGAGTCAATAATCCTATAGCATGCAGTTTTGCCAGTGCACTATCTCTCTGAAAGCAGCTGCTGGAAAGTAATGGGGTTTTTACCCACTTTCAGCTGTTGAGATTGTAAGGCACATCTTCCAAAATCCTGCGTAATGACTGGGAAACAGAACTGCTTTCAATGGCTCGCACAAGAGATATCATGTCTCTTAAGATTTTTGCATATATTTAGAGTGGTTAAATTAATAATATATGCATTTAGGTATGCAGACTTTGCTGACAAATCATGTCACATGCAAGTCCATTTTGAGAAGACACCATGAAATGTGCTACCTATTTCTTCCACCTGCTCCTGGCTTCCATATGAAACTATTTATTTTTAAAAATGGTATTTTAATGTCAGCCTTGCCAATCCTGCCTAGTTTTTTTTCTTGCACCCTCAGAGCAAAAAGTTTACTGGAATATGTTGATCCCATAACAGTATTGTACGTAAAAAAGAAATGTAAAATGGTGAAGGATACAGGAATGATTAGATCCCACCAGTGCTGCATGAGACAAGAAGCACTCCTGTGTGCCCTGCCTGATTTTATTTGTGTATTCTTGACTGACGGTACCTTTCCATTTCCTGAAAATCATGTGTTAGGGGTAGGGGGGTTGTACGTACCAGGAACAATGTAGAGAAGCACCCCTGTCACACTGGTGTGCTGTTCACCATGCTTTATGAAGAAGGAAATAGTTCTGCTACTGCTTTGTACTGTACCTGCAGTGATTGAGTGTGGGAGCAGCCTGGTTGAGGAGCTGATAAAAGGAGAAGGAGGAGGTAAAAGCACCATGTACCTTTCTGTAGAGGAGATTACATTGAGGCAGAGAGGTATAATTTTTAGCTGTGGGGTTTGGATTTTTTTTTCAGAATAAATGTGCTTTTAACATGCTTCAGTTATCAGAAGTGATGAAAGTTTTTCTTATGAAACTCACTGATCTTCCTTTATTTTTTACAGAATTAAAACCAGAACAGGTGAAGAACATGTCTGCCAGTGAGGTATGCTGTTCTAGCAGTTAATTTTCCCCTTTGAACAAAATGCATGCGCACCAGAAACTTTAAAGGTCCGTTTATTTACATAGTATCATACCAAACACCTACCAGAATTTTTTGGAGGTATTACCCCTTTTGATTACATCTTCATTGAAGAAAATTCTTTACAAATAGTGATGGAAAAGAAAATCTGTTTTCAGATGTGTGAGGTTCTTTGTGTATTTTGTTGGTTATCATGCTTAAGAGCACCCCTTTCTCCAATAGTAAGTCTCCGCTGTCCTTAGTTTCAGCTGACTGTCCTATCTTTTCCTTATCACTGAACTGCAACTTGATCTGTTACCTATCAGATGATGGCTTTTATTTTCTCACAGTGTTATTCCCCCAAAACATTCCCAGAAGTACTATGTCAAATATTTTATTTCCACCCCCCACCTCCATCTTTACATAAAGAAAATCATCTTAGGGAGAACTCCTGAGGGATTTTAAAACAGATTTGTTTGTGTGTGTCTATAATACTTACATTCATTCACATAGACCATTGTGAAGCAAGAAAAAATAAAAATAAAAAGCTAAGTTCCTCACCACAAATTGCATCTGTAAATACCAAAAGAAAAGGAAGAGGTTGGTCCTGCGTATAAAAGTTTCTGTTCAGATCTGTGTGCAAACCACGATTCCATAGGGGAAAATGAAGAAAAACTTCATTTCTCTGTTTCTTTCTGTGTTCAGCCTTAGATCATAGCTCAGGCTATGATAAGCTGAAAGGATTTGCTGCAGGAAGATGAGAACATCTGTGATGATTTGTGAATGCACATTTACCTCCAGTAGCCCATAAACGCTAGTCCCAAAGAAACATGGGGAATCTGCTTCAACTGTAATGTTAATACTCGTTTAATAATGAGACCGCTTGTTCCACACACCTTGGTTGTTTCCCATCATGTCTGGGCATTTCTCTATATGGGAAATGTCTGCTTATAAGCATGTCCTCAGCAGACAACGGAAAGGCATATGTTCAATCAGAGAGGTTAGATAATCAGGATTACTTGGCTGACAGTGCACAATGGTCTGAATACAGTTGTGATAACGGTGGGAACTTTTGTGCCTTACTCTCCTTACTCTGCTGGTATGCAGAGGTATGCCATAAATGTGGTAAAAAAAATCCCACATCTTACTCTTTGCTCAGTTCTGTGTCCTCATGTGCACCAGCTTGCACCACCTAGTGAAATAGGCAGTAATAACACCACCTCATGGGCTATTAAATAAGGGGGCAAACATTATGATTACCAAATGTTAATTTATTAAAACCAGTAAATACTGATAGTCTTAAATTACAAGACTTTTGCATCAGGTCATGGAATCACAGAACATCCCAGGTGGGGAGGGACCTTGAAAGGTCCTCTGGTCCAACCGTTTGGACCATCCTGCCCTATTGCATCTTGAATACCTCCAGTGCTGGGGACTCTGCCACGTCCCTGGGGAGGTTGTTCCAGTGATTGAGTGTTTTCACTGTAAAAAAACTTCCTCCTTGTATCAAGATGAACCAGAATATGCTTGAAGTACTTGAATAAACCGAAGCATGTAATCCACTTGTGATCATAGAATCATAGAATCATCTCGGTTGGAAAAGACCTTTAAGATCATCAAGTCCAACCGCTAACCTAACCTTGCCATCCCACCACTAAACCATGTCCTCAAGTACCTCATCTATCCTTCTTTTAAATACCTCCAGGGACGGGGACTCAACCACCTCCCTGGGCAGCCCATTCCAGTGCCTGACAACCCTTTCTGTGAAGAAATTTTTCCTAATGTCTAACCTAAACCTGCCCTGGCGCAACTTTAGACCATTCCCCCTGGTCCTATCGCTTGTTACCAGGGAGAAGAGGCCGACCCCCACCTCACTACAACCTCCTTTCAGGTAGTTGTAGAGGGCGATAAGGTCTCCCCTCAGCCTCCTCTTCTCCAGGCTAAACAACCCCAGTTCCCTCAGACGCTCCTCGTAAGACTTGTGCTCCAGACCCCTCACCAGCTTTGTTGCTCTCCTCTGGACATGTTCCAGCAGCGCAACATCCTTCCTGTAGTGAGGGGCCCAAAACTGAACACAGTATTCGAGGTGCGGCCTCACCAGCGCCGAGTACAGGGGCACAATCACTTCCCTACTCCTGCTGGCCACACTATTCCTGATACAAGCCAGGATGCCATTGGCCTTCTTGGCCACCTGGGCACACTGCTGGCTCATATTCAGCCGGCTGTCAACCAGTACCCCCAGGTCTTTCTCTGCCATGGAGCTTTCCAGCCACTCTTCCCCAAGCCTGTAGCGTTGCATGGGGTGGTTGTGACCAAAGTGCAGGACCCGGCACTTGGCCTTGTTGAACCTCATACAGTTGGCCTCGGCCCATCGATCCAGCCTGTCTAGGTCCCTCTGCAGAGCCCTCCTCCCCTCGAGCAGATCAACACTCCCACCCAGTTTGGTGTCATCTGCAAATTTACTGAGGGCACACTCGAGCCCCTCGTCCAGGTCATTGATAAAGATATTAAACAAGACCGGCCCTAGCACTGAGCCCTGGGGGACACCGCTTGTGACTGGCCGCCAACTGGATTTAGCTCCATTCACCACCACTCTCTGGGCTCGGCTATCCAGCCAGTTTTTAACCCAGCGAAGAGTATACCCATCAAGGCCATGAACCACCAGCTTCTCTAGGAGAATGCTGTGGGAGACTGTATCGAAGGCTTTGATGATGTGATGATGATGTGATCCTGATGTCTTTCACTTTTTGTTTAGATGAGAAATATCAAACTATCAGATTTCACTGAGTCTTTGAAGAAGATAAAGCGCAGTTTGAGCCCTCAGACCCTGGAAGCGTATATTCGCTGGAACAAGGACTTTGGCGATACAACAGTGTGAAACACTCCTTGAAGTGAAACAAAGTGCTGCCTAAGGAGCAATTGGTACAGACTACTGGAAAGCAGCCAGAGTTTACAGGACTTTACAGATCTTTAAGTATCTGCATTAAAACTTGAGATTAAGAAAAAATTATACAATGTGAAATGTGTTCATCAAAGCCTCCTTGCCATTTAGTGAGGATTTACACACTGTAAGTAAGAGCACAATAGGACTTGAGATAAGATTCCTAGCAATCCGATTATGGTTTGAACAATAATATGTGTATTTTGTTTCCGCTAGAAGGCTCTGATGATATTGATCATTGGAAAACCTTTTCCCTATGTTGTGTGTGTGGCTTTTTGTTTTTAATTTTGCCATGACATTGATGGCTGGCTTTCTTCCTTATAACTACTAACTTACAATTGGAGGTTTGTAAACTTTGGTTCGGTTTTTGACTTTTTTTTTTATCCTTAATGTGCCAAATAAAACAATTTCCTATGCAGACAGGAAGAACGGCATTGGGGAATTACGATTATTAAAATGCAAAAAGCAGCTGGTCTGTTATTATTTGTCTTTTTGGTTTGTTTAATGTGACGGTCTTGTTCACAGAACAGTTTTAAGGAAGACCTTTGATAGCAGAACAGCAAAAAAAACCCAACCCTATAAAACCAATTCAAGCTGTCTTTTAAAAAAAATAAGTTACTAAATAAAAAAAATAAACTAAGACATTCATTTACTGGCAGTATTTTCTCTTTAACGCATTATGTAACGCTTCCATTGGTAGAATGTTAGCTTACGCTTATGGTGTACAACTTGAAGCCCAGCTGATGTTTGAGAGAGTAAGTGATGCTAATTGTCAAGTTTTGGATATGATGTGTTTCTACTCTGTATTTTGGTCTGTTGATAAAGTAAAATTTCCATTGTGATAATTTTTTTAATCTACACATGTAAGCGTTAAAATACGCGGCTACATGTTTAATACATGGCACACATTAATGTTTTTATAGCTTTCATATGTTTTGGTTTATATATTAAACTATGAAACACTCCACTGATCTGCTTTTTTAAAAAGAAACTGCATCTTTGTACAAATACTTGTTTTTATTATATAAATGACAAGCTATTAAAAAAAGAAGACCACTTAAGTGATAGCCTTTAAATACTGTAATAAAGCAAAACATCTTTGCCTTTACTTCTAAAGGCCTGACATCTTGTTTACAAATTCTACATGGATTAAACACAGATGTTTGCAAGGCAGAGTACTAGATCCTTGTTATACCAGGTTTGTGGGGTTTTTGTTTGTTTTTAAGGTGTTTGGTTTTTTTTCTGAAAGACAACTCTCCCAATTTAGTGATATTACAAAAATGCATACTGTTTACAGTTGTTTAAACTAAATTCAGTTATAAGCTGTGTTTACTTTTGGTCTTAACACAAAATATTAATTTTTCATTTAACTTATTTTTTTTTATTGGTAGGAGTAAGTCAAATATTTCTGGGACTACTCACCTGAAAGTTGACTATAAATAATATATATTTTATATATCTATGAAAAAATCCCTAGCTGATAGATGCAGTGTAAGTATGGTCATGCCCAGAGAGGAGACTGTGCTCATTGCATAGTATTGGGTACTAAATAGCAGAAACTGTGTCAAGCTTTCACAGATGCAGTATGTTTGGGATTCTGGTTTTTTGAACCAGAGATGCTTTTAACTGTTCTTAAGATTAAAAGCAATTAAATAAGAGAAGATTGTGTTACACTAGTATGCCTTTTGAAATAGTCTAACCAAACCTCTTCTAGCCTTCTAAGGGTATGACTCTCAAATGTATGTCTGATGTAAATGAAACATGTGACTTCTGTTCCCCTGATTCCCTTTCCTGGAGAAGTGAGAAATGCTAAAAGATTTCTGTTTCCTAAATCTCATGTATTGCTTGCTTTGCCTTCGTTCTGCCCTCAGTAGACCATCTCTGTGCTTGGAGATTCCTGGCTGACTTGGTCCATGTTTGTCATAGACTCTGTAGTGCTAAGCATGAATATTACTGGTTTGTTAGCACCTGCCACCTAGCTAAGCAGCTAAGAAAGGTCTTTGGTCTTTCTGGTCATAAAGCTTGGAATCTTCTCTAGAGATCCTTTGCAAATGAGGCCTTTGAGGCTAACACTACTGGTTTTGAGTGTTCCTAAATATTTGTTACCGAACTCTGTTTTTCTCCGCTTAATTTTGAGGAATATACTGGTATTTATTTCAGATACGTACCCGTTGGCATGTGACAGGTACCTGTAATGTAGAAGTCGAAGTTCCCATCTGCTAAAGCACCTGCAGCATGCAGCACAAAGGGTCAGAACTCTGAGCTGCTACTCGGGAAAGGCAAGGGACGAGCCCGTTCACTTGTTTGTACAGCCAGGTCGGGTCAAGAGAATCAGTGTGACTGATACCACTGCTTTTTGGTTAGCTGTTCTGCCCTGCTTGTTTTCTGCATAATGGATGAACTACAGCTCTATAAATTACTTCTGGAACACAGTAATAAGAACTTCATTTTGTTCTGCAACATCAGTTTGCTCCACAGCTGCTGGATTTTTAGCCCATGACCAAGTGCCGTTTGGTTCATCAGTCTCCTTTCAATGTCTTTTTTATGCTATTTTCTGAGTAGTGTCTTTTAACAGTAATTCTGTTCTCCTTAAGGCATTATCTCGCATTTTCGTGTTTCTTGTTTTACATGTACTGAGTAACTCCCAGCTCAGTGATTTTCATATATCTGTTTGATTAACTGTGTATAAAAGCAGATCTGGAAAAACCCAATACCCTCCCTCCCCCAACCCCCCCCAAACCAAAATACCTGTATTTCCCAAATCTGTGGTATTTTATATAGAACTTTGCAACTATTATTACCATAAAATCAGATTATGTTTTAATACAGTATCTTGAATTAGGATAAGCAGGACAGCAGTTTGGATGCTTTTAACCTTTGTAAAGATTGGCATTATGTTAGCTCTCTAAACTATGTTTCTTTTTTTTTTTCTCTTCCTGAATCTGCCCACTGCTAATGAGTGTTTTGACCCACCTTTTTGAGATGTTTAGGAAGCAGCTTGCCTGGCCCTCTGCAAGTGTGCTTTGCTGACTTAGTGTAGCAGTTACTGGAGGGAGAAATCCATGTAAAGCCCCATTTTTTGTTTTAGCAGCCTTCTTCAAACATCTTTGACTCTTCTTTTTATTAAGCAGGAAATACACCTTTTATGTGTTGGAAGAACAATGTCTTCTCAGGCAGCGGGTTGCTTCTTTTGGTGGTGTAACAGGAAGGAAAAACTTGAGTACTGTGTGATGCTCTTTCTCCTTAAAATGAAAATTTGTCATGTGTTGTAACGTTCCCATGACTAATGTTGACTTTTCTGTAGAGTACACCAAACCTGTCCACGTTCTCTCCTTGTGGCCAAGACAAAACCAACACTGAATATTAAAGACTAGCCTTAAACGAGGGTATTTGTCCACATGTAAGTCTCTGTCCTGTTAGTTTCTTAGATTTTACAGAGTTCAGTGTATTAGAGATGGACATTCTGCCCGAGCCGTCTTACTGACTCTACTTCAGTCAGTTGCTAATACAGTTTTGTTGAATATGGCCCTGCAGCTTACTGTAGGTAGATAATAAATGTGATAGTAACACTTTAAAATGGAGAAGAGAAGGAATTTTTTGTCACTGCACTAATTAGAGGCCATTGCTGATTTCACTGTTAGATTCTCTCAAGTGTTTTTAAAATGACAGGTTTTATACATGTAACTTACTCAGACAATTAACCTTACCTTCTGGTGCAGAATAAATAGCACTGTTTCTATTCTAAACAAGTGGGCTTTAGCACTGCTTGGCACTGCTGCCAAGTCCATCTTGTGCAGTTGAAGTCGAAGTCGGATATGCTGGCAAATTAAACCTAGATGTCTGTTCTACAGCTGCTGTGGAAAGCAGCATTCTGCTTCAGGCTTCCTGAATCACCTATGGGGAAAGTTTGTGCCCTAGATGGTTACAATGCTTTCCTACCCTAAGACACGGGTAATGCGTAGTCGTGCCTACGACATGCTTACCTAGCTACTCCAGTGTTTTAGTGATGCTTCTAAGTGTGGCAGGTGTGGGAGGGGGCAAGCGCTATTGTAGGTTACAGATTTTCATTGTCTGGGCCGGGCTCAAGCTTTCGTGATGCTTTTAGTGCTGGGGGCTTCTACCAGATACCAAGACCAGAATGAAAAGTAGCAAGCAGGTAGTGAATGCAGCTAGTTATCTCGAGTCATTGTGCTAATTAGTAGCAGTTGCTGGTTTTGTTGTTAGGCTCTCTTGAGCTGCTGTTTAGTGTTGAAGGATGTTGTTTTACTCACCTATGTGAATTTTCATGCTGAGGATGATCTGGCCATCCTAAGAGATGACCAATAGGTCAGTTATTTTCTTTTAGATTTTTTTTCTTTAAATACTCTTTTCAATAATTTTTTCTTTTAAATAGGATGAGGAAGTTAAACTGTCACTTCCTGCAAATACAAAATCATCTTCTGAAGTATGGGGAAATGTGTATTGTGTTTTTCCAGCTTCTCGTGTAAATTGTTAACTGTCTTAGAGTGGAAACAGATTGCTATGTCAATAACTACCTCCTGAGTTCGGCAATAATTGGCAAGGTATACAATCCTCCAGTGGATTAAATACATTGGCTAAACACTAGGTTCTTCAGAGTTTGATCTTTTGATTTCCAAATTCTTGACGTGATATCTGGAAACTACGGTGATCAGCCTTGTTTTGCTGTAAGGCTTTCCTTACTTTCATAAGATACACTTAAAATCCTGTTTCAGTATAGTGGCTTTGAGGGAAAAGGTCAATGTTCTTTGTAGTTGGTTAATATAAGTGTATCCTTCTAAGATGCTGGTGTGTAGCCTCTGAGTTCTGCAGGGTTTTTTTACCTTTAGAACTGGGAAGAAAGTACTTTATCTGATACTCGCACAACTATCAAAGGGACTGGAAATATAGAAACTGTTTTTGCCACATGATTCAAATTTTTATTCATGTAAAGGGCTAGTCAGTATTTTTGAGAAATCTGGATTAAAGTGACAAAAACCAAAGGTGGAGACAAAACACTATATCCCACCCCCATCAAATATATTGGACGACTCCAGTTTGGGATGGGGTTAATTCTTGTATTTTGTTGTTTTGAAGCATTTTTGTTTCATTGTTCTTCCAGAGTGCTTTCTGAAATGTTAAACACCATTTTATTAATAAGCAGTGTAAAAAAGCATGATGAACAGTCACATAGCTTTAGCTTCACAATAAAATGTTGCATTTGTCCTGTTCTTACTGTTTTCTTGTCTGTTTATCAGATACAATGTCCAAAACTAAGAGCCTTTTCATTAAACCTGACACTGTTTTAATTGCTGCTGGTTTAAAAAAAAATAAAAATCAAGTGTTGTATACCAGATGATAGAACAATAAATATGTAAATACCTCATTTAGTTTCTAAAGGACATAACTCAAGTTCTTAAAACTAATGTAAACAGAAGTGCTACTTCCTAAATAAATGTGCTGAAACTGAAAGTGTGTGCCTATCCTACCTAGGCTTGCTACATCACTTCACATAACAAATTCTGGTAGTTATGGTCAAGTCCAGAAAATACCTATTTGGAGCCAATTTTCTTGATATCAAAATGGCATCTCGATATGGCACTTTTGCTGGGGGGGAGATTGCTGCTATTATTTTTGAGGTAACAAGAATACTTCACTTATCCCCATCTCTTTACTCTTTGTAATTCTTTCTAGCTACTGTATTGAGGCTGCATCTGGACTGCTAGCAACTACTAGGGCTTTCTCTTCTTACAGTTACATCCTGAAAATAAGATATAAAAAAAAAATGGATTAGAGTAATTGTAATATTATGTATCTGGGCAGCATTAGGGCGCTCTCAAAAAGCAACCATGACCCCTGCCTTCAACATGTCATTGTATCTATCACTGTTCAAGCAAGCAAACCAAATAAAAATCAATACAGCAATTGGGAATAAAACCCAATGTTTTGGACGGAAGCAGAAGAGCTATTACTGCTTCTGTCAAGCCTCAGCTCCTGGGATACAAAGCCACCACTGTTGTCTATCTGGGATAATTATCCAGTATCTCTCTTTGGCTGAGATGCTACTACTTGGAGGTAGATTCCAAACCACTGACATTATTTCAATCAGCAATTTTGTGTATAGGTTACAGATACTCAAATAGACTTGTTATCTTGTAGAGGAAATGCTCAGATAAATTTAGTGAAGAAGAAAGAGCCTGAAAACAATATCCCAGCCCTCTCTGTGTAAATCTGCAGAGATTATGGACTTGGCAGCATAGCCTGGTCATAAGAAGATAAATCTTTTCCCAGTCCAGCCAAGATGATGCGAGACAAGGTGCCATGCCTAGTGTCAGCTGCAGGCATATTTCAGATGACAGTCTGTTCATTTCTGTATTTTAATGTTTTAAATTTGCCAGAGAAAAGTGAGAAAAATTAGTTGGAAGTTTTGGGTTTGGGGTTGGTTTTTTTTTTGGTTGTTTTTTTCCTCAAGCCACCTTTCTGCAAACTTCCAAATACTTTGTGTATTCACACTTGTGAAATTCAGCCTGTTTCCTACAAGGGTGCATGTGGCTCCAGAACAGACAAAGAGTTATGCAACCTTCTCCCAGTCATTTCTTTTTTATTCAGTGTAATGATAATACAGAAGATATGACAAAGTAGTGAATGCAGAAAGATACAATTTAACTGAAATCCATCTCTCAACAGACATGAGGGATTCATTAGTGTTGTGGTGCAGCTAGAAAAAAAAAAGTGGGACTTTCAGAAGCCTACAACCAACCTAATGAGCAAAGTGTGTTGTTTTTCCAAATGCTTTTGAAGATTCTACTTTTTTTACAAATATATATTGTAAGCACAATATGTTCTTTCTCATATTGTAACTTCTATTATTTTCAAATCTCATTTTAGTAATTTCTAAAAGGCCTCAAACTTGCCTCAGCTGTAAAACATCCTTGAAGACTTAGTTTTGTTATATGCAGAATAGTGGTATCAGCTGTACTATTAATTGTAGTATTTCTCTTCCATGAATTGTAGAAGTGCAATTTCATATAACTAACTTTGCCTCTTCTGGGGAAGAAATAGCCTAAGATGTGAAAAAATCAAAAAGCTTGATAATGTGGTAATAATGAAATAACCAAACAACTTTGTATTTGTGGAGCGTATCATACAGATAAAATGTTACCCCTGTGGTTCACCTGACCTCCGATTTCCTGGTTAAATTGGAGTGGAGCCAGCAGCAGCTGCAGCCTGTGAAGATTTTACATATGACAACATTGCAGTTTGAATTCTCTTACCTATCACACGAATTTTACAGACTGAAAATGGATTTATTTATTTTTAAATTGTTCCTCAAACTACTTCCGTACGCCAGAAGAAATTTATTCATTACAGCCAACAGCTTAGACTGAGCAAGTCTCAGACATTAAATATGTCTCATGGAATACAATTACCTGTCCAGTCTGATAGTTGTCCTTAATGATACTGTGTCCTATAAGGACCAGATGCACTCAGAATCTGGGAAACAAATTGTGCGAGTAATGAAATCACGTGTTCTGCAAATGCACAGGAACCAGAGACGACACACACCTAAAATCTATCCAAGGCAGATGGGAATGACTGTGGCTTGTTTCTGGTTTCAGTTGATAGACAGGCTAAAGGCCACTCCCCCAGCCACAGTCAGGTAAGTCTTTTGGTATGTTTCACGGAATAGATTAGATGCAAATAACATTTTTAACCACCTTAACTATGGTCATTGGACAACCAAGTAGACCATTGAAAGACCAAAGACAGGGCAGTATTATAGAAGGTTGTTTCAAGAAAGACATTGAGGTGCTTAAGGGGAACGAAGCTGGTGAAGGGTCTAGAGCACAAGTCTTAAGAGGAGTGGCTGAGGGAACTGGGGTCGTTTAGTCTGGAGAAGAGGAGGCTGAGGGGAGACCTTATTGCTCTCTGCAACTACCTGAGAGGAGGTTGTAGCCAGGTGGGTGTTGGTCTCTTCTCCCAAGCAACAGGACAAGAGGAAACAGCCCCAAATTGCTCCAGGGGAGGTTTAGATTGGGTATTAGGAAAAATTTCTTCACTGAAAGGGTTGTCAATCTTTGGAACAGGCTGCCCAGGGAAGTGATTGAGTCACCATCCCTGGAGGTATTTAAAAGATGTGTAGATGTGGTGCTTAGGGACATGGTTTATTGGTGGACTTGGCAGTACTAGGTTGATGGTTGGACTTGATGATCTTAAAGGTCTTTTCCAACCAAAACAATTCTATGATTCTAAGTATCTTCCTGGGCACAATAATTTGTTTTAATAAAATATCTAGCTTCAATTTTTATTCCTACTTCTTTTCACTTATTTCCCAAAGGCAGCAATAAATAAGATGTCTTGTGACTAAATCTTTCTCTATGTTAAATCCCATGCAGGTGTTTTGTAACAAAGTCTTCCTTAACAGAGTATCCCAAGTTCCAAGACTTCAGTTCCTGTATTTTGTTCCTAGCGAGCACTGGTTCTATGTAAAGTGATCTTACCGTCCACATTCCTTGTGACAGAAACTATTGGGTACAGTTCAGTGGTCTGCCAGCCAGGCCGCACAAGGGGACTCTTGTCACCTTGCAGCCCTCACGTCCAGGGTTTCCAGAGCCTCAGCAGTCACAGCAGTATCTTAAATACGGGTCTCTGGTTTTCCTCTCTCAAAGTCTGCTTTGCACCACAGCAGACTTTGGGATGAGCTTAGACTGACTGTAGATCACTCCCCTGAACTGTAATCCTTGTAATGTTTTAACATCGAGCATTGGCAGCAGGGCTCAGAACTTCAGCACACAACAAAGTGACTAAATGTGCAGGAGTTCCTATGGTTTGGGGAGCTAAGGGCCTCTCAGGGCTCTGCTGGGTAAAAACCCCCTCTGTAAGGTGCGTACTTACTGCCATTAATGCTGGAGACAGCAGCAGAGAGGGGGCTGGCCGTAGCGATGCCAACGTGATTTTAGGTCTACTTTTGTTCGGAGGATTAATCACACTAGGAAATGGAGTTGTCACCGTAGAGGATCGCGACCACCGCGACGGCGTCCCTTCCTCGCGTTCTCACAGCGAACGGGCAGACAAAATGCAGAAACGCAGCCGGGTTTCCCACAAAATCCCTCTCTCACAAGGGGAGGCTGTCGGTCTGAGGCCGCTGCCGCCACCTCGCTGCCTGCCCCCGGCTCGCAGCGCGCTGCCTGAGGGGACGGCGCTGCCTGAGGGGACGGCGCTGCCTGAGGGGACGGCGCTGCCTGAGGCTCGAGGGCGGGTTTCGGGGCGCTGCCCCCGGGGGAAGACGAGAGGGAGGGGAAGCTCCTCCGCTGGGTGAAAGCGCCTCCAAGCCAACGGCCCGCGGCGGTCCCATTATGCGTCACATCCGCTACCGCGCGTAGCCTCACGAGTCCGTTCGTTGCCGTAGCGACCGAAGCCTCCTCCGCCTCTTCCGGCTTCGCATGGCGCCGTCTCTTCCGGTGCGGGGAGTAATATGGTGAGTGGCCCCCGCGGGGGGGAGGGAAGTCGCGCTGTGGGCACGGGGCGAGGAGGCGGTGAGGGTTGCCGCTCCCCGGCGGGGGGGCGGGGGCGCCCCGCCACTGCGGTGGGGCCGGTCAGGGCAGAGAGCCCCGGGCCCGGTGCCGGCCCGGCCTGGAGCTCGCCGCGCTGCCCCGCCGTAACGTGCCCCGCTCCTGGCGCGAGCCCTGCCGTGCCGGCGGTGACGTGGCTGCGCGTGGGGGTCCGCCCCGCCCGGCTGGGCCTCCGTCGTGTTTAGCCGCGGGCGGCGTAACCCGTTACCGTTAGCCAAGCGCCGCCGCTAGCCGCCCGCCGGCGGGGCGGAGAGCCGGGGGGGGGAAAGTCCCGCTCCGCCAAGGCGGCGGCGCCCTGGGGCACCTGCGGCGGGACGGCAGGGCCTGGCGCGGCCGTTAACGGCTCCGGGGCCCGGGAGGACCGCGCGCTGTGGTTTTCCGTATAGTACTTCCTCTTCAGATCCTCCCGCCCTCCCCCCCTTCCCCGAACGTGGTTTCCCCGGTCACGGGTGGCTCTCCAGGGCCGCGGTGGACGCGCAGGCCCCGGCCGCTGCCGAGCTGGCAGGGGCGGCACGGGTGCTGGGTGTCGCGGAGCGCTTCTCTGCCAGGGGTGCGTCTCGAACCGGTGAGCTGCGCTCAGCCCTGGAGCTGCGCTACCGCTTGGGTCTCAAGAGTTTTCATTGAACGCCAAGTCCGTCAGGGAGCTGAAGCTCACATCGGGACAGACAGGTTGTAGTGCCCTGCTCCCAGGTGTCGGTGAAAGCACAGGACTGTTGCTCCTGGTACGTATGGCTTGCTTCCCAAAGAGGAAAAGTCATTCTTCTGGGAATGACCGCTCTGTATGCTTGTTCTGCTGGGTGTCTAAACTTTCCCTTTCCTTCATTTGTGCTGAGCACAAATAAATTGCCGTCAGTATCAATAACAGGTACTGTCACCTGCTGGCATCATCGGAGCAGCCACTCGCACTCTGTAGAAAGGCTTCTTGTACAGCTGTTTTAACAGGGAGACCTTCAGTGGTAGAGGTGTGGGGCAGCTGCTGTCCCGCTCAGCGCAGAAGTGTCTCTGTCCATGGCGTTGACAGAAGTTTAGGAGCTAGGGAAGCTTTAATGCTGAAGTGCAACATCTGCTGAATTAGGGCTTGCTGCCCGGGGTGAGCTATGGCTAGCGGGGGTTTGCAGGAGGTTCTTCTCTGTGGTACAGAATACACAGCTTTAATGCGCAGCATCCTTCAGTACGCAGGGAGCTGTGGCACAGTGCCGTTTGGCAACAGGCACACTGCTAGCACCGTAGGAAAGCAAGGGGCACTAAGGCGATAGAGCAGCCTTCATAAGCAGGCAGCTCGCTGCCTGTTAGAAAAGCTTTCCAAAGTGTCCTGTCATCCTGTATGTCTCTGCTGAGGGAAAAAAAAAAAAAAAATCATGTAATGATTTGCTAGCAAAGAAAAGAGTAAGTGCCAGCCTTTTGTCCCAGGTGAGCTAAAGTTGGGATCTATAGTACTGCTTTTTTGATTCATGGCACCAAGGCATACCTGTATTTGTACAGGTAATACGAAATGCAGGGATGTTGACAAATACGTCTGTAAGTTAATTGAGTCTGTTTTGGTGACCAGCCCCTTAGTATATCTTTTTGTCTTCTGCTGGCTGTTACAGATGTGATAGCTTACAATCAAACCTTATTTCATCCAGCCCCAAATTGCTACATATGACAGGCAATCCATTACAAGTCCACAAATATCTATCGCAAATCAGGAGGGCTTTTCACGTGGAAAGTTTACTACTTTGTGGGGAGAGCAGAATGGAAGGCAACTAACTAGAAGCTGGGGCCTTCTGAGGAAGGGGAGCAAGTGGCGTGATTGAACATTTCTGGTAGTCTGTTCCCTGGCACACTTTGAGGAGAGCCACGTAGCACCCCCTCACCCCCATCTCCTAGGTGCATATGTGTCCTCTCCACCTCAGGAAAGGAAAAGGAGCACCTACAGTGACCACGTCGACTGTGTGCATTTAGGTTAAGCCCTAACTGAGATTGTCTGCATGTCTCATCATGTTACTGGCCTTGTGTCCACCACGTTATGTATGACACCAGCATTGTTTTTGTTTCTCTGATTGGCTCTCATTTATATAGAGGTATACATAAAACCAATATTTTCCTGTTTAATAAACCCGTTGGCTTTGGCTGGGAAGCATGCTTTGATAAGAAAAATACAGAACATCTGTAGTAGTTTTATGTAAAGAAAAGTAAAAACCCACTCTTTGAATGGCAATTTGGTCTGTTTTCCAGTAAACTTAAATTCTGGTCTATATCTAAATGAAGCTTGATTCTAAGTCATTCATGATTTTGTAATATAATAACCATGTTAAATGGTTACAAAAAATATTGTTGTATTTTGATATAATTGTGGAAATAGTTAATAACTTAAGTTTCCCTTTTTGCTAATTTAAACTGTAGTTTAGGTAAAATTTGTAATTACTGATTTTTTTTTTTATTTTTTTTTAAGGGGACAATACACCTGTTCCGCAAATCACAGAGATCATTTGTTGGAAAGTTAACGCATGAATTTAGGCTGGTTGCAGCAGATAGGAGGGTAAGTATTTCTTTTAAAAAATGAATAGTATTAAAAAAAGACATTAGTTGTGATAAGTTAAAGTACATTTTGAAATTCTTTTTCTTTGAAATTTTCTAGCTGTGCATTAAAAAACAATGCAGCTGTGAAGCTGGATTCCTTCCTGCACATTGTCCCTGTCAATTAGTGTTCTCCAGAACAGGACTTACATTTAATGTGTTCAGTAGAACTGTACACTGAACATGCACAGATGTTTTTGGGACCTAAGTCTAGCACAAAGAAAGGAACCCACTAATATAAAGTTGTCTGTCTTCAAAAGTCATATGGTGTATGCTGTAATAAAATGCAATTATTATACAGGGGTGATTTTTTTTTTTTAGACTAAAGTGATGTTTTAAGTGGAATGCACAAGCGCTGTTTATAAACAAGTTTTGAGACAATTTGTAAAGTTAAAAATAGAATATGGGCTTGTTGTTCTGAAATGAGTTGTAAATTTTTAGGAGGGAGGGAGAAGCCAGTTCTGCTTGCATGATGAAGTACTGCAATATTGTTGTTTTTTTTTTAAAACCAGATAGATATATTTTTGTCTTGTAAATTTTGGAAGATGTAAAATACATATTTATTCTCATCAACAGTCCTGGAAGATCTTGCTGTTCGGTGCTATAAATTTAATATGTATTGGGTTCCTGCTAATGTGGTGCAGCTCTACAAACAGCATAGGTAGGTGACTCTCTTGTACTGAAACTACACCCAACTGTTTCTTAGATTGTGAAGTTCCAATGTACTAAAAAAGTAAAGATCAGCACGTAATAGATTTTGGTGGCTGCACAGCCAGGTTTGGAAGGTGCTTCCTTTTGATTTGCAGCAGTCAGTGTAGAGGCATTTCTCACAGGCAAGTGTGGATGGGTGGAAATCCTTCAAGGTTTGCAAGGTTTTCCTGACCTGCTGCTCATTGTCTTCCTGCAGTACTCTCTTTAAGATTGCAAAAAAGGAGACTTTTAAGTTAGTCCTCAAACATGTCCCTTATATAAATAGTACAAGTGACATACAGAGACCCTGACTTGCAGTTGAATTAACATGTTTGTAGTGTGGCAAAAGGCTTCTCCAATTCTAGGAATGCCCCTTTTCAGTATTTTGTATATTTTCTACATTTACATAGGGGCTCCAAGATGCTTTCCATTATTTATATTGAAAGTAGAATGCCTTACATTTCTATGTTACATTTGTGACACAGGTTTACTTGCAGTTTCAAGATGGGTTGGGGAAGCAAAACAATGAAAAAATTCTGTTGAACCTGCAAAAATGCAAATATTTTACTGCAGTAATGTACGTAAGAGATCTCTTGCTTTGGCAGGTGATATGTTACTGGAAGATCTGCTGACTTTTCTGTACTTAAATTCTTAGTCACAAGCTTAATACCTGTTGTACCTGGGCATTATTACATGCTTTATTAGAATTAGGATTGCCATGATCAACCTGACTATGGAGTTAAATATATTGGTGTGTTTAGGACATTCCTATTATATACACATAGAAAAGACAGAGCGACTTGCTCTATCAGCAGAGACAATTTAGGTATATAGAAGATGAAAAAGAGCTGCACAAGAGGGACATGGAAGAATACAAGTGATTTCTACATTGAGAAATTATATTAAGTTTTAATATTTGTTTTTTTCTACAGCTTTAACTGCTTATACGTATTTGACAATCTTTGACCTTTTCAGGTGAGTTTTTTTCCCATTTAGTCTTACTGTTAATTTGTGCCTGTCTTTGTATGTATGTATACATACAAAATTTATTTACAAATACATGTTATTTAGAGTCATCAGTATAGAAACACTAACTGGTTTAAATATAGCTTCAATGAGTATAAAATCATACATCACAATAAATGGATCATGAGAAACACCATAGCTGTATTAAGAATGACTAGTAACAAATTTTTGTGCAGATGTGTAACAACATAAAACAGAATCTGGCATCAAACTGTTATCTGGTGGTTCACTCAGAATATTTCCCTAGTGCCACAGTCATTGGTTCTGAAGCATCCCTCAGTTTTAGCACCAGGAAACTAGGAGTGTGTAATTCTATTTCTGTTTCAAAATATTTCAAGAGTTAGATCTCATGCACTCTTCCAATAAGGTCATTAGATATTTCTAGTATTTTTCCTGTGTCCTAACAAAATTATATTAAAACTACTTTAAGTATGAAAGTTCTGAATGCTTGTGATAATAATGGTAATACAGACACGAAATATATTCAGTTCTTATCTGAGATGCAGATTGGTAGCAGTGGTTGGGAAATTAACTGCATAAAATGAATGTATTTTTTAATTATTAACCTACATTATCTTCCTTGCTAGCTCACTAGCTTATGAAAAGTATGGATCAGCTATTTGCAGTCTGTTTTGTCCACTACAAATTATAGCTTACCTGACTGATAGTAAAACATTTATAAATAACAGCAGCAAACATACAGAAAGGAAAATCGGTAGTTGATATAGGCACAAAAATACTTAATTTGATCTGTGACTGCTTTAGAATTGTGATATAACTTTAATGAATCTTACATTTCTCTCAGAATTTTGTATCTGCTGAGTTATGTAATCTTGACTCATAATACCTTGGGTAAAAAACCTTGGGGAATGATTTGACACTGTATTTTGTATTCATATAGGATTTTTTGTTTTGTTTTGTGGTTTTTTGTTTTTTTGTTGTTTTTTTGTTTGTTTGTTTTAAGAGAAGACATAATACCCCTGGCACTCACCAATTAATTAGGGGATGAACTAGAAGATTATTCTAACTCACAGCAATTTCTTTCAAGAGTTTTGATTTGCTGTAAGGGAGAACAATGCTCAGTAATTCTGCTGCAAAAATTGATATCTGGTTCTTTTGTTTTTGTCATTTTCCTGGTCATTTATAATAGTCTTACTGAGTATACGAATTTGCTATTTTGTAGATGAGCAGTATTATTTCCCCTGCTTTTGCTTTTACTCCGCACAGGTGTGGATCAGGTTGTGAGGATGAGATTGTTCAGCAGCTGTGGGGATGAGTTCTTGATCCAGTCTGTTTTAACATTGTCATTAATTAAGAAAGGGCTGCATAAAGGCACAGATGGCACTGAATCCGGGTAGTTGCCAATTTAAAAAAAAAAAAAAAAATGTCCAAAGGGGTCAATAGAGGAAAAATAGGCAAAGGAAATGAGACTCATCCTAGAAAAATTCAGTATAGTACCATCGGGATAAAATAATTGGAATTTCAGACATTCACTATGAGGGAAAAACTTGGAAAGAAAATAGCAAGAGAGACTGTGGCTGTCAGTGAATGGCCAGTTAGATTAGAGCTTGCATAGATGAACGCAGCCAAAAAAGTAAATCTGTTTCGGCCGTACGTGTAGACAAATTACACTGTGGAAAGGAAAGGCAATACTTGGCATACCCTGAGACATATTCTGGAGTGCTAGATCCAATTCATGGTATATCTCTCAAAGAAGACTTTAATGGAGAGCTTGCTTCACTTTTTCACTGAGATACAAAGGAAGTGATACAAATGTGACAATCCTGTCATCTTGCCGATCGAGTTCCTTCTCATTTAAATGGCATTTCTCACGTTACAGTATTTCTAGGCAAGTTCATAAAGCACATGTAAGAAGAGCTTTTACTCAGTGTCTAGTTCGATATTTCACAGGCTTTTGCTTGTACTTTTCGTTACTGTGTGTGATACGAGATAGTATTAAAAGGATTTTCTCAAACGACCTTTGCCTGTTAGTCAGATTCTGGGCTACCTGGTCTCACGGGCTCCATGCTCCTTTCAGAAAAATTCATGGAGTGCACACAGATTGAACAGTGGTTGTGCTATTTTGTGTCAGGGCCTGAGTGTGAAAATGCATTTGGAGTTATGGTAAACTCGATATAGGCTCAGCGATGTTCTATATTGAAGGTCAGTGGTAGCCTTTGTAAGCACAGCATGCTGTAAGTACAGCATTAGGCTGTCTCCTGGTGTAAGGAATTAGACTGACTGCCATTCCACTAAGATGATTTGCTGCCCTTTTTCTGGGAACAGCTGAGACATAATTGTGCTGTCTCAGTTTTATTCCCAAGCATAACCTTTTCTGGATTCAATGGAACTGTGTGACAGTGATGGAGGCATTGAGTTCACGTGGTTACAAGATGTGGTTATTCATTTGTTCAGTTCTGATGGCTGAAGTGCATATTTGTAGGTTATCCAGTTTGTAAAGGCTGCAGTTATTTATCACAGTCTAATTCTCCCCCTTTTTTCAGTTTGATAACATGTCTAATAAGCTACTGGGTAATGATGAAGAAACCCAGCCCAGTCTATTCATTTGGGTAAGTACTAATAATAAGATCTAGCGTTTGAAAATACAACATTTGATACATTGCTGACTATTGTTACCTGTATACCCTAACAGCTGTGACTAATAATCTGCATGTAAAAAAGCCTAAAACGAAGGATGCCCAAGATTGATGCTGTAAAGAACAGTCACAGAATAGAGGAGAGGAAAGGGGAAGAACAGGAAGAAGAATTAAGAAATGCTTAATTTTAATCTGTTTGTGATAAGTGGGGTGTTAGCTTAAAAGGAATTGAAAATAATGCCTATTCCATAAAACTTCAGTTTCTTCCCATCTATTTGCTCTTGAAAGAATTGGAAATAGTAGGTCTGCCCTGCTGATTCCTGCACAGACCAGAATGCATTTGATGTGTTGTTTGATGTTCAGTGTTTCTAAATTTAATTCTCAAATTTCAGGTTTGAAAGGTTTGAAGTTCTAGCTGTATTTGCATCTACAGTTCTGGCACAGCTTGGTGCTCTTTTTATACTGAAAGAAAGGTAGGGATATGTACCATTTTCTTTAATTTTTTTGTTAGGTATGAAGATATTCCAGATTGAGCAAAAGTATATGCATTCTATAAATGCTATCTGTAGAGAGATATTGTAGGAAAAAAACTTCAGATTTTTAAAAATGTTGCTAGACCTTACTGCTCGCTTATATAGATTACACTGCATGTAGGCTTTAGATGTAATGATAGAGATTTATATAAGTAATTAAACAGCTCTCAAGCAAAAGACTCAGTGTTCTTAAGAATCATGTTTTCCAAAAAGTTAGGTATTTCATTTAATGCATTTCCCTATGTATCTTGACTTTTTAAGTTCATTAATAAATAAAATTTTCTTTTTTCTTCAGTTACTTCATAAAGTAAAGCAACTTCTTAATATAAGAAGGATCTTGAATGTGTAAACTGTCAACTTCATCAGTCTCTCAAAATTTGCTCAAGTATTAATTTGACATACCATCTATGCTTGGAAGGACTTGTATTTCAGGAGGTTAGCCTAAGAAATTATTTTAGTCTTTAAAAATGAAGAGGCGTTTGTTAACATCTGGAATTTAAAACTGAGGCAGCGTACTTTCCATTTTTCTATTTAAGGGCTCTATTTTCTCTCTAAAGGGCTGTGTTAACAACTTAGCAATTTCATACTACAGGTTGATCTGTTTTCTGACAATACACTGGAATTAATTCTAATAATGACACACTGTCAAAGCCTCCCTGTATTCAAACATCAAACATCCCAAAACTTATCATAGCTTTTTCTGTTACTTCTGAAGCTCATTTCTTATTTTACTGGTGGGTAGAAAAAGATTTGTATCTCCACCACACTATCCAACATCTACTTTATTTGTCCTTGCTTAGTGAGAGGCTGTAAGTTAGGGATTTCAGACATACTCTGTTGTGGTTCCCAGCATCGGTGGTGGCCATAGGAGTATTTTTTGGCATGTTACAGGCATCTTTTTTATTGTGAAGGTAGTATTTGTGGTAGCTAGCACCTATGTGGCTCAGTCTGAAAGTAGTTGGAAAATCTAAATTATACCCTGCTTCATTTCAATGTTTAATGCTTTCATCACTTACAAAACCTGCTGTGCTTATTTAAGCAATTCATTTTTTTCCAGTACTGTATCTGTCAGTTTTTCTTTATGAATGGCAGCTAATTCTTCAGAACTGAAAAACTGTGCTTCAGGTATCGAGGTTCTATTGTATGAATATAACTGAAATTTTCAATTATTTTGTAGTGCAGAGCGGTTTCTGGAACAACCTGAGATACACACGTAAGAAATTATTTTGACATGTAAAATGATAGTTTTTTCGGTGTCCCTTTGTGTTTCTAATTCTTAATCTAGCATGTATTAATTATGCAAGTACATTCAACACCAAATTGGGTTTGGTATTTTGGCATTTGTTTCAAACTCTATGCAAGCTATATTGCAAATAGTTTTTTTTAAGGTACAATTGAAATATAATGCACATGCTCTCTTAAATAATGATTTAACTATGTATTGCTGGTTTTGCTAGTTTAGTTACTCTCTTTTTTTTTTTTTTTTTTATGGAGGCCTCTTAGGAGGCCTGATATGTGGGGGAGGAGGATGCTGTGATCATTAGGGAACTGGAGGTATTGCAAAGATGATAAAAACTATAAAGAATATAGGGAAAGGAAAAGAAGGTGTTATGGGCAGAAGAGTGGGACATGGGATGTCGGGCGAAGTTGTTGTCCTCCTAGGAAAGGGGAGGGGCATAGGGCACTGTTCCATAGGAAACTAAGCTTTTTTTAGTTCTGCTGAGGGGACAATGTATTTATATCTTCAAAGGACAAACATGTATGTGTGTGCATATATGCAATTGGTTAAGAACATATTAAGAACATATATGCAATTGGTTACTCAACATTATGAAAATTATGTACAGCCTAATGTGATAACACAAACGTACAAAGTTCAGTGATCTCGTATAACCCTTAAAGTGATAATGCACATTACATTAGTTTATCTTACTCTTGTTCTCAGTCTCAGTGAAAGACACCAAGCAAAGTATTTTGATACTGTTACTAGTAATTACAGTTTGATTTCATGTTTTGCAATGATGTGAAATTAAGATACTTTTTAAATTTTTCCTCCATAGGGGGCGACTGCTGGTTGGTACTTTCGTGGCTCTCTTTTTCAACTTATTTACAATGCTTTCCATTAGGAATAAGCCTTTTGCTTATGTCTCTGAAGGTATGTGGTAAAATAATGTATAACAGGAATTGGGAAAAGATTTTAATGTTCCTAAATTGTTACCTGGGATTTTTTCACTGTTGAGTAGGTTTGCAGTCGTTCCCACTATCTTTAAATTGTTTATAGTTATAAATATATATTATATTTGATATTATATGAAATTTAATTGTGATGGTTATAATCTGCAATTATATTTGTATTTAATCAGTTCAGAATGTTACGTGAGATGGGCATTTTACTGTCTGGAAAAGTCAGATTTTTGGGTTTTTTCTCAAGTGACAGTGAATCTGTTGAGATACATTTATTCATTCATAGCATATTGGGTTCTTCCTTTAAAATAAAACTTTAAGTGTACTTTAAAATGGATACCTTTACTCATAGTAATTTTATTACCTTCTTTCTTTTGCAGCGGCCAGCACAAGTTGGCTTCAGGAGCATGTTGCAGATCTTAGTAGAAGGTAAAGCTTTATAACATTTTAAAAAATTGTCAGCTTCTGGAAGGCAGTGTTGTTGTATATGTATAATAACACACATTTGGTGATTTGGATGGGTATTGAGGCATAAATTGTTGTGTATTAGAGCTTTTAAAATAGCTTTATCTACTGTAGGTCTAGTGTATGAATTCTAAGGCAAACATTGTCCCTCGTACTTCCCAGATACATCAATCTAATAGAAATACATCTTTCTGCATAACTTACCCCTTGAATGTGTTCAGTACACTATATGTAATTCTCCTTGGATGAGGTGAGGTAAACTAGCCTTGTCCTGTACAGGCTTGAACTTTTTCAACAACTGTTACCTGAGTGATACATTTTGTAGTAATTTGTGTTTATTTACTCAGTGGGGTGGCCAGATGACTAGGATGGTGGCAGTTTAAATGTGACACATGGAACAGATTATTGACTGAAGCATAGCTATGGAAACTCTGCACCTGTCCAGCAGGAAACTGGAAAGTCTTCCAAGGGTGGAAGCAACACCAAGGGTGTTGCTCATTCATCTTGTGTGTTAACTCTCTTGCTTGTGTTGGATATCTGAATGTGAGATACTTATTTGTAAACAATGTTTTGTCAGATGTCAGAAGTGTTTATTTTGAGCCGTACATGCTCTTCCAAGTACTTATGCTGTCAGTATCAAAATGAGAATGTTAAAACATATTGTATAACACATTAAGTATGCTGCAAAGCTTATCTGTTTCTGCATGTTGTGATTTTTGCATACAGTTGAGTAAAGCAGAGAATGCTGTCTTGTATGGGGTAATTGATTTTATACAGGTATAAGGTCTTACATCATCAGACCCAAATTCTGCAAAACAGCTTTGGAAGACTAATGACAGGATTGCCCAAGTACCTGGAGTTTCAGTGTAAAAAACCCAAATGTGGATAGCAATCACAGATGCTAGCAGAGTTTTTCTGTAATGATGTGGTAACACAGTGTTACAGGGAAGGACACAAATGGTGAACTTGAAGGGCTCTTAGATCAAGAAACTAGAATTACTACTGAGTTTTGAGATAACCTGCACACAATTATGCCAACAATTTTTAAAAAAATATTAAATTTGGTTAGTACGTATGCAGCTATTGCCAATGTTTTCTGTGAAGCAGGGCTGATTACAAAATATCTGCATCTGTATATAATTATACTGATTAAAATTCTTACAGGAGCAGATTAGCACATGATGTGTAAACATAGGTTGGTTCTAAACAGAGCAACAAAAAAATTACGTTGCCTCTCCTTTAAATTTTCTAGTATGTGACATGCCCTTCCGTTCGCTGGGAAGTACAGAAACCCTTTTCTGTCTTCATGCTCCCACTGATGGGAGATAATTATAAATAAATAACTTTTCCCAATGTTCCCTGATGGGTTTTTTTGGTCCCCTCTCATTCAGCTCACTGGTCTTCTCCCTCTTTGCAGACTCCATAGATTAGTTAGCTTTGGCTTTAGAACACTTTAGCGCACCAAGGTGGCAGATGGATTGAAGACTAGTGATATGCCACCCCCCCCCAAGACTTACGTATATGTAATAGCAATGTCTGAGTCTGTAAAGTACTTATGTTGTGTACAGCTGACACAACCAGCTATGTTACCAGAAAACAAAAAGTAGCACAAGATGTGTATTTTAACATGTAGAAAAACTGCATAAAGATTAGTGTAGTACAATGTTTTGTAGATGGGAAAATAGACTTAAAGCAAATTTAAGGTGCAAGAGGTAAGTATTAGTTTCAGATATGAGAGAGCATGTGATGTGGATCTAAACTTGATTAATTTTTGCTGACATCAGACTATTACAAAACTTTGAGCAGAATTACAAGGGCCTTTACAGCCTTCAGAGACATCATTTGCTGTGACTGCAAAGTGTATTTGAAGTCTAATGCTGAAATAGTGGGTGTAACTCTGTGGGATTTTGAAGTAATGATGAACAGCTACCTGACAACTGCTTTTTCTGTTTTGTTCCAGTATTTGTGGAATCATCCCAGGATTGAGTAGCATCTTTCTGCCACGAATGAACCCTTTTGTCTTGATTGATATTGCTGGAGCTCTAGCTCTTTGCATTACATATATGCTCATTGACTTCAAGTACGTACAGTAGTTGTTTAAACAAAGAAACTCTTTTTGTATCCAGTCTATGAGAAATTGCATTTTTTTACATAGAATCATAGAATCTTTAAGGTTGGAGAAGACTTCTAAGTTCATCAAGTCCAACCATCAAATGGAAGTAATGATCTCATCAAAAGCTGTATTTTGTATGAATGGGATTGCAAGTCCATGAATATAGTTATCTTTTTTCAAAGATGTATAATTCAGATGAGATTAGTATGTGTAATACTCTGTAAGTACATATAACTTTAAAAGAATGAGAGTCAAAACTCTTCTGCCTTTCAAAAATACAAATACCTGTTTTTCTTTAAAATTTCTCTTTTTCTCTAGCAATTATTTTGCTGTAGACACAGCCTCTGCTATAGCAATTGCTTTGATGACATTTGGTACCATGTATCCCATGAGCGTCTACAGTGGGAAAGTACTACTCCAGGTAAGGCAATGTCACAAAAGAAGGAGGTGTGTGATTTCAGTTTTGTTAAATGTCCTTATTTAAGACAACAAACAAACAAATCTGTTTTAAGTATTTGAATAGGAAGTGTTCCCAGGGGAATTTGTGCTGGAAGAATTCTAAGAGCAGTAGAAATATGCATCTCAAAGTCACAACAATTTATTGTTTAATAATGCCGTTGGTCTCCTGTGTAGGTAGACCAGACTTAAAAGACTTTCTTACTTAAACAGGGCCAGTTAATCTTACATTTTTCTTCTTTATTTTATTGTTCTTCTTGTTCTTAAAGACAACCCCGCCTCATGTGATTGGCCAGTTAGATAAACTTCTTAGAGAGGTAAGTCAGTGTATAATACATAACACAGTGTGCACAGCTAATGTTAGATAAACATTCAGGAATATGAAGAGTTTTTGTGAGTAGTCCAAGAAGACCGATAAAGAAATGTGGTTTTTTTTTTAATATTCTTTTTTAGCTGCATGTAGAAAATATGGATCTTGCTATCTAAGATAAATAGTGTTTTTCAGGTATCTGGAAGAAATCTGTTGAAGTAGTGCAGGCTGTTATTTTTATTAACGAAATTCGAGCTACCGTTGAAGTGGTTTACAAATGTGAGTGGAGGGAGGAAAAGGAGTACAGGCAGCTGTTAACTTACAGCATATCAAGTTGAGAAGCTACTACAATTTGGCAGCAAAAGTTACTTCAATGAGTTACTTAAATCCACTTTTTGATGGATTTAGATGTTTAAGGGTAGCAAAAGTACAGTAGATAAGCATTGGGGGCATGGAAGCTGTGTATGGAAGCTTTTATTTTGCTACTGAAAATGCTGTATTATTCAGCTGTATGTCAAAGTACGTTTCTAAAAAGGATTTGAAACTTTTCTTCTAATTTATTTTCATATTTCTGGATGTTGTGTAAAATTAGGTTTCAACGTTGGATGGTGTCTTGGAAGTTCGAAACGAGCATTTCTGGACATTAGGGTTTGGCACTTTGGTAAGTTGCATCTTTATTGTCTTTTCAACCTTTAAAAAGAGTTGTCAGTTACTATTTTAAATTTTTTATTTAAATAAAGTAAGATATTTCTTTTGAAATTTTAAATATAAAAAAATTGATGGAGTCAGTACTCAGTCCTTGTGATTTATTGCAAAACTCTTCTTCCCCTGTCCTTTATATTTATTTTTTTTTTAAGCTTTGTTATTGGTTAATGTTATTTACTTATATTGCAGCTCTGGATTAAAGCATGCATTTTGCAACTGTAGAATTTCGTTTATACTTTGGCAGTGAAGAAAACCCCAAGCAATAGTAGAGACATTTTTCAAATCGTATTATTAAATTGTCTCAAAGGGGAGAAATAGAAAGCTGTAAACCATCAGGTACCGGAGGTCTACAGTAGGGGGAGCGGGTGGAAGAAACCAACTACAGTTGTATACTGATATTCTGTAAGCTGAAAGAACCAAAGGGGGTTTTGTGATACAGTCTGGTCACACAGAACTCAGTTATTCCTAAGTTGATACAGTATGTTGTGACAGCCAGAAAATTAAGACTCAGAGTTTTTCTCTACTTCTGAATTCTTCTAGTATGCTACCCTCCTTAAAAAAAAAAAAAAAAAAAAAAAAAAAAAAACCCAGCTCTGACTTGCTGATGTGAAAAGAGCTTTCAGTTTACTGTTCTGCTGCCGAAATACCGGGTTACGGCATTGTTGGATTGATCACAGATGTTTATAAAACCTTAGTATCAATATTTACCTATTGGCATCTCCTGAATTGTAGTAGAAACTTCCTGAGACCTGGATGTGTTTTCAGCTGTACCATCTGCTGTAAAAATGGCTTATATAGCACAAGCTGTGAACTCTGTTCTTTATTAAATATGAACTAAAAAATCATGGGGGGGCGGTTCTGGTTTGTGTCCTGTTCTGTTCTGCAGCAGTAGTTCAAGGTAAATGAGAGAGTGTTACCGAGAGGAAGGCAGGGGCAGCCTGCAGCTATAGGCACGTACAGGAGAAGCTCTTAGTCTGAGTTCCACAAGGAGCATTGTCTCTGTTCTTGCTAATGGGCCTGAATTGAGCACGTCTGCCATGTGTGGTGTCCTCTTGCCTGCTCCAACAGCACACTGATGACACTTTTTCCTAAATTCGGCATATGGAGTTTGTATGCATTTTGTTCTTCTTTTGGGCCACTTTTTTTCCCAGCTGTTGCCTTTCCTTTCCTGCCATCAGATGTTGTATTTCATAGTTTGGTTATAAGACTCACTTTTCGTGAATGACGATCTTCTTACGTTTGTAAGAGATCAGTGCACTAGCAAAGGTCAAAATGTATCCTAATTATGGAATTATTTAATAAGTTTCTCAGTGTAGTCAGTAGCCTCCACGGCAAAAGGTTTCTGCGGGATAACGTATGTCTTCTTGAATGCACATGGAGGATCTTTATTGAAGTGACAGTTAACAGCCAACTTATTTTTATTGCTTTCTAGGCTGGATCAGTACATGTCCGAATTCGGAGAGATGCAAATGAACAAATGGTACTTGCCCATGTCACTAACAGATTATACACATTGGTCTCCACCTTGACTGTTCAAATTTTCAAAGATGACTGGATCAGACCTACCTTATCAGCTGTGCCTATCGCAAACAACATTCTGAACCTTTCGGATCATCATATTATTCCAATGCCATCTTTGAAAGCTGTTGATCATTTGAACCCTGCTACATCCACTCCAGCTAAGCCCAGCAGCCCCCCACCAGAATTTTCTTTCAATACACCAGGCAAAAATGTGAGTCCAGTCATCCTTTTAAACACTCAGACAAGGCCCTATGGATTGGGCTTTAATCATGGATCCGCACCCTACGGCAGTGTACTCAATCAAGGATTTGGAATACCAGGAATGGGAGCAACTCAAGGATTCAGAACTGGTTTTACAAATGTCCCAAGCAGATATGGAACAAACACTCGTGGTCAACCCCGACCATAATAAACACCGTTATTTATTGTACTTAAGGGTATTGACTTAATTCTTTTATTACCCAATTTTTATAAACATTTGGAATGTCAGATCATTCTGAATGGCTGGGAACAAGTGCATTGTTCATATTCATGAAATGGTTAAATTGCAATTTTTTTCTTTGCATCAGCAGTAGCCTGTGTAATGCCACAAATATTTTCCGGACTTATGATACTTTACAGATAGTTTTTATAGAGTCTCTATTTCTATTCAGCTTTTTATTCACTTTTCTTTATTTTTTCCAAGAATGTATTGAGATATAGCACAACTCCATATGAGAGTAAAATTGTGACCAGGTAGCATTTTTTTTCTAATGAGTTTTACATAATGAATTACTGAATGCTCCATAGCTGAGAAAATAGGAAATTGCAGAAATACAAGTCCCAGTTTTTAGAGATGTTTTGATTGCTGTATTCAGCCATCTTTTGGCAAAGTCGCAATTATTTTTTGGTTGCAAAGGTCCATCAGTATTAATATTGTGGCCATCGTGAAGACAATCTGGCATTTCAGATTCTAATTAATTTTATGAGACCGTGTTTTTACATTTTTACTGATGCTTTTATAGAAATTCAGATGGTTCAGCAACCATTTTCTAGTTGTAAGTATTCCATATTCATCTCTGATATTTCTTCCTTTTTGGTTTAACTGCAAAATTATTTAGCAATATACTGGGAAATAAAATATTTCAATCTTAAGATTTTACAAGCACCTCTTTTTTTTATGAATAACCCTATACAGAGCAGATGGCTATATTGTTTCTGAAGCCAGTATTTCATTTTTGACTATGGAAAGTATTCTCCGATTCCATTGTGACTTTGTATTTTTCCTCTGTATTTTTTCTATAGTTTCAGAGGGAAAAGTACCTATTTATATTCCTGGTTTATATCCAGAGTACAGATCAGTAATCGCTGATAGTTCTTAGTCATTGCTAGAGTGCTTAACCTTTGGGGCATGCTTGGAACAAGACTGCCTAACTTGTCTCTGCTTTTGCGTTATCATTCTACTGTACGTCTAGAAGGCCGTATTTCTTCAGGGCCTTTCTCAGAAAGCTCTTCCTTCTGCCCGCTGTCTTTTTCTTCACTGCTCTGATAACAGGGAAAGGCCTTTTAGAAATACTTCAATTATTTTCTCTTCTCCTGTGCAGTATGTACCTTACAATTCCCTAGCCAATACTTGCTCTGTGCTTTCTTCTGCATCTCTTGGCTGTTGAGGAATGGGTCGCCCATTCCCATTGTTTCACTCGCAACTCAGGGTGCTATATATTGGCTTCCACCTTGTTAATCTGTATCCGAAGTCAGTCTCTCCATTTGTTCAAGGTGGTTATATGGAGCTGTAGTATCTCAGGGACTCCAAAGATATTATGTTACCTGAAGATAATGGGTTTGATAAATCTTTCTCTTGTAGAACTGAGTTGAGAAAACAGCCTTTATTTGAATTTTAAAGATCTGTGGCCTCTTCACACTGGCTGAGGATTTCTTTTTCTGCATAAGGACATGGCTTTCCTCTTTTTTTCCTCCCTCCACTACCTGTGTTTCTCACTGCAATGCATGGAGGAGGGAGGCATCACTCTTGCAAACAAAGGAAGGTGACATTCTGCGCGATGGTGTCTTGCCAGGATGTTTTAGGCTGAGAGTAGTGTCCAGACTGCCACTGGTATATGGCCCATGTAAGCTACAAGTAGGGAATCTAGCTCTGTACTTCATTTGCAGCAAGAGTAACAGTTTCATTGCTGTGTTACAAAATGTAATGACCTGAAAAACTTGCATTTAAAGATTACAGTGAATTTACAATGATTGGCTATGTTTCTGTGAGGTCAGTATTAGCTCAGTAATCTCCTCTGTTTCATTACTCTGTCTTTATGTGCAGTCTGTGACACGTGCCATTGCTGCATGGCAATCCACTAAAGTACAGAACACTTGAACAGATTCTCTGTACCTCTTGGGTGCTGAACTAGACTGCGCTGCACAGCATCTGCAACACCTTAGAGCCAGCAGAATGTTTACAATCTACTACTCATGTGGCCTGTTTGAGAATTGTTCCTTACTCCAGTTTCATAACCAAACACTTGCCCTTTTTCTGACATTTTGAATACGTTGTATTATATTGATTGCATGCCTACTTGTTTTTAACAGAAAATTAAAGCTCCATTTTATTAAAAAATGAAGCTGATCTTTGATTTACAATGAGAAGGGAAAATGAGAATCCCAGAATTCTGAGTGCAATATAATCACTTTAACAAAATTATTTGAGTGATTGTTTACAGTATATCTCATATGTGCAGATGATAAAGATTCTTTTAGAGATTAGAACAGCTTTTTAGCTGCTTTATTGTTATGAATATATTAAGAATATTTGTTAAATCAGCACAGAGTAAAATGTCTTCTTTTATACGAGGAAAATAAAGTCAGTGTCATACTTAAATGACAAGGAAAAAGTGGTAATTTGTGTACAAGATTTTATAGTTATCTTTTTATATATATTGATTGTTTAAGTGATGCTTTCGGGTGATACTTCAATCTCAATGAGTAGATGTGTGAAACTTCAGAACTGTTTTGCTGGGTCTGCTGCCAGTGTAGACTGGGTCCTTATAATAATTCTACAGAAAGCATTTTTACTGCATTTTGTCTTTTCTAATTGTATTTTGCTGTTAGGTGGTCACATTCTAAATGTTTCTTTGAAATGTGGTGAATAAGAATTGCTAATTTATATCGTCTTCATTCCTAGTTGTAGGAATGCTGCCCCAACTAGAGAAAAAAAGGCGGCTGGTACTCACTATCATTTCTGTCTACCAGAGGATTTGGCATTCTTACTCCCTTAACCTGTTCCGTGATTGCATAAGATCGCTTCGCTTGTTGGTAAATGCATCAAGCTTTAGAGAATTTGAGAAGCAGTTACCATTACTTAGGCTTAAGATTCCTGGGAAAAACTGCATTGTCCTGATATAAAAGGAGCTAGAGTACCTACTACAATATGAATAACTAATGTAATATGGGGGAGGTTTGTAGCTTTACCTAAACAGTTCGTTCTGCATTCCCTTCACCCAGGTGATAACCACATACGCCTTTGGGAGGACTCTGACAAGCCAGTGACAGCCTCTCATGGGTGGTAGATTGATGATTTTTATTTTTTTCCCCCCTTGACTGAGATGTCAGTCCTATTCAAGGAACCTGTGCAGTGATTCTGCTGCTTTGTATAATTATTAGATTAGTTGAAGTCCCTCAGTTGATTTCTGTCTCCTGCTGCCACTATCCAACCAGGACAGAGGAACTATCCAGGGACAGGTCCTTCAAAGCCTGTCTCTGAATTCTGAAGTGATTATCTGTACTGTGCGTGTCCAGATCTTATGGCTCTGGATACTTAGTGATATTCAGCGATGAAACTGAGAGTGGAAGAGATACCAGTCTTGGTGTTTTCACTTGTATTTTTTGTTTTCTGGGTATGTTTTCAAATGGCTAGATTTTCTCCTGCCTGCTTGTTCTCCTCTGCCTTAGTAGCAGTGAGAACCCACCTTGCACCATGTCTTTGCTTTACTGACTACTTCAGGTTCTAGTGCTTTGGAGAGCTTAGATGCTCGGATTCATGTGGTTACTGGGCTGATGTTTTCCTTCCAGCAGTTATTTTTTTAAATGAATGATGGATCATATAAACTGCTAAGATGATGACCCTCCTCTCTTTAAGTAAACCCTTTCCAGTTAAAAGATGGCCCTCTTTTCCTGTACCAAAAAACAAACAAAAAACCCCCAAGAACCTAAGGAAAAAAAGCAACCCTCTATGTGTTTTCTTCATGTTTTGAGAACTATTGAATCATATTACACCAACCTGTATATCATTTCTTTGAGCTGAGTAAACAACTTGAGAACTGCATGCACAGGCATGTTGGTGACAAAATTGATGTGCCTGAGGTTCAGTGAACTACATGGTTAAATTATGATTTCAGCTAACTCTTAATAGAGATTTTAAAAAAACGGACTTTTCCTAGTTCTAACAATCCTCTGATCCCACATTTCATAATGAAGCCTATTTTAAGTTAACTTCCAAATTCTTGAGGAAGCAGAGTAGCAGTGCAGACTGCAAATGCATTTTTCAGAGGCCCTGAACCACAGGAGTTCACCTGTAAAAATTAAATCAGCCACATAAACACATGTTTAATATTTCTGTATATAGCCATTTTGTTACCTCTTTTTTTTTTTGCCACTTAAGAGGGTGCAGGAAGTGCCTTATACTGCTCAGAGTATTCAAACTTCAGAAGATTTAATTTAGATATTTTGAATGTTTTCTCATGGGCTGAATTAGGGGAGAGTATGATAGCAAAGAGTTCAAATAGCTTTGATGTATTTACACAGATGTACAGTAATATCTGAAAATAAACACATCTGTCCAATTTTTAGAATTTTCATTGTATTCTATTTCAGAAGTTGCATGCAAAATAGAAACATTTCTCACAAATAGTAAAGTGATGGGAAAACATAGAATGCTTTTGTTTCATCTTGAGCAACAAAACCAGATTGAATTTCATTTTCAGACTATCCTGTAATAGTAACATTTTACAAATTTGCATTGCTGTAAATATATATTTCTATTGCAACCTTAAAATATGTATGTAAATATTGTCTTAGGTTCAGAAATGATTGCTTTAGGAAAATGGTAAAATACAGGCAAATCTGATATGCCTACAACATCCATACCTTATTTCCTTTTTAAATCTCTGCCCAGGATAGAATTTTCTAATGGAAGAAGTTTGGAGCAGTAGAATACTGACTTGTTCATCCTCTACCAGCTTGATTATTTTTTTATTTTTTTCTTCAAATGCTTTCATCTTTTTCTCACCAGTGGAAACCATAATTCTGTAGGTAGCTTTTGAATACTGTTCTTCTAGCTTCTCCTATTGATTCCAGGCTAGATTTTTGCCAGACTGCTATACTAAACTTATTGAATAATTCCAGTAAGGAACGTAAAAGCACACAGTTGTTTAAACTGGTGACTGTCGTCTTCTGGTACAGGCTATGGCTTGTCCTTACTTCTTGGTGCTTCAGCTGTCGTCTTGCTTTTGGTCTTATACTGGCTTTTAATCTTTATAGATAGCACTTTGCCTTTAAAATTATTTTTATATAAAATTATAGTTTCTAAAGCGATCACTTTCCTAGTATGATTACTTCTGATGTAATCTGTATTGGAAACACCAGGGTTTTTTTTTAATTTTGGGTCAAATTGTGAATGATTCTCACATGAACAAATGGTGTGTGCTGGGGCGTTACTCCCACACACCACCTACCTATAAACAGAAGCTTATATCTCCTGTATTGCAGTCACAGCGTGATGGACGTCCCCACATACCTTCCTCTTAGCATCACTCCCCACCAACCTTCTCCATCAAAAAGTATCCAACAGGGAAAAACTGAATTTGGGTTATTTCTCTGTTTCCTGGTGGCCTGTTGTCTGTGGATAGAAGCCCTTTCAGCCCTCCTTGTAGGGGAAGGGGGAGAGGGAGCAGAGAGGATTAAAAATCCCTTCTGTGTGTCAGAAGTTCTAACAACTCATTTCAGGATGAGGTGGTCTAGTTCAACTCAAAGTAGAAGTTTATTTTAGTGTGATTTTTTTTTTTTTTTTTTTTTCCTTTTTTTTTTTTTTGTGAAAAATTTCCNTTTTTTTTTTGCCTCTTTTGGTAATGTGGTATAAATTTCCATTGCTGAATGCTGCAAAAGTTGGTCACACCTTGTAAAAACAGTAGTTAACACTTAAGTTGGGAAGCATTCCCTCCTGAGATCTTAATATGTGACATAAACCAGCGATAACAATCTGGAAAAATTCTGGAGTTTTTTATTCAGAGGTAAGACATGGAAAGATTAAATTCTTTCTAGGCTGAAACTAATTCTTATTTAATGCTATCTTGTTTGGCTATGTGGAACATTGGGCCAGGAACAGCTGTATCAATAATCAGTCTAGCAAGAGCTATCATTATATTTTGCTTCGCTTTAGTGCTCTCCAATGCAATTAAATAGCAAACGTGAAGGTGGGCAAACAGTATTTAGAATGGAGTATGCTTTGTTGCCATTTTGCTGATCACAGGTTTAGATATTCCAGCACAAACACTTGCAGGATTTTGCTGAGATTGTCGATAGTGGTTTTGTCAAGGTTTTCTTCTGTGTCTTCCATGGTGTGCCATACTGCAGGAAAAGGGGATGGAATCAGGTGTAGGACTGGAACCCCTATAAGGAGGAAAGTGGAATTTGGAGAAGACATATTGGAGAAGTTCTGTTAAGCCAACCTATATGTCACCATTTAGCAACAGAGTCGGGTAACTACTCAATAAGTGTACTTTAGAGAGGAGTGTGTGTCACACTTTTTTTTTTTTTGAAGCCTGTGACTGCATCCCATGCGTTTCCTAAAATTGGCACCTTCCTTTCCTTTGAGTACTTTTCCCTCTTTGTGTTTGGGGTTTGGATTTTTTTTTTTGTTGGTTTCTTTTTTTTAAGGCACCTGTAGTTAGTAGTTTTACTGTGACACTTGGGAGGTTTTTTTGAGATCCTTTGCATTCTAGTTGTTGACAGCGTGTTTAGGAGAAACCACTGCAGCTCCCCAGACTGAAAACTGATTATAATGTTCTTGTGACAGTGTTAAGATTGAGCACTGTTTGAAGCACTTTTTTTAGTCCTTTCCATTAATGGTAAAATAAGGTGTCTTTTACTCTGTAAAACAGAACCACTGTTATTCTCATATAAAAAAACTTCCACTTGAAAGGCTCTGTATCATTGCATACGTATACACATCAAGCCACCTATACATAGTGCAACTTTTAAGTAAAAGAGGAGTTAAATCAGTCTTCTGCTTCCTGATCACTTTTTTGTTTCTCTCCAGCCTCTTTCCTGTTTTACTGCTTTTCCTCTCATTTTTCAGCTGCATACCACTAGGGAATCTTTTTTCTCTAGGTGTCAATTGTGTTATTAGAAAAGGTTTTGAGGTGTAGTCATTGTTTTCCCCTATCAGCTTCTCCCATGTAGGATTTTTTATATCCCTGGATGTGCATATGATGGCCGTGTTGGTTTCGTTGGACCTGGGCCCTGCCATGATGTGAAAAGTGAAAGTTTCATGGAGTTGAAGAGCCGTTGAGCAGGAGACAGTAAGCATAGCTCAGTGAAGAGAGCACTCGCTTAGAAGTGGAGTGGTGTAGCTGCTCACATGCCTGCTTCCAGAGCTGTGTGTGCATATTACGTTACTCAGTAGTTGACAGAGTATAAGCGATTGTAAAATTAGGGTCTGGATATGAAGATCCCTCCCTCCTTTCCTAGGTAGATACCTGCTTCATTGAACTAGTGTTACATCCCTTTTTGGTTAACCCTTCTCCAGCAATATGACTCTTGTAGTCCTTGCTGTACGGGGGAAAACTTCAATCAGAAGAGTTTACTGTATCTACTACCCTTCTTTGGCCTGCCTTAGTTTTGAAGATGCTCTGCTGAGTGCTTGAACTGAGAAGGACGTTGAATCCACGTCTTGAACTTGGACAATAGCTTTAATCACTGACCGGTAGCTCAACAAGGTGGCAGCAGTAGTACAACTGCTTTCACTTTCTTTGATTGCATCCCGAGGAAGGAAAAGAATGAACACAAGGTCCGGCTATGGTGTAGGTGTCTGCCAGGAGAAACGCTTAGGTAGGAAATCCCAGGTTTGGGTGTGTATCTAATTCCAGGAGGGATTTCACACATATTGTGTCCTTTGCTATTTCTGCTGGCTGCTCTGTGCACCTTTACCACCCCAGAAGCTGACAGCTGTGACATCTCCATTTTTATTTATTATTTTTTTTTTTAGGGAATGAGGATGTCTAATTTGAGTATGTGAGTTTTTGCAGGACTCAGTGCAGGCAAATTTAAACAGGTAATAGCGAGCATTACTGTAACTTTCACAACAGTTCTTTAGAGATTTTTTTGGTAGTCTTTGAAGATACAACCCTTCAATGTTTCACTGCTCCTAGAAACAGTAACTAGCTGGCTAGTGTGGTCTGTAGTGATATCCCACTGGGTAAGACTTGCTTATCTTTGTAGGACACTTCTGCTGACAGAAATTTCCATTATCTCTGCTCCATTGGAGCTGGCTCATGCAAAATGATGATGCGTATGTTTTAGCACTGCTTTTTTTCAAAGCTGTGACTGTGTAAATTTGCATTTGGAACCCTCAAGTTGGGGTAAATAAGCTTGGAAAACCAGGATTGTGTGCACTTGGCTCATTCACTAAATGATGCATTTGTTACTGAACTTATACTTTAAAATAAAAGAGCTTCCAGTACCTCTTAATAAAAATGGAACATGGTCGTCTTCAACCAAGCCTCGATGTAAAGTAGTCTGGAAATACTGCCTTTCAATAAGATGATCCTTCAACAGATCCATGTTGTGTAGCTCTTGCTCTGTAATTCACAATGAAAGTGATTATTACAGCTTGTGGACAATATGAGGCATATTAGCATGTTTGAATTATTTTTCCTCTCACTTTTCCATCGAAGAAGAAAAAGGAGTTGGTGAATGTCTTTTGCATTTGTTTAGTACTTAGAAGACCCCAAGATTGGTGCTATTACCATGATTTTACAGAAGTGAGAACTAAAGTAGAAGTGAAGCAGTTCCCAAGAGTCGTAGAGTGACAATCAGTAATAGAATCTGTTTCATGGCTTCCAAGTGTCTGGGAATATTCCTTGGTTATTTTATTAATTAAATATTAAAATATTCATATAGGATGCACTAAATTTAACATTTGCATTATTAAATATTGTAACAGCAAACCAGAAAAGTTATCTAAAAATCTGATTTACAGGATTTAATACATTCAGAAAGTACACACTAAATTTTCAAATTCATCAAAAGCTCATACCCTTCTCCTTACCAATTGCTTGAAGTCTCTGAAACCATCGAATAGTGTTTGGGAAATAATTGGGAAAGACGGGGCTCGGTGCACCAATTAAATCCAGTAGTACAAGCAGGTCCTACAGAAGAAAGAATATTTAATACAGAATTCTTTACATTACTACTCCAGCAGCAGCAATGAAACCTCCTGGTTCCATATAGGTCATGACTAGGTCTATGATAGTTCTGGCCAAAGATCTGACTTTTCTACCATGATGTGCCTGAGGAGGAATCATATTCTGCTAATGAGTTCAATCTGATGCATTTTGCTGTCTTTCTGAGGAGGAAACAACCCCAAGATGAAACAGACGACATCTCTTTGTTTGCAGTTTGTGTTATATCCCTTTAAAAGAAAAAACTATGGTAGGTGGGGAGAAAGAAGAGGAAATTGCTTCTTCCCCAGAGAACAACAAAGTCTGTCAAGGGAAAGACATTTTATGAGTCACAAGATACAGTGACAGAAGAAAAGTGCCTCAGCAGTGAGTAGGGAAACTAGAAGGCAGTAGGGAGAAGGGAGCAGACAACCAGAATGTTAGCAGGAATCAAAGGGAAACAGAGTTTGCTGTAGCTCAGCTCTGAGCTGGGGGAGACTTGTTCATAGACCAACACTATGTCTGTGCTTTTTCCTAATCACTTTGAGTTATCTCTTGAAGAAGGTGGATAAGCTGTGTATTTACATTTTCTCTATGACTTCTCCTCATACTTGCATGGAGGTCTAAGCAGATTCACCTGAAAAGCTCTTGCTAAGTCTGTATTTTATTACCTCTCATAAAATTTCCACAAACTCCTTTTTCTTTAACTTTGGTGGGGTTCATGGTTTCTTGGGATTTGGGCCAATTACTTACTAATTAAATATTTAAAAAAAAATTATTTTACTGTTACTCATTAGGGAGGTGAAAGCCACTTACTATGCCCTGCAGCTGATTTGTAGTTGTTGAACCAGGCGGATGTGGAGTAGATACCATTTTTTGAGCTAAGTGTTGAGATCCATAGAGGGAATCAGAAGGGGACCACCGGACAAAGGCTTCTTCACCATCAAAAAAAATGAGCTGAAGTGAAAGATCTGGTCTTGATGTTGAGCTGGTGGTCTATTGGAGGAAATTAAAAGTAAGATAACTGATTCTGGCCAGAACATTATATAAAGGAGAAATACTGTAGTTATATAAGAAACATCAGTAGCGGTAGATTTTCAAGGTACCCTATGCAAACCTTCCTATAGCTGTTAAACACATGTTATAGTGTAATAGTGGTAGTGATCAGTCATTACTATTTATCTAGCACAGTGACATGTTCTCCAGTCTGGTATCATTTTGGTTCTGGTTAAAAGTTTCATTTCTTACTTTAGCGGACATGAGCCGAGTATGTTGAGACAGGTCTGCAAAACCAGGCAGCAGAAACATCATCTCAAATAATGAAGAGACATGTCAGCAACAACACCTGATGTGAGTGCTAATATTATTACTTGATAGTGTCACAAATGAGTAGTATCTCTGCTACAGTCGTACATCAGTGGAGGTGAATTACATCTTTGTAAGATTGATGGTTTGAGGGACAAAGAGCAGCAAGTCATGACAAGAAAGACCATTTCTTTTCCTTCAGGGGGACTTGCAACCTCCTAGGTGACTTGACCCTAAAACCAAAGCACAGTGAGTGGAGTAGATATGCCCTTCGCTTTCAACAACCAAAAATATCACAGCAGTAAAACTGAGAATGTATATGATTAATGTATTTAAGGTCACAAAGGAGACATCTGTGTGAAATTTCTTCCCAAGGTACAAGGAGCCTTTTTTCTCTCTCTGTTTACTAACTGAAGCCTTGTTTGCACTGGCAGTGTTTACTAATAACCTACAACATGGCTAAACTCAGCTTGGTTCCGCTATATGAACAATTTTGTGAACTGTAGTCTTGGCAGTTGCTATAAATATTTTAACCCCTCTATGAATTAATGCTACTTCAAGTGAAATTGCATGATGTGGTTAAAAAGGTGGGGTCACTGGCAACAGTCATGTCCTGTATGGGCTACAGCTCCCAACTAGCTGGAGCTCATCCAGCATAAACAGTAGTGGAAAACTTCTATAAAATGTCGCGCAGGCAGGCAAGATTATATTGACTGTGCTCACAGTGATGTATGGATTTCTCTAATGGCAATGCTTTGCTGCCCTTTGTCCTTTGCACAGGACAGAGCTTTTGATAGCAGTCATTTTGGATTACGTTCTGGAGGAAACTATTAATGCCATTTGAATTTTATAAAGTAGTATTTGTATTATTACTGTTTAACACGTTCCCAGGTCTGAATAACATAGATGTCTTTGCCCTTTAATTCTAAACATACTCTATGTAACTGGAGAAACATCAAGATAAAAATCACAGCTTCAAGTCAAAGTATAAATAGATTTGGCTGAAAACATAACAAAGTCTGTTATGCTACCATGAGCAGAGCAAAAAGGTCATAGCTAATGTATTAAGCAGATGGATCCCAAAGTATATTTTGTTAACAGACTGTACAAACGGTAGCCTGTGAAAAGTAGTAAGATTGCCTTTTTGTCAAATACTGTCATCTTACATGATAAAACAATTTAATCAAAAAAGGATGTATTACTTGCAAAAAAATTCCAGTCTTTAAGTCAGTGTGCAGGTTGTTCCATAAATAACCATCAGGGAAATTTATTCTAAATGAAGCTTCTAAATGAAAGCATAGGTGCAACAGGAGTCCTTTGTTTTGTGATTAAAAACATGGGCATATTCTTATTAATCTTCTAATTCTTAAATATTCTACTGTCAGAAGCATCAAATCAGTTTCTGGAAAACAACTGCCAACAAGTAACCTTAATACTTGAGCTGACTGTAAAGCATTTGAGACACCTTTTCCTGTGAAAGCTGTTAGTGTATGAAAAGTATTCTTCTGCAAATAGTAAATCTCGAACCAGTAGATGGCACACAAGAACCTGTAATCCTGCAAGCTTTTAGACTGTAGGTTCAATAGATGTTTGTGCCTAGCAATGGCAGCACTTGAAAGCAGATTTTCATAGCATAGGTAACACAGACTGATAATGTTATACTATTATTTGACTGTTGGACGATATCTTGCCAAGTCTATGAACCATGTATTATTCATGTATAAATTATTATTTTTATATCATATATATTTATTAGATAATTTTTAGATAGCCACCCTTTGCATAAGAAGTTTTAATGTGATAATGTACTCTAAAGTCGTAGCTACAGATCTCTGTTCTGTTCTTGAAGTCACTGGGAGTTTTACTACAGGCACAGCAGTCAGAGAATCAGGCATGCAGGCTATGGGAGAGAACATGAAGTGCCCTAAAGCCTATTACTATTGCAAAATCAAATGAAAATCAAACAAGCAAACTACCTTGATTAACTGAAGCTTGTTATCCAGGGCACGTGCCAGTTCCAATATCATAGCACAAGGCACGGCTGAATCAGTTGCTCCCACAAACACTCTCTCGTGCCATTGTTGTCCAAAGAATTTTGAGTCATAGTGGCAAGCAAGTACTAGATGGCGTTTTGCAGAGGGGTTGAGAGTGCTGATAATATTTGAAAACGTCTGATACCCATATGGTGTGTATCTCTGAAATGTATCTTCTTCAATTTCCCAACCAGCCTGTAGTCTTTGAAGACGGTGCTTGATATGCTGCAGTTAAAAATAAAAAATAAATAAATAAAAAATCAGATTAATTTTGCCTGCTTCAGAAAGATGTTGCAGACAAATTGTCATTAGCTAATTAATAGTGGCACTTAAGCTTATTTCTGTAAGTTCATGGTATTTTTAAAAGATAAATTTTATAGCAAAAAATTGTAATGTCACTATATAAAACAAGCAACATCCTTGCCATTGACTGGATCACTGGCTCCCTTTTGTCTCTTGTCGTGGAGTCTGAAGGTGCTTTGAATGATTGCCCCAATTAATTGTCTTAATGTGACACATTAAGATCTTGATCTCTGAAGGTTCAAGGCCAATGTTTTTTCAGGTGTAACCAGGACAGATTTAATGTTTACCTCTTCAAATCTAAACTCAGTTGTGCCCTTAAATGTCAGAACTGACTGCAGAGAACTTGGTGTGCCTGTTTTGACAATTACCACACACAGATGCCACAGTAGTATTAAGAAAAATGCTGGGGTTTTTTTTGTTTGGTGTGAGGTTTGGGGTTTTTTTAGGTTTTTTTTTTTAGCTTCTATGAGAAATCTCCTTTCAAGTGACATAAGTTGTTTACAAGGCTATAAGAAACAGTCTGATTCCTGTAAATTGAAGAAAGAATTAAACATTTCAGAACAGTATTTTAAAAATGAAATCCTATAAGCGTACCTCATGTAAAGATAAAAATTAAGACAGTGAATCTATGAAAGAGATCATTCATTTTAGATATCTTCCTACCTAAAAAGAATACCTCTAACAACCCCAGTTATACTTAGTACAAAGTTCTGGCTAATTCTTATTAGAGGGCCATCTCTGTTGAGCAACTTATTTTTATGGGTCCCTAGAGTGCTTCTTCAAGGCAGATTCCTCTCTCTTTAAATAAACATTAGGAAAAGCCTCTAAGGGGAAAAAAGAAAATAGACTTTGAAGACTTGTCCTGCTCTTAGTGAAGTCAGTGGGAATACTGCCATAAATTTTAGTGCTAGAACAAACTTCCATTTTGTTTGTGGTCACCCTCTGAAAGCTTTTATGGCGTTGTACGGTCTATGCGCTATCTGTAGGCAGAGCGAAGGATGTCTGTTATGGATTAAGGGGAATATATAAGACTGGATGGAGTTCCCAGTGTGCATGAGCCGTGACTGGCACTAGCCTTCTCCCTTAAAAGAGTCTGATGCTTTTTCTGTGTCTAAACAAAGAAATGTCATCCACTTCAAACCCCATTGTGCTTTCACAATGGAGGACTCTTCTTTTTTTTTCTTTTTTTTTTTTTCTTCCTTCGGTGGGGGTCTACTTCAGTACATGCTGTTACCTTTAAACAGGATGATCCTATTTTGAACACGATTTGTGGTTTTCTAGCCTGGGTTCAGCTGGGTTTTTTTTGTTTTTCTTACTTTTTCCCCTTTCATTTGGCTGCCTTCCAGGGTATCACTAAAGAAGCCACAAAATTTAATCTACAGAGACATGTGTGCGCGCGCGCACACACACACACAAAACATAAAAGAAGCTGTGTTTTTCCAGTCTACCAATTGCAGAATGGGAAGTAAACTTACTGTAGTTAGGGCTACTTTGGAGCTGTTGAGTCACTGCCTAAAGGGTAGATGAAGGCTAGTGAGATGTTGTGAACGTCTTTTATAAACTCAGCTGTACCACCATTTTAGTCTCCCGCTTGGCTCATGTAACCCAGAGCCAGCATGGCATGCAGTCCTGAAGACGCCCACGCCGTGCGTGCGGAGCAGAGGTGCCAGCAGGGGCAACCCAGGCCTGTGGTAACTCCTTCTGGCTCAAATGGTGCGACCTGGGTCTGTTAGCCCAGCGTTAACGCACTGCTGTGCTCGGGCCAGCAGAGCTCAGAGCAGTGCTGCACTTTGTCGTGTTGACCATTTCATCTGCCTGCCCATTTGGGCCCCTCTGATCTCTTCTTTTGTGTTGATACACCCATCTGAAGCAACACTACAGGGGGAGTGTAACAGCACAGACCTCTCCAGAAAAAGGGGCTCCGAGGTGTCATTTATTTCATCCCTGTGTATAGTCCCAGGGGGTTTGAACCAGTGACCAAAAACTTGGTCTTGTGAGGGAAAGGACAGCGCTTGTGTTGTACTTTGGGTACCAAACCTGAGGTAAGCTTTTTAATTTAAAACATAAATTTAAAAACAAATTCTTATTTTTTTCATCATGCTATACAGTCCTGGGAAATAATGTCAGCTAAAGTGCAAGCTGTGTCATGTAGGCTCTATGCAGTCTAGCCTTGGACAATAATACAGTTCATCCTACCGAATGAAAGGAATGTGTCTGTCCCTTTAGTGGTCACTAAAGGCTCTACCAGGATATAAATAATAGATGTTCTTAGAGGTTCAGGAAATGTTGTCTTACCTGTCGTACGATATAATTTCCTGGTGATCCCGAGTATCTTTCTATCAGGATAGGGCGCAAATCATTCTCCCACATTTCAGAAACATCTGTGTTTGCTACAACTTTTTGAATAGCATCAGAATGTAAAATTCTTGGTTGGTGAGAATACTGCAGAAGGAAAAAGAAGGAAAGATTGCTATAACTATTACTAGACCTTTTTAACCATAGTTTTCTTTAGAATTACAGTAAACGTGATATATTGTGCTACTTTGATTTACTGACAACAGAAAGTAATTTTTAAAAAAAGATTTTCTTTCAAAAATGATTGGCATTTTTAAGTTCCATGGCTTCTGTATCTTTGATTTCCATGTAAAATATACTCGTATTAAAAACATGGGAGAAATTTTTACCTACCAGCTAGCTGTGAGAACTCAACCCACGATTAGGTTCTCTCTTTTCTAATATCTTAATCCTACACGCATACAGGTGTGTCTGCAACCACACCACCTTCAAATGAGGTTTCCATTGAGACAATCACCAGAATTACTGTTTTCAGTAATAATAACATTTAGCTTTATGCTGTGTCTACATTATGAGGTGCGGTGCAGCAAAGAAATGCATAAGCTAGCTCAGTCCCAGAAAGAGTGAAGCTGTGTCACTGCGGCCTCTGCCCACAGAGGCGACTGCACAGCATGGTGCAGCTCATTTGGGGCTAGCTGGGGTCTACATCAGCTTTGTGACACATGGGTTAACCTCAGACTGGGCAGCTTGTCTTCTGTGCCAACAGCTAGCAGTGCTAGCTGCCTCCCAAGTGGCTGCTTTTCTGTTGCCTAAGCACGGACCTTTAGAGCTATTTCAGGTGACCAAGAATACTTGAGACATCCTCACGGGCTGGCAAATGCACGTCTTTGGCGTGCAGGAGCCTTGTGCTGTTCTGGAGTGGTAGCTGAATGTCAGGTGGGATCCCCAAGGACATCTCAAATACCCCTTTGGGCACCTAATTTGAATCTACCCAGTCTCTAGCAATTGTCTCCTCAGGAACTTCCTGTGCCACTCCTGTTTTTATAGATTCCTATTTTAGGCACTATCATAGGGTTCTCCTATCATATCCATTTCTTATTTCTATTGTAGGGACTTCCCTCTACTCATCTCTTTCTCCTACTGAAAAATCCTGCTCTGTTTCCTTGTTCTTTGATTGGAACTGCCTTACATGACTGATCAGACTTGCTCTCCTTCTGTCTTAAAATATAGTCTTAAAATTCTCCTGAAGTTTAAGACTACGGGACCACCACATTTTACAATGTGCAGTTAACATTTTTAATGTTAGCAAGTTTAGACTTGGGTTGAAGAAAAATTGCATTTCATCTGATATAAAGAAGAACTTTTTCAAGTTTGGAAATTGTGTTGTAGAAGATGTATAAGCTGTCTTTGGAAAGACTAGAAGTTTAATACGGTGGAATTTACACCATTGTGGAAAAGGCACAGACAAGAGAAAATGTCAGGGAGCTGTTCTGTCTAGGAGGAACACGCTGTAAGAGGAGAGAGAAAAGCTAAAACTATGCACTTCAGAAGAGTGTAGGAGGATTATTTAATTAAGGAAGTTCAGAAAATATGCCTCCAGTTGAAGTGAAGGGCTCAGTGAGAACGTGGAATTGTCTTGCTTTTAACCATAGACCATGCCTGGTAATTGAGGTCATTGAATCACTTTGCAAAGAAACATTATGATTATTATTATTAAAATACATATGTATGAAAATACTTCAGAAGAGAGGAATAAAGTCCCATTTCTAATAATGGAGATATCTTCAAAGAAAGGAGTTAGAAAAGTGGTTATGAAATAAAAGAGAAGCAGAATGAGATCTGTAGGTGACTCATTCCTTAACAGTGTCTCCATTTCTTCCATGGCCACAGCACGGAGGCAGAGTGATGTATTTATGACAGGGCTATCACTAAACCTTTTGTCCTAAGCTGCATATAACTGCAAGACTTCAACTTCTACAAGTATCTCATGCTTACCTGCCAATTTTGGTATATTTCTGCTTGGTGCCAATGGAAGTTAGTTTCTAAGACCTCTGAAGTTTAGGACCTGATACCTCCTCATCAATAAGACAAGGAGGGAAAGGTCTGTAAGACTCTCAATTCGCTCATGCATCCCTTTACGGAGAAGGAACAAAAGTTGTCAAGGGACAAGAATTTGATAAGAAAGAGGAAGTGGTTCTTGGTTACTGTCTGCATGGGCAGAGGGGCTCACATGCTATGGTGCAGTGGTTAGAGGATGCTACTTACGTCATTGACAAGTAGATTGACTAGTCGGAATGGAATGAGCTAAATAGTGTATTGGTGTGGCTCAAGGGGGCCAAAAAAAGGACCAATGGGGCTATAAGCTTGTACGTTGACTAGTGTGACTAAAGATTTAGCCTCATGTATTCTTATACGTGTATTATGCATACTATAGATGTATTATGTTACAGATATGTAGTCCATACATGAGCTATATATATAGTAAGATACAATTAATAGAACAGAATCACAAAATTTCCCTTTAAAAAAACCAAACCAACCCAACACTTACTTGAATGGGGAGTGACTAAAATCAAGGAGAAAGGGAATGACTAAGGGGAAGTGAGCGGAAAGGTTATGAGGGAAGTTTCATTTTGGCAGTTTGTCCTGGACTCTGATCTATTGTTGAAGAGAACGGTGCGCTGGATCAGTGGAGTTCAGTCAGTTTTGGCTGAACTTTGAGTTCAGCTCTTCTGCAAACACCTGGGGATGGGCCCTAGCAGTATATTTTCCATTTGGAAATTCCTGAACCCTTTAAATGAATGCAATTTGAAGACGTATGCTCTCCCATGTTCCATGTGGTTTAGTTCTTCACAAAGAAACTGCTCGTGTTTCATCATCGACCACTAAGAGCTGTGACACAGAGAAATCAGGGACTTACTGCTCATTAAATGTTATCTCAAGACTGCTTTGTTCACCAGTTCACACAACACTTTGAATTAAAAACAACATAGTATGGTTCTATGACGTATTAGAATACTATATCCTTTCAAAATGATTTGGCAGTAGCTGTCAACACCATTCCTACCTGGTTTTCCTAGCTAAATGTGTATCACTGCTGTAAGAGCTCTTTGTTTCCTCAAACCGAGACACCGTCCGGTGAATCACTGTAATCCCGTTGAAAATTGGAGTATCACAGAATGCTATATGGATTATAACTTCAGATTTTGATCCCTCTGGTCCCGTTTGGGTTTCCCCTTCAATTCAGTCACTGCCCGTGACAACGCTCACGGCTGCAGCCGCCGGTTCCCGCTCTGAGGTAGGTGACAGAGGTGTGCGGAAGACCCGGCTGAGGGGGAAGCCATGTTATCCAGCCTCCCCTGCGCTCCCCGCGGACGGGACGGGACCCCACGGCTGAAATTCGTGTTCGCGCCCAAGGCAGGATCACGTGAGGCCGGGAGAGGGTTCCCGGAGGGCGGGCGGGGACTGTCACGCTGCGTGGGGGCATCTGCCACTGCCCAGCTGCTGATGCCTGCCTCCCGCGAAAGCGCTGACCCACCCCACGCCCCCGGAACCCAGTGTGGAGGCAAGAGGAGCCTGAGAGACCCAGACGTGACCCACCTTCTCCAGGATCCATTCTGCTCCCGTCTCCCTCCCGTGTACCAGGTGAAAGCAGGCGACGGCGGAGAGGCACAGCGCCCCGAGCAGGCGGGAAGCGATGGCCGCCCCCTCACCTGCCCCTGCCATCCTTCGGTTCTCCCCTCACGGCTGTCGCCGCGGGCCTCCTTCCCTCCGCCTTTCCGAGGCCCGGGGGTGGAAAGAGGAGAGCCAGGGCCGGTGCCGGCGGAGAGGGGCAGCGCTGGAGGGAAGCAGCTGCAGAAGCGGGCGACGGCTCTCGCAGCCGCAGCTCCGCCGGCCTCTCCCAGCTCCTGTCCCCTCCGAAATGAGCCTCGTCCCTGGCACGACGTCAGCGGTGCCAGGAGGCCTGCCTGCCTGCCTGCCTGCCGCCAACCCCGGGGCCGCCGCCTCCCTCCTCCTCTCCGCCTCCCCCCGCCGCCGCCGCCGCGGTGCAAGAGGAGGCTGGCGGAGATTTTCACCGTGAGAAAAGCCGTCGCCTGCGGTTTGCCCTGAAAACCCGTTTTGTGCTCCCAGGGCCGGCTTGGGAAGGAGCTGAGGCTCCCTGTGTTCTCAGGGCGTTTGAACATCCATCCATGGGTGGCTCCGGGCGCTTGAATGGGAGCTCTGTAGAGCGGCTGCGGGCTCCTGCTGAGAACGGGCCTTGATCAGCGGTCTGAAATGAGCGTTTGTGAAGAAGATCTACAGAATTGCAAAGTACTTTCATTTATTATTTTAAGAAGCTCTTCTTATGATCTTCTTTAGGCTTAAAATGACAATTCTGTCTTCAGGCGTTTTAAATTCCGTAATTATCCTATTAACGACCAATGAAGGAAAAATCTGTGGTGAGGCGATGCTTAGCAGTAGACCAATTAAAATGATTAAACCAAACAGATAAGCTTCTGAGCATACAAGCCCTTCTTTAGGTCATTTGACATCACCATCCTTGCTCTGCAGTGTTGTAGAAAACATCTGACTGTTCTGCATCACGGATATTCCATTTAAAGTCGCCAATTTTTACAGCATTCTTCAAGTTCAGATTTAATGCTGAAACAAATTGAAAGAACAAACCCACATAAAATGATGAAAGAAAAAAAGAAGGGAGGGAGGGAGCAGGAGTAATCATCTTGCTGCTTTTCAGCCCCTTACTGGAAAGCCACATCCTGGAAACTACAGCTTTGCAAGTAATCACAGTGTCTGTGAGGGTAATATTAGAGAAATGGAGCAATTTGTTGATTTGCAGATTCTTGACCCAGATTCCAGAGATTTCCTAGAAAAGCTGGTGGATCTGCTGCCCAGCATACAGATGGGATATCTGGTTGATACTTTTACTGCAGATTCAGCATCCTTGTAGCTGATATTAAGGATGTGGCTGTATCCTTTTTTTTTTTTTTTCATGTATGGGGAAACAAAGAGTTAATTTAAATCAACCTATTTAAATCAATCAAAATGCCATTTTCCCCACACAAAACTCCATGCATTGGCTTTGTTATGAAATCATTCCAAATGCAAAACCAAGTCACTGTTGAATAGGGAGAAATGGGCAGTCATTTGATTACCAAGAAAAATCAGCATGGTTTACAGATTCTTAGGTAAAAGCCACAGTATCTCAGCAGAGATCAAATCATGGGAAATTAGATGACAGTGATCCCAACAGGACTACACAACAGAACAAAAATCTGTTGCCCCTTGATCAGATTTCCTGTGGTTGACTACATAATCTAGATGCCAGACAAAAATTCTGATGTGCCAAGGTTCTCATACAATTTAGCAGAACTGAGGGCTACAATTTAGCCCACTGAGGGCTACAATTCTTTGATTACGAGTTTGGCGAGCATAAGGTCAGTTTAAGACAGTGCTGATCTTACCTACATGGGAAACAGAGATAAAAATGTAAGTGCTGGACCAGATGCATAGAGAGATTGAACAGGACTTTTTTTAAAGGTGTTACTTTCAAAATTTGGAGGGGAGACCTCCCTCACCTCCTCCCCCTTATAAGCACCTCAAAAACTTCCATGTCTAATGATATAAAGAAGACTGAAGGGGGGGAGGGGGGCAGGGTATATTAAAATATAACAGAAATTAAAACAGTTCACAGGTGAAAAGAGAATTATGTAACTATTTTAAAAAAGAACCTACAAAGTTAAAAAAAATTATCAAAGCTAATGAACATTTTGTTTTTCCAGGGATTTATAAAAGGAAAACATGCTGTTTAGTCCTACTCCATACTACCAAATTGAAAAGATGTCAACAAATTGCTCAGTGGACAGCTGTTCTATTTTATACACTTTAAATAATTGGTTTATTACCCTGAAAAATCCAGTAGACATAACCAGATATCAACTAAAGAAAAAAAAAAAAAGGTAGATTATTTGAAGAAAGGTGTACAGTAGGTATGAAAATATAATCCGTACGTTATTCCTTTCCTGTAACCCAGTTGATGTGACAGTGCCATCTACTGAAGTCCCGAAGGATAGGCGTTAGAGGCAGCACTGTCAAAAGCTTTTCCTTGTGCTGACTCTACAGGATGTAAGTGTCTCAGCCCAAACCGCCTCTCAGAAGCTGAGGCTGACTGCTCTGTCATTACCTTGGTTATTAACTCTGGAGAAACGCATTGTTAAATGCTGCAGATTTAATGCATGCCTGTTTTCTCAAGAAGGGGGACTCCTGCACCTTCTGCCGTTTCAAGTACGGTTTTGATGCTCAGCGCTTTCAACTGGCAGGCCCATGGTAGGGAGAGGAGAGAATGTGTGGTTTGTTGTGTTTTGAATCCGCCTAATATAAGGCAATTCTGTGCCTGAGCTGTGGCTGATTTGCCAGCATTTAGAAGATACAGTCTGAGATTTCTAGTGTTTGGCGGCCAGGGCTGCTGCATATTCAGAAATTCGCAGGCAGCTCTTACAGCCCAGAGGGAGAGGGTGATGGGGCTGGTGTTCACGGAGAAGCACACGGGCCGGTGCTCACGTGCATTCTGTGGGCTTGAGCTCCTCTTCATCCCAGTCAGCTCGTCCACCGCTGGTCTCCGTGGGGCTCGGAACAGAGCCTTTAGCAGGCTGTGGAAGTACCGCGCTTGGTGATTCGGGTTTGAGAGATTCTGTTTTCATGGGCTAATGTATTCACAGACAAAGTTTTACTAAAGGAAATGCACAGCCGTAAACACTTATTTAGGGAAAAAAATTTGTGTTTATTTCAGAGATGGTACAGTAGGATCATATGATGTGAATAAGGCTACCCACCCAGCAGGCACAAGCAGTTGTGAGATCATTCTTTAAACTAGCAGGGGGTAAGTGAATTCCAAAAGGTCAATTACGTATGATTAATAATAGAAATATATATTACGTTTTTCAGTCAATTTATACCAAGGTAAATTTTGATTCCATGTTTTTTAAGCCTATACTAAACTTTTCACTGCTATGTGAAGGTGGATCTTAGGACAAAGTTCAGCTAAGGGCTCAAACCGAGACGATGAGGTAATTCAGAGACACATTCCCATTTCAGGATTTTATCCAAACCAAACCTGACCTCCTAACTCTTTTTCAGTTCTCTTGGGGGGAGGGGACACACACAGATGCAAGGAGACCATGAACTGAAGAAAGTAAAAAAAAAAAGAAAAGGAAAAAGGAAAAAGGAAAAAGGAAAAAGGAAAAGGAAAAGGAAAAGGAAAAGGAAAAGGAAAAGGAAAAGGAAAAGGAAAAGGAAAAGGAAAGCATTTTGACATTTTGTCCATAGAGATATTAGGTCCTCTTTTTGCAAGCATTTATTGCAGATCTTGCAAATCCTGAATGGGGGCATTTGCTATGTAAGAACAGTGTCAAAAGCAGTGAAAACTAATCATGGCAGTACATTCTTACGGAATTTCTCAAACAAATGCACCAGTCAAGTCTCCCAGGACATTGCCTTCTTTGTAACCCAGTTAGATGATATGAAAATATTCCAAACATCAGATTGGTGAATAGAAATGAATGTGTTATGTTTCCATTTTCAGATACAAAATATCCAAATGCTATCAGCATTAATTTCAAACTGGAAAAACTCGATATATTTTTAGAATTATAAAACAGTTGTTCCAAATGCAGTTTGTCTATATAGACCTAGTGCTCCATATAGAATGAAAACCAGGGTTTTCATAAAAGCAAATAAATACAATAAAAGTTACCCCCATTTCCTGCTATCTTGTAGCTGTAAAAGAGAGCAATTTATAAAGTGCAGCTGGCTTCAGCAGGGAAAGCTCTGAGCTGTGAAAACAAGCTAACCATCTGAGGGAATGATGTGGGCTCAGAAACAAGATGAACAACTTTGATGAAATCCACAGGAAATCACTAATTATGGCAGTCACAAAAATAACAAACCAGAATGCTCGCCCTGTCACTTTGTGCAGAGAGAGCTAATGCTGTCATAATGCTGCGCTATATAGTCACACAAAGTCGGTTGTGCACATGCACAGAGGTATGCACTGCTCTGTACGTAGATGCTGAAGTGCAGAGCTGCTTTCAGATGTGTTTTACTCAGAGATCTTTACAACCAGAAGAGTTTTTGGATGCTTCAGGAGTATTTGTTTAGTAGACAGTACCACTGCACAAATACTTATAGCAGTTTGTTTCGGTTTGGCTGATGTCGTTCTGTGCTTTGTAATAAATTCATTTTAACTAATCCATCTTCCATTCTAATTTATGAAAAAGCAGTTATTATGGCTTAGGGCAGCAAATTAAATGGCACCAACCCTATTGGATGGTATAAAGCTGAGCTTCTTTACAAAGAAGTATAATCGTTGCCTGGTGACTGGTAATACCTAATATCCATCTGGTATCGTCCATAAACAGTTATTTTTAGGACTGTTACTCAGAATGTGAGAAACTCGCTGCACTTTAAAGGCTCTGGAGTATAACTCCTTGCTGGGCTAAACATCAAAAATCATGTTTATGGAGGCAAGCTCTATGTTTACAGTGGTGGCGTGTGGGAGTCCCACTTCAGAGGAAAAAGGAAACGATGATTGCTCAGTTATCTGGTGCAGAGCTTTGGCAAGAACATCCTCTATTCATGGAACAGCCTTCATTTAAAAGTCCCAGGGTGTTTTTTAGCATTCAAAAACAGTTAAAAGCAGAATCAACCATTAACTGCTACAGTTTTAAAGTAGTTCCAGACTTCGACAAGAAGCTGCAGGCTAATTATTTATCAAATAAACTGACTCCGGTCAGAACGCAGACCTGGTTACACTCTTTATCAGCTGCACCGTGTGAAGGTTTGATGCAAAACAGGGTGAGGTAAGCGGAAAGACTCCACTCAGCTTCAGTGAGTTTTATGCAAGGCCTGAGGAGTACAAGATGAAGGAAATGAGAAATGTATGTTACAACCAGCACTATAAATGACAAAGCACTAATCTGCTTCTCCATCTGTGTCTCGCTGAGCTGAGAATTAGAAGCCTTTGAATTTCTGTTGACAGTTTGCCTTTTCCAAGTGTTTTTGGTCTGACATATAATTTAAACTTCAGCAACTTTTTATGGTAGTGGATATTATTTTCAGACTCATACACAGAAATTGAATCCAAATTCAAGAAGGAAGATTACGGGTTGTCTTTTAACAGGGAGCTCTTGGGCTGGAGGGAGGTTACAAATGCAGTTTTGCCTTGTGACCAGTTTTATTTAGTACTTGTGCTAAATGCATTTGCTTAATGTCTTGCATGCAGAGATTTGCTGATGATGCAAGACTGGCATCATTAATGAAGAGCAGGAAGATGGGATTTGGGTGAATCAGAGTACGGGGGGGGGGTTGGGGGGGGCAGGCGCTGAGGCGTAGCAGCAGAAAGGGCCTGCCATGTCCCAAAGGGCCTGGAGAACTTCTGTAGTAAGGTACAAGCTCATCAGCGAGCGCTACCAAGAAGAGAACGGGGAGCGGCAGGCACGCTGTTTGCAGAAAGCCCTTTCGAGCTACCAGGTCAGAGTGGCCACGAGAAAGACCAACGTGATCCTGTGACACACTAGGTCAAGCATTTCCTGTGCAGAGATGAAGTGCCTTGTCCGAGGCCCCGGGGAGATCTCCGTGGGGCTGAGCCGCGCCACCCACGCCCCGGAAAGGTGAACTGAAAGTGGCGCAGATGGAGAGAGGGGCTGCTGCGGTCCCGCCAGGGCCCGGGCGCAGGACAGCGCAGGGCGCTCCCTGAGGTACAGCCGGCAGGGCAGAGGAGCTCTCGAAACTCGAGGCCGGCGCTGGCACAACGGCGAGCGGGCGCGAGCTGGCGCAGACCCAAGTTTTTGGCACGACCGGAGGCGGCGGGGCCCGGAGAGGCGAAGCAAGGGCGGCGGCGGGGCGCCAGCTGCAAGATGGAGCACAAGCAACCGCTGAAGGCGCCGCCCCGCCGCGCCGCGNNCTTGTCCCGGGAGCTGTGAGGGGGCCCCCGCCGCCCCCCGCGGGGGGTGGGGTGGGGGGGGGAAGCGCCGTCGCGGCGGCAGCTCCGCCCTGGCGCGGGAGCGCTCCGGGGTGGGGGGGACGGGCCGAGGCCACATCATCTCCGGAGAGCGGCGCCGCGGGGAGCTGTGCCGGCAGGGGCGGGTCGCCCAGCGGGGATTTAAACCGGGACGGGCGGCTGCCAGCGCCAGCCCGGACGGGGCTGCGTGACACGCGGCAGGCAGGGGACGCATCCCGCCGCCCCGCCGGCGGCTCCTCCGCTGGTCCCGCCCGGCTCTGGCCGTAGCGGCGGGGGGGGCCCCCGCCCCCCCCCGCCCCC
>VXBL01003504.1:191825-211559 GCA_013400195.1 Aramus guarauna | reverse complement strand
TTGTAGTTCGCCCGGGAGAAGCGCCCTGGGCCAGAGCGGGGCGGCGGGACTACACCTCCCGGCAGCCCCCGCGCCGCAGCCCGTCCCGGGCGGCTCTGGTGTGTGCGGGGAGCCGCGGGGCTGCGCGGCGGGTGAGATGTGCGCGAGGCAGCTCCGGCCCGGGGGCAGCCGGCGTCTGGCGNCCCGCCCGGCTCTGGCCGTAGCGGCGGGGAGGCCCCTCGCCTCCCTCAGCCCCAGCCCTGGCACCTGCGGGCGGCCCCGAGGTCCGGCGGCGGGAGCCCGGCAGCTGCGCGGCAGGGGCTGCAGTCCTTCCCGGCGAGAAACGGGGAAGCGACCGGCTCCCGCGGGGGTAAGACGGGCGGGAGGAGCCGCTTGGAGCGGGGCTCGGAGTCGGTGTCGTGCCTGGCAGGGGGAAAGGAGGGCGAATGAAGTGCCAGATGTGGCAGAAGCTGCCTGAGAGCTGCTTGGTTTGGGAGCAGCCCCGAAAGGAAGGGGAGGGTCAGCGCTGCAGCGGCGAGAGCAGGCTGGAAAGTAGGCTGCGAGCTGTGCAGCGGGGACGGGTGGGCTCCCTTCAGAGAGCCCTGCTATCTCTCGGCTTTTTGAAGTTTAGGGGTTTATATATATATGTAAAATATAATCGTAGGATAGAATATAAATTTCAATACACGCTTATTTTGTTTGATGTTCAGAATCAGTTTATTCTGACTGCAAGGTGAGCAGTTTCTATGGTTTTCCTTTCTTAGCAAGATCCGTTCTTTCCTATCCAGTGGGAAAAAATAAACTTCATTAAAGGCTTACGTGCAAATACACGTGGTATGAAAAGGCTTTGAAAATGTAAAGGCATCATGCTTTTGGTAAATATAATTAACATTCTCATTTGGTACCTGTAAGTGAGCTTCTGCAGTGTGTTTTCACTGTCTACATTAGACTTGCTTAATTAATTATTTCCCATTAATTCTTCCACATCATATGACTTTTCTATTTTCTAGTATGTTGGTTAGACATTACTGTTTTTAATTCAAGTCCACCCCTAAGGCTTGGTATTTGCTGTCTCTGGTATCTGTGAGAAGTAAGGGAGAGAAAAGCAATATGTAGAAAACAAAAATAAGTCATCTTCAAGCAAAGTTGAAGGCACTGTGAAGCTGCTTTCTTTAAATGTTACTGTTGCCCTTGTTCTTATTTATGACCTTTATCTGTATTGTTTAGTGTGTTCTTTAAGGCAGAAGTGGTCTTTTCAGATGTGGTTGGTAAATGTTCAGCAACTCTTAGAGTATTTGAAGACAACAGTTTGTAGATACCTGTGCAGAAAATTCAGAAGGTATCAATTTGTTCTCTCTTCTGGGGCCTCTGTTAGGAATTTTTATCACAGAACCAAGAGCTTATTTTCCTTCTAGTACTGCAATTCATGTACCTCTCTTTCCTTATCTACCTTTCAGAGTGCAGTGGCAGTGCGGTTTTGAGTTGTTACGCTGGTGAATACCAGGAGTGTGTGATCTGTTAAGTGGACTGTTTTACCAGTTGTCAGCCTGATTTCTAGTAAGGACAGTTTATATTGTGTGTGATAAACTGTGGCATTCCTTTTCATTTAATTTTAGAAATATTCTTTCTGAGATTTTTTTTTTTTTGGTACATAAGGGAAGGAAAAAATACGTGAGCTTATTTGGTGTCCTGTATGGATCTATGTTCCTTCAAAAACTGTCAGCAATATGTAGTATCTATGTATTTGAACCACTTTTGTATTCACAGCTAAGTTTTTCTGTGGCAGAAGTTGCAAGGGGAATCTAAAAATTATTCTTTTTGAGCATTTCAGTTGCTCAGGAAATGCTTGAAGGATCAAATCAGGTAGCACAGCATTTTGTAACAAGTATTTTGAGCCTGTCCTCATGAAATGAATTTTTTTTTTTTCCAAAGGAACTAATGCTGAATTATATGATATGCATGTCTTCCTACAGTCAGAGTTTGTGCAAGATGTTCTTCAGTTGTCTTGAATAAATGTATTAAAATGGTATCCTGAGTACATGCTACATAGAGGTTTTGTCAGTTTTGACATTATGTTTTTTTGACATTTCAATGCATTTAATAAATCTCTTTCCCTACTCATTAGATTCTCAGTATACATCTACAGAGCAGAGATGTGATCTACTCCCCCTTTTTCTTTCTTTTTTTTACCTCTTAACTGTTAAGTGCTTTGCTCTGCTAAATTACCATTAATTAAAAGATGTGGTAACATATAGTAGTATTAGGTCTGATTTGTCTGTCATACAGTGGGAAAACAGTTAAATTGAAGTTGTAAGTACAAAATGTTACTAACATAACTTATTTGAGTACAAGGAGTTGGTGATCCTGCTGCTTCAAAGTACAGTGCTTATGACGTTGCTGTGCAATTTTATGCATTTTGTGTGAAATAACAACTCTGTCTTTTCCCCTACAGGCAGAGTACAACGTTTCAAAATGCTGGAGATTATCTGGGTGAAGCTAGAGATTACATTTAATGTGATTGTGTCTTCAGACATTCTGCTCCTGCATTTCATGAGCTAAAATATTTTATAAAAATGAAATTAGATACCTTCACTGATCTCCAAGTTAACGGTGTCCTGTGAATTCAGAGAAGACTTTCTGAAGGAGGAATAGATTCATCACATACATGGACTTCTGTTGTTGCTCAAGGATACTTTTTTTTTTTTCATTCTAAAAGGCTATCTATATGAAGATGAGTCTGCATTTCAGATATGATCTGTGGAATTAGGTGAATGAGGATACTTTTTAATGAGTTACCAACATTTATTTCCATCTGCGTTTCCAGCTTTTTTTTTGTGTGTGTTTTTTAGTATGTAAAAATGAAGGACAAGTATAAAACGGCAGAGCGGATGTATTTCTGTGAGACCTTTATGTAAGCCTCTGTTGTCTGGACGTGGTGCTAAAGAACAGGCAATCTGCTTTTTGATCAGCTGATTGTAACTGCAGAAAGAGAACCTTTAATTTAAAGTAACTTACAGCTGAAATTATTTTACTCTTTGGCTTGCACAGAATGAAAGGGAAAACTAAGTTTTACTGGTCAGGAGCGTTTTACTGAACTAAGAAAGGGAAAGTTACATTGTCCTTGTTTTCATTTCAAACCAAGAACTGACAACGTATTTTTCTTAGAATTTGACTGCTAGGGAGATCTTGACAGAGTAAAGCAAGTCAGATGTCAGCAAACAACTCTTCTCCCCCATCCTTACAGAAGTTTTCCCCACCTACGTGTCATGCTGCTGCACCGCAAACCCCAACTTTGTCTTCAAGCCCGCAGTCGGGACTCTCCAGTCGACTCTCCAATGGCAGTTTCAGTACCCAGAGCCTCACCAACTCCCGGGGCTCTATGCATGGCGTCTCCTTCCTTCTGCAGATCGGTCTCACTCGAGAGACTGTCACCATTGAAGCTCAGGACCTGTCCCTCTCTGCTGTTAAAGACCTCGTGTGCTCTATAGTTTACCAGAAGGTATGGTATAACACTATTGGGCCCTGCTGATGGCAACGGTTGTTTTGTAACAGAATGCTAGTAATAACGATGTGTGACTGGAATATGCCAAGAAGTTTGGTATAGTGACAAAGATCCATGTTAGGTGTTTGTAGCTGTGCACAAAGAAATTCTGTGAACTCCCAAGACAGAAGCTTTTAACTTAAAAGAAGTAAACCCTCCTTTTACTTTCTTGCTTGTGAAATCTAGTAAAAGAAGATTTAGTAGTGAATTTTCTGCAAGAATCAGTTTTTATAATATGGAGAATATTTTTTTTTTCCTTTCAGTAATTGTCACTGATATTTAGGTTTTTACTAGTATGTGCTTACTACTGTTAAGGAATATTCTTGGGACAGTATAGCCAGTCGTAATGAAGGGACCAATTGTGGCTACAGAAGTGCACTGCAGGCCTGCAGAGTTGCATGATACTAGATTTTCTTTTTGTTTCTAGTTAATTATTAAAACCCCTCACCAAACAGCTAATACTGTCCTAGTATTGTTTTTCCATATAAAAAATACATGCGTTACTCTTTTATGAGAGGACTATTATCAGCACAATTTCTATTAAGAGAGGGTCAACCAAGAAATAAAAAAAAATCTTAGCGTACTTTTCAAAGGTGTCTTGGTTAAGCTGTTGCACATTCTGACTCTGGGAAGGAAATAACAGTGATCTTGCTGTCTTTGGATTTAAGTTTTATCTTTATTTAGATTAGGTAGGTTAGATCTTACTAAGCAACCTGAAAAGTAGTTGGCATTGTTTCATAAAATAATTATGAAATAATTGCTCTTTTCCCTCAAGGCCAGGGGTGGGTGAGAGGGAGGGAGTTGAAGGTAGATTATTTGAATTGTTTTGTCCGTGTCATTGTTAGAATTGTTTTATCCATGTCTTTCATTGTTGTGATTGGTATTTATGGTTGATTAGTTTTATTAGATGGTTCTTTTTCACTTAATTGCTTGAAAGAAAGTAAATGCTAACATTATATGAACTCTCATTTGCATATGCTTGTGTGTCTTTTTTCCCCCATCTCACAACTTTACTGCATCTTTCATATTTTTACAAACTAGTTGTCCAGCAGGCTGATTTCATAATAACTTTATGGGCTACCAAAATGTAGTTCAGCATGTTAGCTCTCCTCTGAAGAGACGAGTTATTTGGGTCAACTTTTTTTTTTTCGTACCATGCATGTTAGGTGCACTTCTTCGCAGCCATTTTAGGGGCTGCTTTTTCTTTCTGTATCAACTCCTTTTTGCATCTGCATATTTCCTGTCTTCTGTCTTAAAGAAAGATGAAAACAAATAACGTTCACACTTACTTTTCTTTTTCCTTTCTGTTCTTTTGGCAGGCTCAGCTAAACATTTAGCTCAAGTTCTAGTTGTAGCTCAAGAAACTTCTTTTATACTGAGCATAATCTACTACAAAACTGATGAGGATTTCATGATCAGTTTTCTTCTTTTGTCTGGCTTTGGGTCAGTTTATGCTCTGCTGCAGCTGATGCTACCAGTAAATGACTACTCAGTGAGAACATGTTTGCAGGCAGCAAACTGATGAGGAAACAACCTTATGTGTGGGGGATTCATCTTTCATAAGTAGTTTGGCAGCCAGTGCACAAGTGGCAGTATCCTCCCTCCAGCCTCTATTTGACAGCAGTGTGTCCTGCCTTGACTTTTTTCTCTTAGATCTGGTGACTGTTGCAAGCATATTAAATATTCCAGTATTAATATATAGACAATTTTATATTTGTGTAAAAACTGTAAACTCTGCTGTTCTGTTTACTGTTGTGCATATGGCTGCCTGTTTTTTTCCAGTTGAAAGCTTTGAAGCTACTGAGCATGCCTTTTGAGATTCAACAGTATTAAAGCTTCCCTTTCCTCTGGTATTCCATAGCCTGCTAAAACTGTCTTTTCTTGACCAGTTCCTTGGTCTCAACTTCAGGGTACTGTAGAGTTTGTTCTTGTGATAGTTCTGTAGTTAGCAGTATCTATTTACTGTTGTGCTGCTTTAATGAAAAAGGAGTAATATCTTTTTTTACTTGGAATTCTTGGTAGCTTTTCTTCTTATTTGAGTGGTATCTTTACTAGAATTAAATGGAAGTTTCCTTACCTATTTTTAATAGTGCTTTTAAATCACATTTCAGATTTGTATTTCTCTACATATCTAGAACAAAAAAAAAAGTTTCAGGTGTCCTTCCTCATTTACTTGGGAGCTTGAACTGCCTGCCTAACTCTATGTGAGGCTATAACTACTGTATCAAAAATGTTGATTAGGACTTAGAGCAGATCCTTGAGGAGGCTGGATTTTAACCTTCATAAAAGTACTTAGAGCATCCTCAGAAGTTTTCAGAAAAATAACTTATGCCGTAGCTGTATTTCTTTTAGGGAAGATGAGTCAATTGTGGGGAAAACAATCCTGCGAAAGGCTGTGTAGGAGAGCAGTGTAGTTAGGAAATAAGTACTGTGTTTACTTAATGCATTTTCATAGAGCTTTCTGTATTGCCAGTCTTACTGTGGTGTTGATGGTCAGCTGTGCTTCCTGCTTCAGATGCTGCTGTTTGGTGTAGCTTGTTCAGGTTTTGCAGAAGGGTAATTAAAAGTAACATCAGCAGAACTGAAACTAAAGAGGCGTATGTCTGCAGGGAGAGTGAGATGAGTAGTGCAAATATTTGATGTGTCTCTTACCTCTGTTAATGTTCTAAACGTCAGCAGAGGAGCAAAAACTTTTCAGGTTTGAAGTTAAATTCAGGGAGTGCTATGTTAGGGGTATTGTATGTTGGAATGCTTAATAGAAGTCCTTAGAAAACCCGAACTTTAGACTTTATAGGGATGCTTCAAAAGATTCTTGGTTGTATTCTCAATCTGTCTTCTCTATTCATTCCTTATCTAGATTGCTGTATATTAAAGTACCAGACATAGAGTTCTCAGGGGGAGTCTGAAGAGGAACCAAAGCATGAACAGATATGACTGCTGGAATAGAGGGAGTGTGTTTAGAAAAAGAAAAAAAGTATAGCATAAGTTGTAGATGGACACTGTGTGTCCTTGCACAATGATCAGATATTACAGAGGCAAAGTTTTTAATCTTGTTTTAAATACTGCTTCTTCATTCCTCACATGAGAGAACACAAAATAGAACACAGGGTTTATTAACTTAAAACTAGAAGCTTGCATGTGGTGATGCTCCACTGCCTGCAAACTGAGAATTATGTAGAACAGCATGCTATAAATGCTTTATTCTAGCTTTTTTATTTTTTCTAGTTAAACTAATAGCTATAAATGTTCTGTGCTATTACTTTTATAGTATCAATACCTGCAAGATTTATCATAACTTTTTTCTTAAACTTTTTAAAAATTATTCTGAAACTTCCCTTTGCTACCTCTTTCATCTACAAACCTGTCCTTCATCCTTTTCATTTTCAGTCGTACTCAACATCCTCCTCCTCTACACACTTTTCCTCCAACAGCTTTGCTACATTTTGCTCTGAAATAGGCCAGTTGCCCTCCTGCCTTAGGGCATTTGCCTGAAATTCTGCTGATCCTTTCTAACTGTTGCCTTCTCTTTGTTTTGAGTACTGATATGCTGTTTACCTCTACAGTCTGTTTCTTAATCCTCCAAACTAGTTTTTCTTTTTCCACTTCACTGAACCCACAAAAATGGTAACCAGTTAGCAAAGTTGAAGTGATATTTCTTATGTCTTACTGATTAACAAACCTCTCTCAGATTTTTTTTTCTCCTATATTTTCATAACACTGTGCTCTCATATGTCTTAAATTTAAACAAGGAGAAGAAAAAAGCCAAACCAAAATTATTTTCTCACTTTCTTCCTCTTCTTTCTCTGCCCTTATATATTTCTGGTGTTTCATTCATGTTTACTGCACTTGTTTCCTGTCTATTTATCTTTTTCTTATCAAATTTGATCCAGACTACTATTTTTTGGTCTATCTTGTGTCTTATTTATTTGACCTTGAAAAATAATTTTTCCTTCTGTGGCCTGCCTATTGCAGGTTTGTTCTTAAACCTTCTCCACCAACAGTGTTTACAATTCTGCTGTTGCTGAACTCTTCCATATGTATTACATGGTTTTTTTGTTGTTGTTGTTGTTTTTTTTTCTTTAAAGTAGTGTCGAAATTGTTTTGCTTATGTATAGACTTGAAACTCTTATCTAGCACCTGGTGGTTTCATCTTAATTCCTGTAACTCTTGCGTGTTTGGTGTATTTGCTTTTGCTAGCACTATTATTTTCGTTGTCTTAAGTTTTCTTCTTCCTAATATGATCACTCTTTTTCAACTGCATGTGTAATTTTCTGTCTCTCAACAGCAAATTCATGATTGTGTATAATCTCTTTCTACTTAATTACTGTCTTTCTTTGTGCTTTTTTGTTCTTTCATCTTATTTTTTCCATGTTGGGTTTTTTGGTCATCTTTCTCTGTAGGCAGAGTCCTTAAGGTGTCATTGTTTACCTTAAATGTTGTCTCCACTCCTGACAGTACTTATGCTTTCTTACTGGTATGAATTCCCTGACTGTTTCCAGCCACCTTATGCTGATTTGACTTGCCTGAATTCAGGCCTTACACAGGCACTTAACATGTACACACTCATGTTTATTTTTTCAAGACTCTGAACTGTGTAAGGTGTTGGGAACACAATCACTGGAAGTATAGCTGTGTTTAAAAGGAGTTAAATTTTGTGTATTTTGCCTGCTTGTAAGTCTGTTTACTGTTTCTATAGTTTCATGTTTTTATAAATGCTGTAGTCCTGGTACATTGTATTCCCTGATCAATAATTTGATTAATCTGAATTGAATGTGATCCTATCTGTGTGCACTTTTTTGATAGTCCTGCCTATTATTTTAATTAGACTAGGTGGGATTTCATTTTCGATAACTGGTATATGACTGAAGTCCTTGGATTGTTTGGAAAACTAGCCAGTTTCCTTTGAAGATGAAGTAGACTGGGAGGCAAGGGGGAGGGAGAAGAGGAGATGTGTTCAAACATTTTGCTTTGATAATCGGGGGGGAAAAAAATGCGTGACATGAAGAATGCACAAATACATCTGTAGAATTGTCTAACCAAGTGACAATTAACTGTATATCTGTATTATTCATATACCTAAGAACTCAAGTTTTAATGGGGCTGAATTAAAGTAGTTTAGATAGCTAGCTCTTCAGTGAGGACTGCTGAAAGGGGAAAAAAAGTGTTTATTTTAAAATACTTTAAATTGTCATGTTGTCAAAAGAACAAAATGTGGAATGAATATGAGCTGTCTTCAAAGGTTTGGACACTGTCATGGTGATGGGGAACTATTTAACCAAATTGTGGCAGAGGTGTTGACTTGAAGCTTAATATGATTTCTCAAGTGTTAACAGATGTTTTACTAATAAAATATTGAGAACTAAAAGACTCTTATTACAAGCATCATATTACATTCCATCCATTTTACAAGTCTATCTCTACAACTCTTGCAGTAACAACTTAATTTAGGTAATAAATAGGTAACAGTACTGCGGCCATCCTTCTGGGTTTTTCTCCAGGTTAAGCTTGTAACAGTTCATGGTGCTTATTTTTGAATGGCTCTAAAACTAATGCAAATCACGTTTTGTATTCATCAGCTGTGCTTAGATCTTTTCTGCCCCTGTTGGTCTGCCTTCTTGACTTGTCATCTGCTTTCTTCATATGAGCTAAATAAGGCAGCGGAATAACAGAGAGTTGAGGCATGAGAAGCAAACATGCCCGTGAGAAGACGGGAGCTGAGGAGTACTGGGGGTACGGAGCTGGTATATCTGGGGCAGATTAGCGTTTCCAGCATGGTAATAGGTTTGTATGGTGGAAAACCTAGCCAAGCAGTAGTCCAAGTATGTCTGTACTGAGGCATCTGGTGAGGGACAGATCTCATGCAACATGTTTGAAGCTAATTTTCTGTGTGATAATGTGATTTGGCACACGATTCTAAAGAGTAGGAGTGAATAGCTGGGTAGGGATGCAGGATAATAGATTGGAGTGATTTCAGTGAACGAAGAGAATTTCCAAGGTAATGGGTGTTTTGCACCATTAGACTTTGGAATTAACTTTCAGTGGTTTGAAGCATTTGTTTTGAGTTATGATGGGTCATGAGATATTGGACCTTGAAACAATATCCGCCTACGCTTTTCCCTAGTGTGAATTTTTGGCGACTGGTCCAAAACTTTGTAAAGTAAGTCCTGGAACTGGAAGTAGATGGATTTTTCAGTTACTGCCAAGATAGAAAGAAGCCTCAGTTGTGTTTCACTCCAGCAACGCTGGCTGCTGTGTGTTGAGTTCTTCTGGTAAAAAGAACGGTGTAATGCACTATCAATTAAAACTAGACATAATGTAATACTTATGATATAAGCATTTTAGATAACACCAATTGTTTTTCTCCATGTAACTGCAGTAATGCACTAGTAGTGTTACTTGTGCTAGTACCACCCAAGTACAATGGATCGCATACATTCTTTACACAAGTTGATGGTATTGGTGTACCAGAGATTAATTTTGGCACAGTATTGTATATGTAGACTTCCCGCAAGTAGTTTCCTGTAGTTAGATGCTCTTTTGGAACTGTTAACACTGGGAACAGTCTCTTTTTGCTTTTAGGAAATATAGTAATACTGGGATTAGCAGTTTATATGTTCTGAGTCACTGTGCAGATACTTTGGGCTTTTATACAGGAAAGTAATAGCTGTATAATCCTGTAAGATAAAACAGGCTTTAAAAAAATTCTGCTTTGAGTTTTGTTTTCAAGTTTGTTATGAGCTCTTAACACTTCAAAGGAAATGGATAGCGTTCTTCCTTAGTAGCTTCATGTAATTGAGCAGAAGGAAGGCTATAAAAGCTGTGCTTTGCTGCAGTACAAGAGAGACAAATTTGGTAGTGTACAACTTGAACATAGTTTAAGCTTTGTGTAAAAAATTCTGTTAAAAGATACCGCTTGAAATAAAAACCTTGTTAATCGATGAGGTTATTCTTGGCCAGCAGTCCGCACATAATCTTCTGGCTAAGGTGCTAGCAAGGAATGCTGTATTCCCAAATGTGCTGGGGAGTGGAAGAGAGAGCAGGGCGCTGCGCGTCTGTAAGGAGCCAAGCTGTTTGCACAGCTTCCCCATCGAAGCCTGGCCAAGTGCCTTAGACACGGGCTCTGACGGGCCACCTGCAGCTCATCAGGGCTGGCCGTGCAGAGGGCAGCCAGCCAGCACTTCCATTGCTTGGGTGCACAGGGCTGTACGGGGGGCAGAGGAGAGCAATCTGAGCTCAAGTGTGTGGAAAGGAGCAGTCAGAGAGGCATCTTTGTGTTAGGGTCTGTTCTTTATAACGGGGAAATCGTGGGGGTGGGGGTGTGCATGCAAGGAAAGGGCAGGACTTGTTCATAAAACTTGAAAAGTTTTGGGATGATTGAATCCGACAGCCTCCTGGCAGAGATGAGGGTGCTACAGCTCTGTGCCCCAGGTCCAACCAGCTTTGAGACTGACCACATATTTCCAGTAGGCACAGGCACTCGGATGCAGGTGTGCAACACGTACATATATACATACGGATCAACACAGGCAGAGACACAGAGCACCTACGTGACCACGAACAGCACCAGTAGTCTCATACTGTACCCTTCTCTGGTGGTTCCAGATGAATGTCTGTTAGTGGGAACGCACACACTCCCACCCAACAAAACAACAACAGAGTGGATGTCTCCCACAGCTGGGCTCAGGCATGCTCTGCCCAGTAGCAGCTGCTGGATCTCGGTCTTTCCGGTTGCTGGCACCTGGATATTCAAGCTCTTTATTTCTCTCAATCTGGTCTCTCCAGTCGCTGGCACCACAGACAAGTGGGTCCTCTGACCTGTGGTCTGGCTCCAGTTGCTGGCCCTCAGACCCCCCCCCATACACATACATGTGCTCAGAATGAGAACCCATCATCCAGGAAATTAGTTAGATATGGAATTTAATGAAAAGATAGGACAGATGGTGCTGATCAGGCACAGGGCACGGCCAGACAATTGTTCTGACAAGCCCCTATTTACAGGTGACCAGCCTTTTTTATCTTCTTATGCCTCTATTTTTTCCCCATGTTTGTTTCTCCCCGAATCACCTCTTTTCTTGCCTTTGGTTCCTTCCATAAATATCCCATAATACTTGTACAATCCTAATTCCCTGGCATCTTATAATGTGTGCCATACCATTGGACAGCAAACCCTCTTAGTCCAAAAGGTGCTCTAGCGCTGACTTATCTTGATGGGTTTTATGGCTGGAAACTGGGGCTGAGGCTCTCCTGTGACAGCCCTGGGAGGTGTCTGGACATGGTATCCTTTCCTCAGAGTTCTTAATTTGGGTTCCCCACCTACCCTTGTGCCCCTGTGCTCCTCTGGCACATGGAGATGGGCCTCTGATGGGCTGATGGCCTCTGTGATGGGCCTGGGAGGAGACGGGCAGGGTGTTGTACGGGCTGCCTGACCTTCGTTGTTCCTCTGTGCTCCTTTGTGGACGTTCAGGCAAGCACCTGACCTAACAGGCAGGACAGTTAAGGGAGCTGTTGCAAGGTTCCTCAGCTAGGCTTGTCCTGTTGTGGATTCAGAAAAACCTTGTAGCAACTGCAACTCTATTACCAATGAAGAAGTTATCTCTAACACTTCTAGTTTTTGGTATTCTTGTTTCAGAAATGGAGATTAGGCATGCACAATGCATAGAAAAATGTGTCCTGGATGAAGTCAGTCACATATATCTACAGAAACTGTATACAGAGTCTGTGTTTAATAGATTTATTGCAATAAATACTAGCATAGACTATTGTTAGTCTTGTTAGGCCTGGGCTTGTGATTCTGCATCTTAGTCTAGAAGCTACTGATGAAGATAAAGCTTGTAAATAGAGGAATTATCTCTTATGAAGTTAAATATTACAGTTACGAAACCAGACAACCTTTCACAGTCATTTCATCCATGAGTACGTATACTTGTTTTGAGGGAAGGCAGCAGTAAAACACGTCACTATGGTATCATAAGCATTCATGATACAGAGCTTAAAAGATTAATTTAATTAAGGTAGAACCAAATGAGGATGTTGATGTCAACAGTTCTCACAATCTACAATAGATGATTTTATTTTTTTTACAATATGTTTATTCCATAGAGATTAATTTAGCCTTTGCCTGGAATTTACTTGAAAACCAAATCTTAATTATAGGCATTATACTGTTACTTACAAACTTTAGAATTAATGTTGATGTGGCTTTCTAAGGAACGTAATGTCTCATATTTTTAATGATTATACTTGCTGTCACCCAGAGGATTTGAGTATTCATCTCTAACTTTTGTTTATTGTGTTAGCTAATGCTTTTTAGTCACCAAAATGAATGTGGTATGTTTAAAACATTTTAATAAATCCAAGATTTGTACATGAGACCAAGTAAATGGTACACATGGTAAATACATGTGGTCATAGCATTTAAAGTAAGTGCTTCTTGGTATGTGATTATGTGACCTCTGGTTACTGGAGTCAGGGAGATGTTCTGGCAGCTGCTTGATAGGTTTATGGTCTCGAAGAATGAAGAAAAAAAAAAAAAGAGAAGCAAAGACATACTTCTATTAAAAGAAGGAGACTTAAACCCGTGAAATATCTTAGAGGTTCCTTAAAATCTATGGTTTGTTGGTGGTTCTGTGAACTTAATACAAAGAGGCAATAGTTCACACTGATTCTCTGAATCATCAGTTGTCCTTGCTGGCAGATGAATTAATATCAGCATTAATAAAAAACGTCATATTTATCTGCAGGCAGATACATATGATATTCATGTTGATTTTCTCTCTCTTTTATTGGAATTAAGTTTTTCAGCAGCATGATGCAATTGATGTACTATAAATAGAAGTTACCTATTGATTGTAACATTGATGTGGTAGCTTCCTCTTGTTACTTGCATTAAGGTGTGATACCTGGCTAAACGGTGTATATAGCATCAAGGAATAAAACCTCACAGCACTTATTAAAAAAAATGTAAATATAACTTGGGTTTTTTTGTTAATTGAGGCATGGTGGATTTTTAAGTTAGAGCTTAAAGCAGGTTTATGCACTGTTTCAGGTATGAAGAACTGTCAGAATGACTAGCATGTTGTATCTATGCATGTTCTGAATATAAATTCAAGTTCTGTGCATACTTGCAGAGATACTGAGATGCATATTTGGGCAGCACAGCTAATTCTCAAGCTTCTTATTTGCTTTCCTAATACAAATAATCTTTGGGAGATTGGAAAACTGCAATTTTGAGAATATTCATGGATATTAGCTATTTATCAAGATGAATGAGCAGATGAGTATACTGAAATAAAGTATGAGAAGAGAGGAGTTCTTACAGGTAATTCCACATGACCTAAGGGATTTTAAGCAATAGCATTTTATTGTATAAAGGTTTAAAAAGCATCTGGTCTAGGAGAATAGAGTGCTACTCTCATATCTGTACCCTCATGGCTACTGTACAGAATACTAGAGAGTATCAAATCTATCTAGGGAACCTAAGAGTGAGTGGGGAGACAGAGGAAGCAGCCTGCTGCTTTGGCATCAGCCCGGTAAATCAGTTTCTTGGTGCTGCGGATTAAATATCTACTGGTGTCAGAATATTATTTCAGGTCCATCTTTTGCTTTTGCATGGGTTAAATGGCACAAATTCTGCCTCTCTTTCTGACTGTCCAAGTAGATAGTATGCTTTCCAGAGCATGAGGATTCTTCAGTTTTATGTGTAAGGTAAATGTGTAGGGTGTGCACACCAAAACAGAGAAGGCTAACTTAATATTTTGGCTAAAATTGCTACCGGAAAGAGGAAATTATTTTCTCTCTGAATGGGAAGGGAGTGTGAAAACAATGGGCGTGACGGATACCTTCATTATGTCTTTGATTTGGTACAAACAAGTCTTTGACTACTTTAGTTAAGGACAATTAATGCACCACAAGCGTCATGCAGTTCAGACCCTGTTTCTTATTGACTGTGCAAGATCTAAATTACCAAACTATAGTCTGTTACCTGATCAATTGAAAATTTGTTACATGCTTTTCTATATTTTTTCCCACATTCTTCCTGTTTTCTTCTGTGGAGTACTTCTGTGTGTGCATTCCCACTTTGAATTTGAATTCCGATTTGAACAAAAAGGCCAAATGAGCTTGTTGATTGGTACTTGTTCCTCTCTGGGGTCTATTCCTGCTCTTTTCCTCTGTGAACCCTCTGTTTACTTTTAAGCTTTTCATTTTAAGTTTTACTCACACTTGACAATATTTTGAAGAGTGGAGAAAATACAGAGTAAGAAAGCTATTTTCAGTGAAATGTCATGGAGAAATGATGTGTTACTTAGTGTATCTATTCCCTATATAGAATTGCAATGCTATCTTCTGTCTTTGGGGAGAATTGAGCTTTCCTTTTCTTGCATCTGCAAATCTAAACTGTTGTAAAAGAACGACATGGACCCTCTCTTGGCTTGTCCCCAAGAAAAGTGTGGTAGGTGCTACTGGAATGTCTTGAGCTGAATACTTACCTGCCTGACCAGAATGTCTGTGAAATAAGAATTACAGGTGGTTGTATCTGAGTTAGAAAGATCTATGTTGGCTTTCAGGTGCCAGACTGATTATGCAGGTCTGAGAGATTAAGAACCCGAAGAAACAAAACCCCTAACGTCTTTTCAGGTTTGAAAAAAAAGTGTCACTGTTAGTGGGGAGAAACAGGGAAGAAGTTGGTATTGATGAGTTTTATTTGGGGGGGAGCATGTGGGCTGCTTTTTTGTTTTGTTTTTTTACCTTTTTATGCTACCTTTCAGTTCAGAAATGCTTCTGTTTCTCTGAAATGGGCAGTTCAATTTTGTTTCCATGGAACTCTTAAAACACTCAAAACACTGAAGTTTATTAAAAACATTTATTGATAAGATTATCAAAAAGCATGTGTTAATTTAGAGTTTGCTTTCTATTGCAGTTCCCAGAGTGTGGTTTCTTTGGCATGTATGACAAAATTCTTCTCTTCCGTCATGACCTGAACTCAGATAATATTTTGCAACGGATTACATCAGCAGAAGAGATACATGAGGGAGATCTTGTTGAGGTTGTACTCTCTGGTAGGTATTGTTGTAACAGTGGAACAGCGCTTTATTCAGTGGTTTAAAAGAAAATAGGACTTTATGGAACATTATTATCATGCTTGCCTTGAGCTCTTTGACTTGAGTCTCACACTGGGTCACTGTTTTTGGGTAGAGGTTTCCAAGAAAATTGAAGTGATACTGATACTTCAGTACTGAGTTTTGTTATTGTTTCTTTGTCATGTTTTAATCTTCTTTACATTTATTATTACAAATAAATCTGAATTCTAAGAATATGAATTTATAATTAAATAATAAAAGTTTATTATTATAATTATTGAAACTGAAATGCAGGTAGGATTCAGGATTTGCTCTTCCAACCCTGTTGTTGGCTTTCTTTAGCTTAAATCTGTCTCTTTGTTCTGTGGCTTTGGCCATTGCTGATTTGTACTGCTAAAAGACTTCATATAAATGTAGTTACTGAATCATACCTACAAGGACAGTGTCTTGTGGGTTATTGTAATGTTTGAAAACAGTTTCTTTTAAACAATAGAGTTCTTAGTGTGATGGTTATTAACCTGTAGTAGTCCTCAATAATGAGGATAAAAAATTCACCCAAACCCAACTGATTTGAATTGTATGTATTTCATCAATACCCTGTCAAATTCAACCAAAAGCCAGCTGTAGTTAAACTACAGATACCCGTTGGACTAGTATCAAGCAGTTCTTTCAGACTTTGAGGACTAAGTGCCTGACTGAGGTTACATTCTAGAAAGAGAGATCTCTTGGCTGCCATGGGATTAGATTTGTAAATTGGATCAATACAGTGTGATTTCCAGAGTCATAAGGCTGAGTTCTTTGGCTGCATTTCAGGACCTACTGTTCTAGGCATGTCTAGGATGTTCAGTAGTTGATCATCTTGGTTTGAGCTTTTAATTACTTCTGGTTAGTGGCACAGTTGCAAAATTTTTATGTGTGCCTCTTCTTGACAATGTCTGATGGTTTCTGTATGAACAGACCAGCAGAAACTGAGGCATTTTGAAGACGTGTAAATCTGTCAGTAGGGTTTTAAAACTGAGGTATGAAAATCTGAATATGAAGTCTTAGTACATATTTGTTCAAGGAATAGTAACCATCAGAGCAGGGTAATGTTGGTGTAAAATACCACTTTTTTCAGTCCAAAAACAAGAGAAAAATTCATTTAAATATATTGATGCCTGTTTAAGAAAAAGAACATTACTAGTGAAGTGTTCAGTGTTCCATGGAGACTCTATCCACGGTTCTGTTTTGATACACACAGAGTTCAATCTAATAAGCATTTACTGAAAAAAGTCCTTTAGAAGATAAAAATCTAACCTGTAGAAACCTTCGTTTGAAAATTTTGTAGGTTACAAAACAGCTTGAAAATTAAGTTACTCTTTCAAATGTTTACTGTTGAGTTGATTTTTGCAAAGCTCATTGTATTTGCCTTCTCAACTCAGTGAGGTTTTCAGCAATGTGACTCATGTTGTTGATTAGTTGTGGCCATTAGCCTACAAAATCCAATAGTTTTTTTGTCTCAATAAAAAAGCTTACTGAAAACTGTATAATCTTCTAAATGCATATTTAAATGATATACTGCAAAATACTGATGTCTAAACAGCTCATTAGTGTTCTTTGAATCTGCCATTTTTAAAACAACATACTCTTTCCATAAATCCTTGTTGATCCTGTGGCAAGAACCATAACTTACTACAATTTTTTAAAAGCTTTGGCTACAGTTGAAGATTTCCAGATTCGTCCTCATGCACTTTATGTGCATTCCTACAAGGCTCCTACTTTTTGTGACTACTGCGGAGAGATGCTTTGGGGTTTGGTACGACAAGGATTAAAATGTGAAGGTAAGTCCATGGTTTTTAGTGGGCTTTTTGTATGTGTGTATCTATATAAGATGAGGAAGAAGAAGTTGTATCTTGCTTGATATGTTAGCATGTGATAAATGCAGTATTTCATAGAGTTGGAAGGGGTTGTGCATCAGGAAACCTGAGTTCTGACCCTGCCTTTAACGCAAACTGTGCGTGACCTTGGGCAAATGACTTAAGAAGTGTTCTTGTTTCCCCACTGCAAAAGAAAAAAAACCAGCTAGCTTACAAGCGTGTGTTCTTTGCACAAGGAGCATGTACTTTGGAGAGACTCCCGAAGGGGAATCCCTTTCCTTATGGCCTTCATCCAGCTGGCTGCGGAGCGCTCTGCAGCCTGCTGTCAGGTACTGACGCTGCCTGCTCGCTGGCTTCTCCTTGGCTCTTGTGCTCCAAAGTCAGGGAGTGATGACAGCTTCCTGGTGAGGGGAGACGTGAGGGGGGGCCAACAGCTACTTCAGAGTCTCAGACCTTGTTTCTAGAGCTGGGCTTACTGGGGACCAGTATTTTAGCAAGTACAGCAAAAAAAGCTGTTTCTGTGGATTGCGTCAAGAAGGCTAAAAGATAATTTAACAGAACAATCTATTTCTGTCTTTACCGTTTTCCTGGATCCTCTTTTTAACTGCTTTATCAAAATATTGGTATTATTTTTGTTACTTTGAATGTTGGGAGTTTTTTTGCTTATTAAAAAACCTTCTCTTTCAGGTTGTGGGTTAAACTACCATAAGCGATGTGCCTTCAAAATTCCAAATAACTGCAGTGGAGTGAGAAAGAGGCGTCTGTCTAACGTGTCTTTACCAGGAGCAGGGCTTTCAGTTCCAAGACCAGCACAAGCTGAATACACATCCTCTGCCTCTGAGGAAGTATGTAATGTGAAAGGGGAAAATTCCTGGTTTTAAATCCTTTAACCTCTGGGGAATTAGATAGTGTTGCAGGTGGCTTATAATGAGTATGAGGGAGTTGAGCTTAACCATTATGATTTGGTTTAGTTAATTTTTAAATCTGGTGAGTCTTAGACTGTGACATTTACTGATAACTATTATTACTGTGAGAAATGAAACGAGAAGTACATTATAACTTTTATGTATAATTTTCGTATTAGACTGTCACTCATGGTTGTATGAACTCTGAAAACTCTGGTTTCAGGAATGATAAAACACCTTCCCTTCTTTGTAATACAGATTCATTCTGTAATTACGGTATCAGTATAGAATAGTTACTTGGCTAAAGCAGTACAAATTGTAAGCTTTTATGCTGGGAGAGGAAAAAGTGTTCCTGATATGCTGTTAAGCTTTTCAGAGTTAATCTAAAAAAAACCCCTAAGCCCTGTCAAGGAGGGCATAGGGAAAGAAGGGCTTACAGTAAAAACCATCATCCATAATAATTCTTTTTCATAATGGTTATGAAAATTGCTGAGAGGTTATCGATTATACTGCAACTGTATTGGGATCATAAGGCAGAACAGGCAATGATTAGATCCATTTGCTTCATTGCTGCTTTCACTGTGGGGTGAAAGCAGTGCTTTTGACACTTAGTCTTTCCTACTTACCTAATTCTATTACTTTACAGTATAACAATTCTTACATTCTTACCATATTTTAAAATAGAAATTGTATAGATTTTCTAGTTCAAGAACATAATTTTTTTTTTTTTTAGCTAGAGTCTACGAAGTCTAGTCTTGAGTCATGAGAAATACTTACTCTGTTGTTTATAACTATTGGTAAGATTTATTCATTGAACATAGAATTGTAACTGTTACTCCTGTCACAGAATTTAACTTTGATTTCTACATGAGTGTTTAATACCTCTTTGACACCTCTTCTTTGCTATCCAATTTTGAATACTTGGCTCAGATGATCAGTAATATATTATCATATTTGCAGTTCATCTTTGAGCAGTCTTAAAATTCTTTAGGTCAGATGTACAAGGCCATGTTCCTTTACGTATTTTTTGTAGGTGTAGGTAACTGTAAATTTATCCTGCTGAATGTTCAATATGATACTTAATTCAAACTTCTAATTACCAAAGCTTTTGTTTTAACTTAATTTCAATGATTTTTTTTGTGTGTGTGGGGGTAATTTCCAAAATTGTTTTTTAGTTTTCTAACTATTTTTGCCTAACTTCATAAGTTATCCAGGCATGCTGTACTTTGCTTTTTTAAAACTGATAGCTTGAGATAGTGATTGGATTTTGGTTTGCCTGCCTCCAGTGTTTTCCATTTTATCCCCTAAATGGGAGTCTGTATGTGCTGTCTGTGAACCTTGACAGATCACTTACACTTTTTTTTTTTTTTTTTTTT
>VXBL01003504.1:159386-184295 GCA_013400195.1 Aramus guarauna | reverse complement strand
TTTTTTTTTTTTTTTTTTTAGTCCTTCAACAAGCAATAATATTCCTCTCATGAGAGTTGTACAGTCAATCAAGCACACAAAGAGGAAGAGCAGTACAATGGTTAAGGAAGGATGGATGGTCCACTATACTAGTAGAGACAATCTGGTCAGTGACTTTAGTTTCTTCCTACATTAAGTTAAATTATTTCTCTAAGCAAGTGTATTTTATTTCTTTTATTTAGATATTCTTATTTACAGGATCATTTGAAAGAACTTTGCTGTTATGTTCATTAAAAAAAAAATCTAGTGCGAAAGAGAAACTGCAGTTTATTCAAATACTTAATGTGGTGATTCAATAGTACTTTTCCTTCTCCCTCTTAAGAAGGAGAAGCATCTCTAAATTGTCTGAAATGAATTGCATGTTTAAGATACCAGCTTTCCTGAGATAATAATTTGGAATAATTTGCTTAAGTTTTCTTTTTATTCAACTACGTGTAAAGGCAGAAATCATTATAAAATGATGAGTACTGAAATGCTTGACTCTATTATTCTAATGATCTAGGAATGGGAATTTCATTTAGTTAAATCCATTCAGGTCCTGGCTTTCTTTGTCTGACTCCTACAGGTAGTCTTAGATTCCCCATAATTGAAGTGATTTAAGCTCTGCTGCTTTATTTTTCAAACTAGTGTCATCCCACACCAGAGTTAAGGGTCTTGGATTTTTGTCACAGAAAAATGAAAATTGGTTTCTAACCATAAGTGCATGGTGCAAGCAAACTAAGTTAGATTTATACAGCCATATTAGCTTTCTAAAAGCTTCTTTGTTTTGAGGAATGTTCCTCTGCTTAAAATTACAAGAGTTATGTGCAACAGCTTATTCATACTATCTTTAAGTGGAGACAATATTTCTCATGGGTGGAGACTTCCAGAAAATGCCTATTTACTTTGTCTTGGTTTTTATTTTTCCCCAAGATGTTCAGTCCACTTGAATCTCATAATCTGTCTTGCCACTGTGTGCTTTTGACTTTCTAGAACTCTGATGACAAAATAATTAAGGACTTGTTAGGCTTCCTTAGTCCTGGAACTCATGTAACGTTGGCGTGAGGGCACAGAGGGAGAAACCCCAACTCCCTCAGTTGTTAATAAATTAAAATAATTCAGGTTTTGTGAGCACATGTGCCTGGAGTGGAACTTGTGTGGGTAAGTATTTTTCTTGTATGTGATAACTGCTGTTGTCACTGCTATGGCTGTAAAGTGAGTGTTATTTTTTTCTAGTTTGTGGAAACTCTTCCTGAGTTTAAAAAAAATATTTATTCCCCTTATGTATTTTCATGTATCTAGTCTAAGATGCAACTGAAGATTAACATTCATTGATTATTTTAGTCATTTAAAGCATTCCTTACATTATTGTGCTGTGCATTTTGTAGAGAAAAAGACATTATTGGAGACTGGACAGCAAATGCCTCACACTATTTCAAAATGAATCTGGAACAAAATATTACAAGGTAATTAACGATGAGTAATAATTATGTCGCATTTGATTTACTCAGAACTTTACAGAGCTGAAATCTACTTGTGAGCAGTTTAAGTATTATCTCCATTTCCCCATCTCTTTTTTTTAATCAAAACTGTGACAGGTTTATGGTTGGCCAAAGCTTGTAAGTGAGAAGGACTAACTCTGACAAGTTGCTTGCAGTTCCTGTTCTAATTCTCTTGAGTATGTCTCTGCTCACATTTTATGTGTACTGTACTCCTGAATTGCCTAGCATATTAAGCTTTCTTTACAATTACCAGAGAACTTGTTTGGCCGCCAGTCTAATGAAGGCTAGGATTTTTGCGTTCTAAAAATAGTAACTGAAAGTTTGCATGCTTATGTATTTTATTTTGAGGTTCCCATAATTAAATTATTCCCAACTGTACAATAGAAAATTGCAGGCAAGATTTAGAGGAAAATTTACTGTGCGGCCTGGTGTTACATGAATGGAACTTAGCAATAAGTTGAGTATATTGTTAGTACCGTAATGTGTTTAGTGGTGGAATACTCAGAAAATGTGTTCAAATGTGTAAACAGGATTTTTCCCTTTCTTGTCTTACACCTTTAGGTGGGGGTCCAAATCTTGCAGCTTCTTCCTTTATAACATCTCTAAGATCAAGCCTTTTCTCTGTACACCCAGCTAAACTTGCCCAGATCCTTTTCATCCCTATCTTGACCACTGCAGTCTCTTCTTCTCAGACCTCCCTGATATTTGTATTGCCCTGTGCATTCAAAACACAGCTGGTAAAATTTGTTCCTTGCTTGTTGCTCTGTTATGTCACTGCTTTTAGTCCTTTGACTTGCCCCTTTGCCCCCCTCTTTTAACTGCTTAAATCTCAGGTTATTTGTCTTTGCTGTTAGAATCATTCGCGGTTGCTGCCTTTACATTTATTTGCTCTTCATCTTAATCAGCTACTGTCTCTTATCCCCCCTAATGCCAGCGTGGTGTTCACCTGCTTGTTCACTACTCTTGCAAGTGATGTGCACCTGTACACCTTCCCATGTATATGGAATGTCCTCCTCCAGCTAGCGTGAACTTGCAACCGTTTCTTCCTTCAGATCTGTTATCTAGTACTGCTTGTACCACGATCATAAACTGACAAGGTAGAGGAGTCAGTAGAAATTGTTAATATCTGTATGAAAGAGAATCTTTACCCAAAATGATTCAGATGCGTGGAGCAGTGCTTACTGACTAGCTTATATAACCACATCCTCCTCTTAACGTTGTCTTGTTTTACTTTTTTCCCCTGTTATGTTCTTCTCTAGCTAAGCTGCATAAACTACAGGGGGAAAATGGTTGTTCTGTAGTTGTGCATCATTTGTATGGGATGGGGGCGTGTCTCATGCTGAATGTAAACGCAGGTTGTCTGAGTAGAGGATAGCAGTTGTAGAGAGAGAACTGTGCTGGGGCTGGAAGCCTTTCTAGGCTTGTATAGAGGAATTCAGAAAACTATGGGCGGGTAATGGTCATGCACAGTTTGATGTTAGTTATGAAGCTTGGTGTTTGGTTATTTTGATACATTTGCTGTGATTTCTTTGCATACGCTTTAAGTTTTGAATATCTATATGAAAATATTATGTGCATTTTCATTCTTTAATCTTTAATATTTTTCTTCAGGAGATTCCACTTTCAGAAATTCTCCAGGTGACTCAGCCTCGAGATTTTTCAAACGTGGTGCAGGGCAGCAACCCATACTGTTTTGAGATCATCACTGACACGATGGTGTACTTTGTTGGCGAAAACAATGGCAGCAGTCATCACAGTCCTGTTCTTGCTGCCACCGGAGTTGGACTTGACGTAGCTCAGGGCTGGGAGAAAGCCATTCGTCAGGCTTTGATGCCAGTCACTCCTCAAGCTAGCGTTTGCACTGCTGCAGGACAAGGAAAAGATCACAGTAAGCAGGCAGACAAGGCACAATTATTCATATTCTGAAGCTGTTAATGGTAGAGATTCCTTTCAGAAAAGTGCTTATGTAGAGTGAAGTATTGTCTGTCTATTCTCTGCTGAATATTGCGACCATCATTTTCCACAAGTCTCTTAAGAAGTGACATTCAGGTTTGAGGATGGTGGGCAAATCCTTTGATTTGTTGTAGCAGGAAGCAGTAGTTAAGAATCAGATTTACAATATGAATGCATATTGCAGAGTTTTATTGTAGAAGCATTAAGAACTTGCACGTGGTTGCTGGACATGAGAAAGGACTGTAGTTCAGATATTTCTAATATACTTAAACTATATATATTCAGATTATATACATATACTCTGAAAGAACTAAATTTGGATGCTTTTTGATGTTATCCCCTTTCTATTTTTTCTCTTAATCTGCGAGATGTCAGTAGCTAAGGAGAAGAAAAGGAGTTAGTGATGCAATGTAAATACTGCCAGTGATGGAAAGAACTCCTGTCGAGCTGTGGGTAGTAATAAAAAGTACCCTATGCTTCTTTTTATGCACCTGTCCTCCCTTTCTTTCTCTGGCATAGGATCATATTCATTACCAAGGCTCCACTAAACTATATATTGTGTTCTTTCTCTTCAGATATATCCTTGTTCCTTACAATGACATTCATTCACATTCTGTACTGAGATTTATGCTTTCATTCTTGAGGTTTTCTTTCATCTTCCAGCTACTCCTTAATCTTCTTTAAGTGATACTTTATTTTGCAGGAGATTCTGAGATTAGTTTCTCTGTCTCTGATATCTGGCTACTCTGCATCAGCAACAGTTAAGAATATGTAAATTCTAGTCTGAGGTAAAGGCACTTTCTGAAAATGCAACTATGGTCTGAAGTGGTAAACTATAAAATGCCACTGTTGGTATCTGTATTTCATTGCAGTGAAGAAACATACCTGTAAGATCATACCTCATTACTAGCCTTGTAAGTATGTAAAATGTCACTTTTGGTACGAAATTCTAAGTTTTTAAACTCTAAAAAGCCCATAAAATGTCTGTTAATTCCTCTTCTTCCTACACACTGTGAGCCACAAAATGTATCCCAAGAGCCTTTAAGAAAATTAGACTTTTAGTTAAAAAACCCCAAACCCCCAAAGCCTCAAATATGTTCTTTTAAGACCAAAAGAGGAGGGAGACAATGCTAGTGCTTGAAATACTTGCAGCAGCTGGGAATTTGTAGTGTCAAAATGTCCACAAGACAGTAGCTAGTCAGATTTTACCACGCTCTAGCCGGAAAGTAGCTAGGAATGAAGAAGCTCTTCCAGTCTGAGCCATGGGAAAGTGTCCTTTCTGACCCTGTACCTCGTGGTTGGGGTTCTAGTTTCTGAGCTGAAATGATAAAGAGAAAATTAGTAAGCTGTTACCTGGTATAGATTATGTATTGAATCCTGGCATTACTGACTTCTTCAAAAGTGACAGTTTTTCAGTCCTTACGCATTTCAGACACTAGAAAAATGGGGGTTTTTGCAAGGAGTAACCCAATCTCTGCCTACCAGGTAGTTTGTATTCTGTAGCCATCTGGGTTCAGTGTGTTCTGTTTAAACAGTTTCAAAAACTGTATCTTCACTTTCTAGTTACCTTGTTTCAACTTTGTTCCAGTTTGTGTTGACCTTAGTAACTTTTTTGTCTGCCTTCTTTCTTGTTTTTCCTTGTGTTCTGTACTGTTCCAATACAGACTTGACTCATCAATAATGAGTAGACATATGCAAGGCTGTGATTCCAGTTCATATTTCAGATGCAGTATTCAGAGTGTCTTTGAGAACTAGTATTTGTTGCTATCTTAAGCCTCTGAATTCCTTTTTTGAGATAACTCACAAGTGACAGAAATCAGATAGAAATGTTTTCTTTATCTCTGAAATTGTGTTTTTAAAACTCAACACTCTTAGGATGATAAAGGCTCTTTTCAAAGTGCTAGTAGGTCTCTGGTATATTTTCTGTCTACCTTGCAGGTAAATTTGTTCTACGCTTTTTTTTTTTTTTTTTTTTTTTTTTTTAAAGCTAACATAACAAATGATAGATGTCCATTTGTGGTATTTTCTGCCTTCCTTGATGTATCTCTTTTTGTCCATGCATCATAATGTTATTCTTGTAATGAAAACTTTGGGTCAACATCTGCCGCAGGCTGAAAAATTCCGTGTCTTTATCTGGTATTACTTGCAAATTACACTTCCTAGATGTGCTCTTATATTCCAAAGATTGATATACTTCTGTAGTTTGTCCATGAAACAAAGATTGTTTATATTGTGGGTTTTATTGCTTTTTTAAAATTATTAGATCTTCTGTTACTTTGCTTGATTTGTTTCCTTTTCTTATGCATTATCTCTGCGTATCTTGATGCCACAGAAAATTAGTAACCACATTCAGGTTATATTCAGGACCAAAGGGATCTACCTGTTTCTCTTCCCTGTACTTTTCTATATTGCTACCAGAAATTCTTAGTAGTTTAATGAACCCTGATACAATTGACACATTACTATTGCTTTTGGTTCTCCATCTCTCTATTGTGTACACACTCATACTGTTCTACACTTTTTGTAATCAGCAATATGACAAAAATAGACAAATAATGCCAGCAAAACTCCTAGGGTTGTATATCTAATGAGTCAGTGAATTTTGAGTTTCAGGGTATGATGTTTCTGTAGAACATCAATAAAAATTGTTTTGCCATGAGTGGGTTAGAAGTCAGTAAAGGTTTTCTGTGTTGTGTGGTTTTTGTGTTGTTTTTTTTTCTCCTCTTTACTACAAAAAAACCTGCTCTTCCTATTTACTTACTCAGTTATATCTTCTTTATTGCAGAGGAGTTATCTCTAAGCATCTCTGTTTCAAATTGCCAGGTCCAGGAGAATGTGGTGAGTCACATACATTGTATAATAATAGTGTTTATTTACTTAGGTGTTCCAAAGTAATTGGTAGTAATGGTGTTTGGGTAAGAAAGCAACACCAGAGTATTGTAGCTGTGTTATATACAGGAAATAATCTGTTTACCTGGCACAGCTGTTAGTTTGTATGAATGTATGTCCCTGCTTACAGTGCTGACAAGTGGATCCTTTTCAGGAAAAGTTTGTTGTGTTTTTCCGCTCCGTTCAGGGTAATGATGGCACCCTTTACAGAATCTGATTAATGTCGAATGTAAATATAGCTTAACCAGTACTAATTAAAATACTCATGAACATTATGATTACTCCTAATATTTGTGATTTCTTTTTTTCATGCATTAGGATATCAGCTCTGTGTACCAAATATTTGCTGATGAAGTGTTGGGTTCTGGTCAGTTTGGTATTGTATATGGAGGTAAATTACATTACATTCCATTATGTGTTTATTAAGGTAGAATGTCTGTCTGCTTGATATAACTAGCCTTTTCATACTTGCTTAGCTATATCAAGAATGTCTAGGTGAAGTTTATCTTGTTAGAAGTTCTGTTTGGATTGCTGTGTCTCTCTGCAGTTTTACGTACTGTATTTCTTGCAATTAATTTTTTGCGTTTAGAGTTTTGCATTGGCATCAAAATCAGTTTAGAATATACATTGCATTTTGACCCCAGTAAAATACCAAGCAATCTCTAGTCTGAATTTGACCTTGCCTAACTCTTTTAATTGCAAATTCTAACACTGTTGTCTGTATTGCACAGTATTAGAAGTCATGTATTTAAGGAGGCTGTTGGTTATACCTGCTTCTAATGATATGAGATGTGGCCAAAGGCCATTAGAAAAATACATATTTTAGTTTATGCTTTGACCGTATTTATGCAAGCATATTATTGACATATTTTATACAACCAGTTTTGCTACAAATTCTTATCAGCAGGATAAGGTAGAGGGACATTTGGTTTAGGCTTCAAATGTAATTTTATCACTTCTAATTTTTAAAAACTTCTATTACAATGTATAACTTGTTTATAGTATGTAATCACAAAAAAAGTAGCGTTTGAAATGCATCATATAAAGTGTTTCTCCTTTTTTTTTGTGTGGGTTTTTTGTTTTTGTTTTGTTTTTTGTTAATCCCATGTGTTATGTATCTCAAGTTTTGAGAAAACCACAGACCATAAATCTGGAAAGAAAGAAAGAAAAAGTGATAACTAATGATTTACAAGTGGTAACGTTTCTGCTTCTGTCGTATTGTGTTTCTAGTCAGGAAGTATTGTGGCTATGATTTTTCTGTGTGCCAATTGTGTAGTTAAATACTTTTCTCTACTACTTCTGAACTGCTTGATTGAAATGCAGTTTGATGGTCTGGTTTTACATCACTCTAAAGAGGGGTCTATTTTTTTCTTTCCTCTGTATTTCTTAAAGTGTAGTGTGAACCAAAGTGTGCTCCCTCTCGTAAGAATAGAACATGCACAAATGCAGACAGTAGTTTAATATTTTGGTTTTATTTCTATATATACTCTACTAAATTGCCTTTTAGATAAATCTCAGCTTGGTATTTTTCATTCTTCAATCCTTATAAATGCTTATAAACGTAACAAATGCCTATAAAAGGCTTTTATTATATTAAATCTTTTCACTTAAAGATGTCTTAAAATATATAGGGTATGCATACTCACTTTCTTAAGATAAAATCACAAGCTGAAAGAGCAAGAAAAGAGAATGTAAAAGAATGTTATTTTGCTGGCTCTGCATACTGTTTAATTGTTGCTGGTGTTTGGGGAGACTAGATGTGATAACTTCTAATATTGGCTTCTTCTGTGTAGTCTTACTGAAATAATGGTAACGAAACCTTTTATTTAAACTAATAAAGGTAAAATTAAATTGCTGCCATTGTTGTGGGGTTTATTTTTTTGTTGGGTTGGTGTTTTTTTGGAGGTTTGGAGTGTTGTGGGTTTTTTTTTCCTTTGGTGGGTCCTCTATTCTAGACAAACTTTAACAAATTGTAAATCAAGAAATTACAGGATATTGCTACCCAACTCCTGTTCTTTTTTTTCAGTGAGAACTTTTTCCCTCTGCTTTTCCTATTTTGGTTAGTTTTGAAGGGTCTGAAAAATGGAAACGGAAAAACAAAAATTCCTGACAGTTTCTTACTGATGTAAAACTTGCCCTGAAATCTGGTTAGTTGTGCTTTACTTAGGAAAAGGAATTTTCAAACTGCTTTTCTATTAATCGCTCTTCATGTTCAATTTTTAGCTCTAGGCTAGCTTCTGTAGTTAAGTATTTTGTTAGTTTGGCAGTTTAGCTTTATGTTGTCTTGCAGCCTAGCATTTGTCTTTGGGTTTTGCATCTAGCTCATAATTTATGGTATTTCTGGTACATTTCAATGTAATTTGATGTCTAGCGGAGCCAGAGTAATTTTCTCTGAATTCGAATTATAGCTGGGTGCTGTGATTTCTAATATTTTGCCTAAAAATTGCTGATTTGTAACAGACAGAATGACAAAACTTCCCAGAACACTCTTTGGAGACTTCTAGCTTTATGCTGTTGTCTGTGACAGTGTATACTTTCCTTAGGACTAACGTAATCTTTTTAAAATTTGTTATTGCTCTCCATTTTTCAGTTCTGTTTGGTAACCTTGTAAACTCTTTTGGACCTTGAGTGATGTCTCCATTAGCCGCTTTACTTCGTTTGTTGCAGATAAGCCTGGTTTTGACCCTTGGTTCGTGACGGTGCATTAGTTGCTTGGCACAGCAGCCTTGGGAGCAGTCCCTGTGCCCTGCCTGAGCCCTGGCCACCCGTCCTGACTGCAGAGCCGCAGGCGAGGCCTGGCCGGACACGTAGCGAGGCGTAGCTGGGCTCCCCGCAGCGGTGCCAGCAGAGCCCTCTCTGCTGCTCGCACTGTAGCTCTGTGCGTCGTCCCTTTTACTAAGTAAAACGGCTTCCAAGCCTTTCACTGGGCGGATAATGGCTTTTTTCTTTTTTCCCTCTGGTGAACTCTTCTTTGTTCTATATTAGTTTAGTATTAAATGTCTTAGATTATCAAGGTCTTGCAGTGTGCGATCTGTTAAGCTCTCTGTTGTGAATGTGATAGAAGTCAGTTTAGCAGTTGTGGAGAAGCTGGGTAAGCATTAACGCCTACTCACTTTAGCCCTTGAAACATCCTGTCTGTGTATTGCAGAATGCTTCTCATTTAGCTGATGCAGGTTGCAGGGAGGAATTGCATTTGGCGCTATTAGCCCATTTTTTTTCTTACCACAACCTTTTAGAGCTTCTTGATCATAACAGACTGCATTTGGGTGTTAACGTGTTGTTCTTCATGGCACATAATTACTCTCACGTTCCCATAGAGTATTAGGTATAATTTCCTGTGCATCTTTCTTCACATTTGTCTTGAATGGTTTTGTTGTTGTTTGGTTTTATTTTCCCTTTACATGGGAGGCAGTATTCTGGGAGTAGGTGTTCCCTGCTCACGTGCAAGTCCTTTGCACAAGCAAAAACTTCACCTAATACATTTAATGTCAATGTGCATACTTGACAGCAGAGTAGTAACTAGTTTAAATTTATCTAAAATACTCTGAGGCTGATCACTTCCTGTTATTCACATACCAGTTGCAATTTAAAATATAAATGTAGTAATACCGTACGCTTGTACTTGTTTTCCCCCAAAAAAATTTCTGCTGTAATGTTGTGTAGGTATGAATTGCTTCTACTTCTTGATGGCTGATGTTGACTGTCTGTTTAGGAAAACACAGGAAGACTGGAAGAGATGTGGCTATCAAAGTCATTGACAAGATGAGGTTTCCAACTAAACAGGAAAGTCAGCTTCGTAATGAAGTAGCCATTCTCCAGGTACAAAAATATTTTTGGATCACATTGGAGTTTGTCTCACGCCATTAATAAGATTTTTGTGATGTGTGTAAATGCTCTGAATTGATTTCTAAATCCGAGTGTTTGATTTCTGAGTCTTTTTGTAAGAGGGAATCTTAGAAGAGAAGGAATTCTGAGCATTTGGTAGAATTGATAACTTGGGGGTGGTATCCATCTCCTGTTGGGGATCCACTGGACATATGTACTTTGACTCTATGTTGTCTCCTGCAGGTAGCAGGAAACTGTATTATTTTTGACTGTCGTTGACTCCTGGCTCCTCAATCTATGAGTGTTATTCTTGTGTGTTCTGTACTCAGGCTACTGAGTGTATCGACTGTAAAATTAATCATTACAGATAATTTGTGTTAAAACAAATTAGTCTCAGTAGTGATAATATGCATGTTTCATGGGTTGATGTTTATGTTTCAGGCTAGTTTCTTGCCTCAGACATTTTGTTTTTTTCATCTCTAACTCTCTGTTTAACTTCTTTTTGATTTGAGGTACAATATTTCTGTGTAATTCAGCATATTTCATACTGCTTTATTTTAACAATGAACCTATACTACTTTATTTTAGAATTTGCACCACCCTGGGATTGTGAACCTGGAATGTATGTTTGAAACCCCGGAACGGGTCTTTGTTGTGATGGAAAAGCTGCATGGCGATATGCTAGAGATGATTCTTTCCAGTGAGAAAAGCCGACTTCCAGAACGAATAACTAAGTTCATGGTCACTCAGGTTGGCATTCAGTCTCCCTTTGAGATGAAAAGCTAGATTTGTTTCTTGCAATTATGTGAGAATAGAGTTTGGAGAAGGGGTTTTCTGTATTATTATTTAAAAGAGACAACAGTGAGGGCTGCACATCTAATGAAATTTGAATAAACGTGGAAAGAATTTTGGATGTTAATTATGTTAATTTTTTTGCTCTTCTTTCCCAAGACATAACATTGTGGACATGCAAAGATGCATGTCAAAACAGTAAGCATTCAAAGAGACAGAGAGGGAAGAGGGGGGGCGGGGGGGAAGAAAAATCAAACCCAACAGTTCCGTCTTGATAGACTGGAAAAAATAGTATTTGCACAGTTTATATGGGTTAAGTCTTGAAGACTGTGTTAATACAAATTACTGTATTGCTTACTGTGTGTGGCTTTTGACACTTTTTATCCACTTTAATAGTTCTGAAAATGTTCTTTCCTTTTTGTAGATACTTGTTGCTTTGAGGAATTTACACTTCAAGAATATTGTGCACTGTGATTTAAAACCAGAAAATGTATTACTAGCATCAGCAGAGCCATTCCCTCAAGTGAGTGAGGATTAAAAAACATTTCTTTCATCACTTTTCATTGTTATTTTTTTTAAAGAAATATAGGCATAGTTGCTTAAAAGGTGACCTCTTGTGAGACTGTTCAACTGACTTAGTCTAGAATTATGTGAACTACATGTATTATAGTTGTCTGTCTGTTGGGGTTTTTTTTCTAGCTCTTAGCCTAGCTTTATGCTCAGTGGTCTGTTTCAGTTTCTTTCCCCTCAGAGGTGGGTCACATCTCAGAGTGATGCTGTGCACCAGCATCCTTTCTTCCAAGGAGCCCGAGAAGTACAACTACTGCCAGCACTTAGCAAATGACTGTGTAGACTGCATCTATTTTTATGGTTGTGAAAAGTGCGTGGAAATCTGTATTCTGGATTATTGAGAATAATCTTGCGCTTTTTCCACTGGACTCGAAGTTTAAAAACCAGTCCTCATTTCTATTCCAGTGCTGTTTGACCTTGGGAAACTATTTCTTCCCTGTTGTGCCTCTCCTTCTCCTCCTCGCTCTTGTCTGTGTTGCTTATAAGCTGTTGTAGAACGGGTCTGACTCACTTGTCACAGGACTTGCTCAGAGATCTTCATCATCAGTTTGTGTGATATTGCATTGTAATATAAACTAAATAGCTAATTTATGTAAGAGAAATGCTGTTCAGCGATACTGAACAGTATTTATGTACTGTCAACACGTACCCCAGTCAGCTATTACTTTAGATGTCTTGGATTGTATGGATTTTGTGGAGGATATACAGAAATTAAAATCTACTAGGTGGCATCAGGGAATTGCTTCCAATCCCGCAGCATTAATGTAACGTGGAGTGGCCTTTTGGAGAGTCACTTGTATGCTTTTAGTGCACTGCTCTTTCTTACCGCCTGAGGACTTACTAACTGGAGGTTAGTGTTGAACTTGATCTGGATCCTTTTTACTGTACAAGTGTCTGCTGTGTTCAAGTTAAGGAACCATCCTAGACCTGTGATGATTTGAGCATCAGTGCAGGTACCAGCTGTTGATGCTTTTCACCTGGATGATAATTGGACTCTTCTGCCCAGAGCTGGCTGGGTATGAGTTCTAGCTAAAACTCGTTGTTTGATTTCTGTGTAGCTGAAGCGGCCAGCTTGAGAAACCTGATTAAGATGAATGTGATCTGCCTGGGGTTCATGTGCTTTTTAAATTTTGGTTCCGTGCCTTGTGAGGGTGTGGATTTGCCTCTGAAAATGAGTTTGGAATCAAGGGGTTTTTTTGTCCTTATTTGCACACTTGTGGCCATGTACTACACCAACTGCCTCAGACCTGAGTCTGTGCAAGGCCTGTTCAGGTTTCAGTCTGAAGCATGGTTGATCTGCAGTCTGGAAAACCAGCAACCTGAAATCTTAACTGACTGGCTTAGGTAATGTTTTGTCTCTGTTTCAGCACATATGATGTTTAAATGATGGCAGAAACAGTATCAAGTACCACTCTGGTCTTGGGCTGTAGCATGCTTTGGAGATCAAAGAGATTTCTCAATTTAAGATCTATTTCTTTTGCAGGTGAAGCTGTGTGATTTTGGCTTTGCACGTATCATTGGTGAAAAGTCTTTCAGGCGCTCTGTGGTGGGGACACCTGCTTATCTTGCCCCTGAAGTGCTCAGGAGTAAAGGTTACAACCGCTCTCTAGACATGTGGTCAGTAGGAGTTATTGTCTATGTGAGCCTTAGTGGTACATTCCCATTTAATGAAGATGAGGATATAAATGATCAGATTCAAAACGCAGCATTTATGTACCCACCGAATCCCTGGAAGGAAATTTCTAGTGAAGGTAAAGAAACGAATTTTCTCTATAAGAAAGTCTTTACATGTAGATAATGCATTCAGATACTTAAACCTCAAGATTTATCCAGATGGGAATGTGAGAATTATTGATAGTTTGAGTTTAGACTATCCCACAATTGATAAATATGAGCTGGCATATATTTGTGAAAGATAAATTGTCAAATATAATGTTTTAGACCATTTTCAGGACAGGAGTAGCCAATAGATTTAGAAGGGAAAACTAATTGCATGCATAAGGAGTGGGATAAATAACCTGAAACTTCCCAAAATTCCCAATGAAAAGTTAAATCATGTGTGAGCATTTGCTGAATGCTGATCTCGAGACATACTTTATCTAAACTATAATTACAGAAATGATTCAAAGCTGAATCTGCAATTTTAGTTTTGTACGTTAGCAAGTGAAACGAAACTTGGATCTAAATGTCAGGTCTGACCAAGCTAGAAGTTTACGAGGTTGGTTACTAGAGCTCTTCAATGCCAGCTTTGTTATGAGTAACGTATATATGATTAACACACAGGTAGATGTGGAAGGACATATGCAAAAGTATGCAACAGTGGAAGTACCTCCATAATTTTGGAACACAGGATTATGCTGAAGTTTAGGCACTTCTGAAAATCACTAAAATCAGTAGTGAAAAAGATTAACAAGTAATATAGTAAAGCTTTTAGTGTTTCCATCAAAGCAGGGGGAAAGCTAACCTCATACCTATTTCTTCACCTCATTTAACTTAAACAAAGCTAAATATAAAATTCAAGAGCTTGATTAAGTTTAAAAGTTCAGTAGGATATACACACATAAAAAAATTACTTTCACTGAAGCATACGAATGATGATAGAGGTGATTAGTAATTAAACAATATAATTTTTGTTCCTCTTTGTCAGCCATTGATTTAATAAACAATTTGCTTCAAGTGAAGATGAGAAAACGTTTCAGTGTTGACAAATCCCTTAGTCACCCGTGGTTACAGGTAAACCCATCTGCCTTTTTCACAATGTTATAATGGGTGAATAATGATTTTTTTTTAATTTTTTTTTTTTTTTTATTAAATCCTTCAGAGGCTTATTAAAACTGCTACTATCAAAGTCTGTTAAAAAACATTCATGGAGGCTTGAGTATGTCTGGTTTTGGTTTTACATTTTATGTGCTCCAGGATCCTGCCCATCTGTTAATGTCTTCTTTCCTCAAGGACAATTTTGTCTTGCTGTCTTGTCTTTCCCGCCCCTAACTTTGTCTGACATCAACATAAGAGTTTTACTCTTCTGGCACCTCTCCTGAATGTGGGCAGTGATAAGTGCATGGACCCCAACTGAAATCTATATCGACACAAACATTGTTTGATCAGTGCTGAAGTGGACACACAAGCTGGTGTGTGCTGTAACTTGTAGTCATTGTAGAAGAGAATTATTTGGAATGGAATTTATCCGCTTGTTTGACGTGGGTTCCTTTCACAGTGGTTTCACAATACTGTAGACACATATCCATACAAACAAATAGCTTCAAAGATGTTAAGGGGAAAATCCAATTACTTTGGAGTATGAACAATATTGTAATGAATATAATTTCATGTATGTGTCTATGTACAATTAATTTTATAATAAAGCTAACATAGCTGTCTTGTTACAAAAAGTCTTCAGGATATACAGTATTACAACCTTAGATACTAGCCTATTGAATTTTGAACCATTCTTTGTGGACCCTCTGTTAGGCTATTTTAGGGGGGATGTTTTTGGTGTTTATTAACAGATGTTGTTGATTACATCATGTGGCTTTTTAATGCTAAAAGTAGAGACAAACTGCAGAAGAATTTATCTGTGAGAATGTAGTGCTGCTGTTTCTTAAACTGCTTCCTTAAATCTCTTTTACTCCTTAGGATTATCAGACTTGGCTTGACCTCAGAGAATTTGAAACGCGCATTGGAGAGCGTTACATTACCCATGAGAGTGATGATGCACGCTGGAAAGAACATGCTTATGAACATAACCTTGAGTACCCCCAGCATTTTATTATGGCTCCTAATCCAGATGACATGGAAGAAGACCCTTGATTTATTCATTATGCCAAATTGCAGCAGAGAAGGACACTCCAGACAGAAAGTGAAGATAAGTTTTGGAACACCTGTTGCTCTTTCTGAATGCTGTACACAGCGTACAAAGCCCCAAAGGATCCTGCCTTGACATGGGAATAGACTGTCGTCTGACAAGCATTTCTCCATATCTGACTTAAACTATGAGTAGTTACTGGGCAGTGGGATAAGCCCTGTTGGGTAACATTTCACCAAGCTGTGTGGCTGCAAAGCCATTACTGAGGTGTAATGTGTACAGATTGAGTGGTTTGTGTGTTTTTCAAGGTTTTATTTTGGTTTTTCTTCATAGCCTATGCAATAAGAATTTTGTAATGGTTTTCTAATCCCTATTTACTAGGCCATAGAGGACTGTTTTCTGTTACTTAGATACATCTCCCGTTTCCTAAACTGTGCATGGTGAAAAGAGATTGTAAAAAGAAATCAGTGCAGAATACCTTGGCTAGTAGCAAAATGTGATGGTTTAGGTTGAATACAGCTTCATAGATGAAGGAATAATTTGCTGCTGCTAAGACAGTTAAATATGTGTGTCTTTGCCCTAATTGAACTTTTCTCAGATACCCCAAAACAGAAAAACCCATAACTTCTTACATTCCTCTTGAAATGCTAGCTGACAATCTAAAGAGAGGACAGTCAAAGCTACGCTAGTCCTTTATTTTGTCTGATAAAACAGCAATAAGCCACGACAGTGTGTTGCTGTGCAAGGCTGGCACACGTCATTGATACATGCCAAAGGCATTTTGCCTTAAAACTACAGAAGTATTGCACAGAGAGCACACAAGACTTGATGTAGCATATCCTTTCACTCTGGAAAACCAGCTTCTAGCAGAAGGATGTGGAAGAATAGGGAAAAATACATGTAGCTTTCTTCTGTTGTTTTGAGTAATTAGATTTTTAAATTTTTCTAATATTTTTCTAATTTTTTTAAGGTTCCCTGGACTTAACATCAGGAGTAGTTTGTAGCCTGCTAGCTTGTATCTTAACTCTGCTCGAAACCTAGGAGTAACAGTGAATTACCAAATCACCTGTTGCTTCTGCCAGGGCAGCTGGACTGTAGGAGAAAGGGCTTTGCCTTCTGACCTTGACCCGCATCCCCTCCCTGTATTGTGCTCAGTGTTGGTGTTTAAGCTGAAGGAAGAGTCCAAACCCAACTCCCAAGTCAGGTTTTTATGCAGAAGCCTCATGTTGATGGATTCCCAACCACTTACTGGACTTGTGGCACAATAGAGAGGAAGCAGCAGTTCTCTATGGAAATGATGCCCTTGGAGGGCAGTGTAATGGTTAGACTTCATGGTATTTCAAAGAAATTTGAGGCCATGAATGCTAAATGCAAATGGAAAAGTTTTTTTCTTTTTTTTTCTTTTTGTGTCCTATTTTAAAAAATAGAAAAGGTGAAATCTGTCCTTTTGTGTGGGATAACGGCATTGTGCTGCTGGAAGGTGCTGGATAGCTGTATGTGTCCCTGATGTGCCGAGCTGCTTAACTGGAGCTTGGTTTTAAATACTTTTAAAAATACCTATATAAGCTTGAACTGCAATGTCAGTGAGAGGCTTCGGGGTAGCTCTTCTCTCTCCTATAAAGATTTTTGTTTGTGTGTAGATAAGTATTTTTTTTTTTTTCTGTTATTCAGGTAATGAAGCAGATGAGCAGACTTTTGTAAGTTTAGATAAACATACATCAGACTTTACACGGTTATTTCAGGGCTGGTAGCTGCTTGCAATAACAGAGACCTGGCAGTAAAGTCAGTGGCAGTTGCAGAAGTATGTACCCACAGGTAGGTTTGGGTCTCTAACCCACCATTTCTTTTCCTATTGCCCATAATCTAACCACCACTGCGTTTTGTAGGTGTCTAAGTTGGTAAAGGCTGGACTCTGGCTTCCCTGTTAGGATACAACAAGCTTTGTACAAAACTTGTGTGCAATCTGTAGGGCAGTTTCCTACAGCCAGCAGCGGGCAGAGTGCTTCAGCCCTTCCAACCACCCCACATCCACTCTCTTAGCACATGTTTTTCTCAGGTTTGTGCAAGGGGACTTGCCTGATGGCAGTCCCTGCCCCTCCTACGCTGGGCGTCATCCTCCCCCTTCCATCCTGTCAAGGCAGGGCAGAGGAATTCAGAAGAGGCAGAATTTGTCCCTTAACCTTGCCATCCAGTTAAGGCAGGGTTTCCAGACTGATTCTTTGGAGAGGCACTATTTTTCGTCTTTGGAACCAGAACAATCACCTAGGAAGTTGGTAGTCTAGCACAGCCCTTTTTTTCTACTTCCGCTGCTCAAGTGACCAAATTTCAGTGATGCCATTGCTATCTTCCAGAGAAGGACACTCCAGATAGATAACTGTAATAATGTAGATACAGTCTGGTTTTAAACTTCAGATTTTATACGTCAGCTGTCACTTCAGGTTTTCCTGTGCTTTGGGGTTGTTTGGTTGTGGGGGGTTTTTGTTTGTTGTTTTAAGGGAGGGGGAAAAAAGCCAGCTTAGTCACTTGAAAAAGCACAAGAGGAATAGAGGAAGGAGGGGACAACAATGAAGTAGAAGGCCTGGCTGATGTCGCTCCTCATGAAGTCTGCTCTGCTCCAAAATATTAAAAGCTATTTATTCTTCAAGTTGTATTAAAAAACCAAAAATGCTGTTGGCCTTTGGAGGAAATTGCCTGACCGTATATGCAGACTTATGGGGCCAGACAATAGAAGCCCCAAGCAGCTAGTAGTTAAGGAACCAAAAGATCAGACATAATTAGAAGTAAACTTCTGTCAGAGTAGTAAAATTAGCTGAGTTTTTTTATTCCCTTTTTTCCTACCTTTACTGCAAACTTTGACAGCAGTAGGTTACAGTTTAATATCCTTCCCCTAGATGAATTAAGTTGCGTTCATTCAAGAAATAGTGCTATGATGATGTTAGGAAAAAAGCTCATGTAAAATTTATAGGCTGAAAAGGACACTGTCAAGTACTTTTATATTTTTATACATCCCATTGTTTGTAAATATCCTCTGATAAGCTTGAAAATAAAATTTATTTCCCTATCAGATTTGTTCTTTTTATTTACATGAATTCTCTCCTATAAAATGTTCTTAGAAGTAAATGTTTCTTTATGCTTCCTTGGTTGTGGATCTGCCATTAGATAGTGCCTTGCTGTGAGAATTCTGTTAGAAATCAGATTTTTAAACTAATAACGCTTTTTGCATGGTTCCTGTCACCATCCTCTTCATAAAAATACCTTCCAAATATCAAGAGATCTGGTGTTTTCAGCAAGTACCAAAGCAGAGTACCTTGAAAGTCTCCTTAGCACATCTGTTTGTTACTGACAAGTTTTAACTTGCTTCCACAAGTAAATATTTACTTGTCAGCTGTGTGGTAAGACTCCTGAAACATTGTTCATTCTCTGCTCTGTGTGTGGTGGTTACTGTACGTGCAGTGTTTGATTTCTACACGTATGGGGTAGGTCAGTCAATTGGTTTAGTGTGCAACACTAGATTTACTCTGAAATAGCACTCCCTACCAAAACATGGGCAGGCCCTGAAGCATAGACTGGTGTGAGAAAACTGCCTGGAGTAGTAGTGTGATATTCCCTGTGCTGAGTAAATTACTGCAAAACATTTAGTTCATGAAATTGTAAAATGCAAGACTCCATTCCTTTTTTTATTTAGTAAGTTGCTATTGAAAGCTACTACTATTGGACTTAATTCTATAGAATTTAGAATTACTTCAGTAAAAGTTCACCAAATCCAGCAACAGGCGGTAAGGATTCTGGCTTATGTTTCTTGTCAGGATGGACAAGTCTGTGGTGAGGCAGCAGGGCAAAGAAGTTAAAACAGTCCCCCATCTTCTTCGGATTCATCAGCATATCATAGCTGTGAAGTAACTGCTCATGAGTGGCTGTGTCAGGTGAATTCTGCAAGAGCACCTAAAAAAACCAAACAAACAAAAGAATGTAGGTTATAGCCCTTCTTCCTTTCTTATGAATTCCCTCATACCTGCAATTGCTTGCTGCATCCTTTTCACTTATACTAATATAACAGTGCCCTAGTGTTCAGCAGAACTGGTGAGATCCCTGGTGGAGCTCATACATCAATGTATATGTAGCCAAGTATTACATTAAATACTCCTAAATATAGTATGATGTTTACTTTTGAGGGATCCAGAGTAACTTATGTCTAGGAGAAGCAACTCTTTGATCTCACACCTACGTGTTGTTTTAAACAACTTCCTTTTAAAATCAGATTTTTATAAAAGCTCTCTTGCTGCATGTAGATTAGGAGAGCTTATGTACCTGTAAACACTATCGTACCTGCAATCGGAGGTCAATGCCCATGTTCTTTAAAAATTCCTGCTGTTTTATGGGGCCTAGTGTGGCTGTTCTCCCCTGGGCCATCTTTCGAAGATAGCTGAAATCAACATCTGCTGTCAGGTCTGCTGTACCTGGAGCTCTCAGCACATCATGAAGCTTGTGATTCTGAAAACCCTGAAAAATTAAATTGGAAGATTATACTCAGCTGTAGTCCTAGCTACCACAGCTGGGGAGAGCAAAGACTAAATTGGGCATGTGAGGAGCAAAAATAGCAAATTATACTTTGAAAATTTGAGATAGGTGTTGCAAGAGCTCAGATTATCTTGTCTGTCTGGCAGAAACCCTTATGGGTACTGATGAAGTAAGTACTCAGTTTTATGGTAATAGTATAATGTGGGTTTTGCTATTATGTCCACCCAAGACCTTTCTCTTACAAGAACTTAGTGATCCAAGTGACAAATAAAAGATGAGAGTATTTTGGCATATTTCAGGGTAAATGACCTACCCGGAAAGTGTCAGTTTTGGTTCCATCATGACCATAATCAGCAACCAGCGCAGCCCCGCCATCCTTTTCTATACGGCAGGCGAGCCTCTGAATGATGACCCCAGCCTCGGGACACACTTCCACATGGTCTCTCGTTTCTTCAGGCTAGTGCAGAGTTCAAAGATCAAAGCATCTGTATTAGCAGATAAGTACAGGGCAAGAGTTTTTCACATTTGAGGCCTTGTGATTGTTGTCACTTCACTGGGGCACAGAGGGCCAGGAGTGCATTCTAGGCTACCTAGACATTGAGCTAGCTTTTGCTAATTGTTTCGCTCAGTGAGTGCTGGATTTCAGTCATCTCTCTAACTGAAATGAACATGTTTGTAACAAGAATACTTGCATCAGGTGAAACTGCGTTAATGAAAATAGCTCCAGCTGTGCACACCCTTCAAAAAGGCCTTTCTGTAGGAAACATAGTTGGTTTTAATCTCAACTACTTCATTTTGTGACTTTAGAAAAATAAAGTCTTAGAGACTTCCAACTGAAGGTGAGTGTAGCACAGAAGTACCCATCTGCACCAAGTACGGTTCACAGCAGGCTGAGAGCTTGGCTTAGGCAGGGCCACTGTGGAGATGATGTGACACATGCAGTGCAGAACCTGCCCTGTCACTTGCTGCCTCAGTTTGTTCTCTGAAGTGTTTTGTCTGTTCAAGCTCTGATTTTGCAAGGTTTGATGTAAGTCTTTATTTTTGTGCTGTATTTCACAGCATACAAAGTTAAATGCTTGTGGAAGTTTTGCAGAATGGAAATGGTAAGTGGTATTTACTCATTTATAGTCTGAGAACCCTCCTCTTGCTGTCAAAGTAACTGAGAATTGGTAAATGTGATCAAAAGGGTCAGTAAAGATGTAAGTACAAACTCTGGTAGGCATAACTGTACCTGAATGAAGTTTTCTGTTGCAGGGGTACTGGATGGTGACAGGACAAACCGCAGCTGGTCAGGAACTTCTGGATCTATATCAACCAAGACCTCACGCCAGCCTTTCTCTGTCCTCTGTTTAATGAACCCAGAGTACTCATTTTACGCTCTAGCGGGTAGACACAGTGTCTTGGGTTTTGAACTGATGTGTCAAGCATTTTCACAAAAGTTTTAAGAATATTATATGCTATTAACAACAACTATTCACTCCTATTTAATTCCAGCAACTGCCTTGGAAAAAGTCTGTGGCAGAGACTGCTCTGCAGAGTCAACAAATACACCTTTAACTATATTTGAAAGGAATGAATGATGCTGTTAAGAAAAATGCTGCCTCTTCTAGTGGCAATGCAATGTCTAACAACAAAATAAAACCAACTTATCCTACCAGCGATTTTCATAAATTATCACATTGAAGTTGAAAATTTCTTCTGAATCCTAACTAACCTTTATTTTGCTATTCTCATTACCATTCAAATAAAAGCCCTTCAGAGCATTGTCTTTGTTAGTAGTGGTATGTAAAATAATGTTGAAATTAAAAGCTGATTAATGTGGCATAAGAAATAAACTTGAGACTTAATTAAGCAAAAAGAAATCACTTGCTTTCTACAAGTTTTTCCATTCAAGAACAATTACTAATTTTACAGTTATCAGCTGCATTAAAGCCTTATTTGTCCAAGTTCAGTTACAAATATTTTATCACCATAGACAATGTATGTGTCTAGTTTGGAACCCTAATTCTGTTCTTCCTCAAAGAGCAAAGGCATTTAAGTAGATGGTGACAATTACAATAATATTTTTGCTATACCTGAAACTTATGTATTGGCAGGGCATCAAAAAACTCATGTGCTAAGTAAAAGCTGTAACCTGCGGGAAGGTAAAAAAGAATGCATTCAGTTATTAACGCTCCCATAGCAGCTTCCATTTGAAAACTAAAGTGTTTTTATGAATTTTAATGAAGCTAGTTAATGTGGTTGTGAAATCATTATCATTACTTCCAGCCTGGATACATCAAAGACAGCATTTCTACAGCTACCTCTAGCTTCCAGTCCATGAATTTTAGATCAGTATCTCATGAAAGGAGATTCAGGCAAAGCCAGTAAATGTGTTCCCATGAAAAGAAAAAGAATACATGAAATTGGGTAGCTATCCCAAAATTAAGGTAGTCAGAATAGGTAGCAATTACGAAAATGAGTTAAGATCCCGCCTCAGACTCATACAAGCACATATATGTATATTTACTTTCCTACCCATTATGAAGGCTAGCAGAGATGTCTTCCGTTATCAGAAGCTGCAAATGGAGGAAGGGCAGCTTCCTACCTGGTGGCACATCTTGAATGTCTCTGTACCAGAAAATGGGAATTCCAGTCTTGCTAACGCCTTTCATGTAAGCAGACGTGTCCTCGGGGTTTGACTGCACCTTCCCTCCTGTCAGCATCAGCGCTTGGGTCTCGCTGAGTTTGGGACTCACTTCTACCAGATGAATAGAGACATCACATTTACTAAGTAAAGAGGCAAGCTGGTTGAAGACCTATAAAGGCAGATGATTTCTATTAGGCACAGTCACATGCTGTACACTTCAAATGTTTAAGATTTAATCTTTAATCTCATTATTTATATTCAAGATGAAAGATTTAGTTCATTTAGCAAAACAGTCTCAGTGAAAGAGACTGCAGTTTGCTGCTCCAGAAAGAAGTGGACATTTCTCCGTTAATTTTAATAAAAGCTGCTACCATTCTAATAACATTGGCAAAATAGAGCATACATTACATAGTTGTAAGGACAACAACATGAAATGCTAATTTAGAATAGTAATAGCCTGAGAGTGAGTAGCTCCTCTAACACCTGCAGAAGCTTTAGCATTAGGAGAAAAATGGTTCTGTTTTCCCAGACACCATAAACAGAAGTGCTCCATATCCTACATTTCTCTGTGCTTATTAGAGTTATTTTGTTAACATATGTAAATAGAATAAAAGTTCTTTTAAGGCACCAAATCCCATTAGCAATCTGGTTTTGGGCCAGTAGTATTTTAACTGACAGCCATGCAAGCATGATGGAACACAAAGAGTTAACTCAGAAGAAACAAGCCCCTTAAATCCCCAAAGGAACCAACACAACTGCACTCCTGTATTATTCTCCCCCCACCTTCCTCCTATTGCTTGCACTCCCAGTTACACACAGCAGTACCTTCTGCTGGTTTCCAGTATGAACGCTGTTTTCCCATACAGAAGTAATTTGTAATGGAATATTCCCACCCTCCCCTTCTATCGAGAGATGTTGAAAAGATTACACGTGCGTCTGCAGTGTGCACACACTGGCCCATGTTCCGCTTTCAACTCAGAGATCTCGTCTCGGAACCATGCCTACCTTTGAATTAGAATCTAAGCTGCAAATCTCCTGACTGAAATTGTTTCCTTACAGCAAAACCTAATTCTTTCAGATTTCAGCGTAGCCACAGAATAAAACCAGAAATAGAGAATATTAATATTAGTTTTCACCTACCCGTAATATATCGTCAATAAGAGTGCCCCTCCCTGGGCCCAGTTCCACCAGCTGGAACGCTTTAGGTTTGCCTGTGGCCATCCATTCACTGATATACCATATTCCTATTCTCTGACAGAAACAACACCAAGAAAGAGTTACAGTAACAACTTGAGGACTTGTAAAAGTAATAGCTGCCTTTTCCCTGATAATAACTAAGATCTTATGCAATATTCTTGCTCAGGATTTTAAAGTTACAAAGTATCATTATGATATACAACTTCGACCTGCTTAGGTATTAAAATCACTCTTGTTTGTTGTCAGCCCAGCAGAAGCAACTCTCCACCAGTAAATGAGTGGGACTCTTTCCCGGCTGGCACAAGAACTTCTTGTACTTAAGGCTCAAATGCGGGTCACTGCCCAGCTGCCGGTGAGCAGCTGTTCTTCATGGCAATGCATTTACCAGCATGGCATCGAGAGCAGCCTTTAGTCAGTCTTCGCTGCTGGAAATGATATGCAAACCAGAGTGAACCAAACCAAAACTTGAAAGCTATTTTTGAGAAGAGTTTTCATACTGGGGAACTATCCTAACTTTTTTATAAAAAAAAGTTATATATAAAAATAAGCGTCACTAAGCTCTGACAGTTTCCCAGATGGTAACAGATGAAAGGCCTCCCCCATCTTCCAGACAAACAACACACCCCTTCCTCCTCCAAAACCATTTTTTCTTTTGGGAAATACCTTGACGCCTCGTGCCTATTGCTCGCCATTGCTATTCAAGTATTTTGACATCGGTAACACACACAAATACCGGCTTGGAAAGCACAGCTAGCCCCCCGCAGCTTCAGAATGAGAAGAGATACTCCGGACACAAGGTTACCTCTCCAAACACCTGACTTATTTCAGGGGAGGTGACAAAATCCCCGGTTTCGCCGATGGCGCCGCGGTGCGTGTAGTAACCCTGCGGGGGGAGAGGGGAGAGGAGCCGGGGCCCGGTGAGCGGCGCACGGCGGGGCCGCTTTCCGCCCGGCTGCGACACCACGGCCTCCGGGCGCCCCGGCACAGCGCTCCCGGCCCGCAGGCCGCGGCGGAGGGGAGCCCCCGGCCCGGCCCCGCCCGCACCTGCCCGGGGTTGGTCAGCGCCTCCCGCATGTACTCGGCCACCGTCACCGGCCCGGTGGCCCGCAGCTTGAGAAGCAGGTGCCGCAGCAAGGCGGTGGCCCGGTTGGACCCCTCGGCCTCCGGCTCGCCCCCCGCGCCCGAGGAGGGCCGCGCCGCCGCCGGAGCTG
>VXBL01003504.1:99527-159353 GCA_013400195.1 Aramus guarauna | reverse complement strand
GGAGCTCGGCGGGGCGGCTCGCACCCCGCGGCTCCGGGGGGGAAGGACAAGGCGAAGGTTACCATGGTGACGGGGGAGCCGACGGCGGCCGGCGAGGCCAAGGGCGGCGGCGAGGAGCGCGCGGCGCGCGAGGAGCGGGACCATGACAGCGGCGCCGGTGTCTGTCACCCGCTCCTGCGCCTCCTCTTCCTCCTCCTCCCCGGGTCCTGGCCGCTTGGTGGCTGCGCTACGTTCCACCACCTGCCTGAGGAAGGGACAGTGGATAAACGCCCCTGAGAGAAGGCGAAAGAGAGGTGAGATTTGTCTGAGACGCCTCCGCCCACTCTCCCCGTCCTCCTCCCCCAGCGAGGTCCGTGCCTGCCCTCCACCCCACTTGCAGGACCTGAGGGCCCGCGGGGCCGGAAGCGCGCGCCGCGCATGCGCGCAGGAGCTTCCGGCGGGCAGCGATGGCGGAGCTGTGGGACTTTGGCGTGAGGGACCCGAAGAAGGCGGGTGGCGACAGCGGCGAGGAGGAAGAGGAGGACGATGAAGAAGGAGAAGATGGAGATGCCGAAGGGTTCACGTTGGACGAGGTGCTGCGCCTCGGCGGCACCAAGGTAAGGGGAGAGGCGGGAGGGAGCGGGAGCACGTGGCGGCTGGGCTCCCCCCCGGGACGGGCCCTTGCGGGGGGCGGCCGTTGGGAGCGCGCGACCTGGCGCCGGGTCAGCCTGTAACGGCCGTGCGGTGCCGCCCGCAGCAAGACTACCTGATGCTGTGCGCCGTGGACGAGGCGGAGGAGATGGTGGACGGCGGCAAGAGAGACGCGATCGACGACCTGAAGGAAGGGGAGCTGGAGGCCTTCGTTGGCTCCCTGGGGCTCAGCAAGTATGCGAAAAGTTGTCTTGTGGTGGAGGGGGATGAAGATGAGGGGCGCAGCGAGGAGAAGGAGAAGCCCCCAAAGAAAGAGAAAAGCAAGAAAGAAACTAATCCTCCTTCGTTAGAGGGGAAAAAAGAAAAAAAAGTCAAGGAAAAAGCCAGCAGCGTGAAGGACAGCAAGAAGAAGGAAGCTGGCGGTGACCAGGACCAGCACCCTTCAGCAAGGAAGGAAAAGCTGGAAGATTGTTTTGAATTTCATGCTAGGCAGGTGATACTAATCAAACCAGGGGGCAAATGGTATGATCTAGAATACACCAACGAATTCTCTTCAGAGGCACAAAATCAGGTGCTTCTGACCAAGTATAAGGCCTTGGCCCAAAAGCTGTACCAGCACGAGACAGATCTGTATAAGAATAAGACAGATTATCAGAAGGGGGCCTCTTCAGCGTGGATGAAAACCGTTGTGTCATCAGGTACCTTGGCTGACAGGATGGCAGCGATGACCCTTCTCATTCAGGACAGTGCTGTCCACAGCCTCCAGTTTGTTGAGAACTTGGTAAACCTCATAAAGAAAAAGGGCAGCAGGAACCAGAGCCTCATGGCTTTGGATACTTTCAAGGAGCTTCTCATTTCAGATCTCTTACCAGACAATCGGAAATTATGGTCTTTCTCGCAGCGACCGTTTAACAACATAGAGAAGATGTCGAGTGGCAACAGGGATTCAAGAGACAGACGATTAATACTGTGGTACTTTGAGCATCACCTGAAACTGCAGGTGGCAGAGTTTGTGCAAGCGTTAGAAACACTGAGTCATGACTGTCTTACGGCAACGAAATCCCGAGCACTGGCAGTTTCCCACGAGCTTCTCTGTAACAAGCCTGAGCAGGAGAAAGTTCTGCTTGTTCAGCTGGTAAATAAACTGGGAGACCCTCAGAATAAAATTGCCACCAAAGCCTCTTATCTTTTAGAGACATTACTTCACAAGCATCCAAATATGAAGGGAGTAGTGTGCAGTGAGGTGGAGAGGCTTTTGTACCGGTCAAACATTAATGTGAAAACTCAATATTATGCCATTTGCTTTCTAAATCAGATAGTCCTCAGTCATGAAGAAAGTGCATTGGCTAGCAAACTCATAACTTTATACTTTTGCTTTTTTCGGAACTGCATTAAGAAGAAAGACGTTGAATCCAAAATGCTCAGTGCTCTTCTTTGTGGGGTAAACAGAGCTTACCCTTATGCTGAGACTGGTGATGAAAAAGTGAAAGAACAAATGAACACATTGTTTAAAGTTCTGCATCTTGTGAACTTCAGTACCAGTGTCCAGGCCCTGATGTTACTGTTTCAAGTGATGGACTCTCAGCAGACTGTATCGGACAGGTACTACGCAGCACTGTACAAGTAAGTGTGAGGTTTGCATTTTATGCATTTCATTTTATGAGGGAGTCACCATTGATTTAAAGTTGTAGAAACACTAATTTTGCTTTTAAGGTCTTGCGAGTTTTGCATCTCGTTGGCTGAAAATTTCTGATGTTTTGTATGAGCCAGAAGAAAAAGCATATGATTTCTTTGACTTAATGTGGGGATAAAACAAGTGGTAGTGATAGGTCCTGAGAATACAACGTAGGAATTTCATCCTTTGCACTGTTTTCTGGTGGCATGTTTTAATTCCAGATATTATTTGAAACTAATAAATAACTACTTCTGAAGTCATTTGAACAGATGCAGTGGCTTAGTCACATAACAGCCTAAAATCTTGTTTCCTTTCTTTCATACACGGGATGGGGAAGTATTATGTTGACAAATTATTTAGATGATTTAATTTGTATATTTGGAAAGCTTTATGTTATAAAAGTATCTCTTTTTTTATCCCAACTGATTGTTTAGACTCTTTGTAGGATCCTTACAGGCCTCTGTTGAGTTGACCAAAGGGAAGTCACTGATTTTTAAAAAGGGAACTCAAGTTGCCCCAGAATGTGCAATGTATTTAGGGGTCTTCCTGTGCCTGGCAGTCTGGGGAAAAAGTGGAGTAGAAAATGAATTTGCCAACACACGCATCTGGTCTTGATTATGAAGCATGCTAATTGCTAACCATTTTATTTCTATTTTTTTGAACATCTGAATAAATCAGATTTGTTTTTTACTTTGACTATCTCAAATTTTGAAACTGTTTTCAGTTGAACTCAGTTTCTTTATTTTTTTCTTACAGTTTTTTTGCTTACTGACACAGGTGTTTTTTTAATCTTCAGTGTCTCATATATATCTAGAAATATTTCACAGCCATTGACAGTTCAGGGTTGATCGTAATAGTTTTGAGTATCGAGGAACAAGCTGTCATTGGTCTTTTTGATGGTGCTCTGAAAAATGTGGATGATTGTTGTTAATAGCAATTATTCTCTCACGTGTGTTATGATAATCAGCAATATTTTCTCCTGTGTGTTCTACAGGAAGCTTCTAGATCCTGCTTTAGCAACCTGCTCCAAGCCATCCATGTTTCTTAATCTTGTCTATAAATCTCTGAAGGCAGATGTAGTGTTACGACGTGTGAAGGCCTTTGTGAAGAGGTTACTTCAAGTCACTTGTGGACAAATGCCACCCTTCATTTGTGGAACCCTGTACCTTCTGTCTGAGCTTCTGAAAATAAAACCAGAATTAAGGCTCCAGTTACAGGATCATGTGGTATAAGATGATTTATCTATCTCATTGTTTTTTTCAATAACAGCTAGTTTCATAAGCACCTTTCCCTAAACTGTTTATTAACAACCTGAGGGTTTGCTAATATGCTATGTTATGTGAGAAAGCACTTGAACAATTAAAAATCGGCATAGATGAGGGTGTTTTAAGCATTCTGGCAGGTCCTATGGGCTTCATTCATGGAGAGAGGATTATTTTGCTAAATGCTTTATAAGTAAGCAGGTGAACATTCTTCACTCAAAAGCTTTGTCAAAACATGGCCTGTTTCTTCTGTCTGCAGTCTCTGAAATATAGCTAGGCAGGAACAGATTTCTTTCCTTCTTTCCTTCTTTCCTTCGGCAGGGAGGGACCATTACACTTGTGTGATCTAAGCTGTAAAGTTCAATTTTAAGTCCTGTATTAAGCCCAAAAATCTGTATTGCTTAAACATTGGCCATAATTTATATTTTCTTAAGTGCTGTATGTGCATTTTTCTAGTAAATCAGAATAAAACTGGAAAGGAAAAACTGGTAACATTTTTTGTTGTTTAGGAGTCAGATGATGAAGAGTGCTTTAAGGATCAAGAGGAGGCTGAAGAGGCTGAGGAAAAATTTGTGGATGCAGACAAAGAAGCAGAATGTGAAGAGAAGAGCACAACCGAAAATTCTGCTAAAACAAACAACTCTAATTCAACAGCCTCGTGGGTGCATCATCTGAATATGGGAGGTAAATTAGCAAGAAAATGTAATTTGTTTAACTTCTAATACTCTGTAACAGTGATGTGTTGATCAAGACTTGTAAAATTAAGTAATTAAACCGTTAGTTTTTCAAATTGAAGTTTGATTCAAAGCAGTCAGTCAGAATAATTTATCCGTTAGCTCAGGAGTGATGAAGAGACCATCAATCTGCTAGTGTATTTCACTTCAGGCAGTTTACTGCATTTGTGCCTAAGCAATAAACAGGCTTGGGATTTTTTGCTTCCAAATTCATACACCTTCAGAGCAATGTAGCCAAGGTTATGACATGTAACTGCTCATTCGCTTGTGACACCAGCTAGAACAGTGTGTTTAGCTTTGAACCTGCTTCTAGCTTCACTCTTTCTTGAGGACCTTTTGGGACAGAGCAGAGCTTTTCAGGAGCTTCCTTGGAAGCACGTAGGAACTCACCTGTGTGCCTCATCGTACACTGGGGAAGGGCAGCTGAATATAACCCTTACTTGCTACTGAGCGAATCTGTGGCCTGTCCAGCTAAGAATGATGGACAGCGTTACTGTTGCGGTGAAATGAATACAATACTCTCATAAAGTTGCCTGAGGAAATGTAAGTTGTTTTCATCTCCTCTGCCCTCAGGGAGGAAGAGTGGAGCTTCATATGATCCTATGCACCGAAGTCCTTTATACTGTGGTGCTGAAAGTACCAGCCTTTGGGAACTGAAGAAGGTAAAGCATTCTTAGTTTGCTGATTATAGTGTTTCTTAGTGTGGCCCTTGTATTGAGAGAAGAGAATTAACTTGGTTATTCTTGGAGTAGCTACCTGGGTAGCATAACAGAAAGGTTAAATGATACATTGTTCAGCTACATTGTTACATACAACACCAATATTTTAGAGTAGGGAATAAGAGTTAAGTGGAGATTTGAACAATAATCATCTTTTTTTACTTTTGGACCTTTGCTTTGTGTCAATAAAGCTTTTTAGTGTTGAATTAAATAAAATTGTAAGTGAGGATGTGTTTAGTTAACACAAACAAATTACGAGAACTTGAAGTCCTTCAGTGGTTCAAGGGCAGAGCACATCAGCCTTGCACTACTGCATGCATCTGCACGTTATTTGTTGAGTTATAGAGTGCTTTTATGAGATAGTGGTGTCGTCAGGAGTTGGATATGTCAACGTGAATAATGATTGCATTTATTTTTAAAGTAGAAATAAATTATTCATGTTTTTCAGCTTTCTGAACATTTTCATCCATCTGTAGCCCTCTTCGCAAAAACAATTCTAGAAGTAAGTGCTTTTACTAGTCTGTAGCTTTGAAGTTTGATTTTTAGGTTACCTGTCTTTTGCCATTCGAAAAAATACTTTATAAAAGGTGACTAGCAGCTCTGCAGTACTGTCACATACACTCAGATGCAAAGCTTTTCATGGAATTAAGGTGTTTTATCTAAAGGACACTGCTCATGGAAGTAATTAACTTGGTAAAAATGTGGGTATTACATGATTCTTAAAGCTATTTTAGAGTTTTGGTCTATCTTTTTATTTAAAATGGGTTTTATATGTGGGGAACCCTGCTGTTAGAACAAATTATTTTTTAATAGTGTTGTGGTACCATGCCAAAAATACTCAAACCTACACAAATACATATTTAAAATACTTTTATTTGAATATATGGTATCCAATTAGTGCTGACTATTACTGCTATTAGCACAGTACATTGCAAGGCAGTTCATCACTGAAACAAAGAACTGAAACTTTGTAGTTAAGAAAATACTGAAATTCCAAAAATAAGAACCTGTACAAGAGTGTATTATGTGATGAAGCATCCCCAAGTCTTTGTCTTTTTAAAGTGTGGTTTAATGTTGTTCTTGGACTGAGTCCTCTGTGTTTAGTTGCTGTCTTTCTAAAATGAAGACCTTAATGATTTTTTGCTTTTTTCTTCCTCCAGGGAAATCCCATTCAGTACTCTGGTGACCCTTTGCAGGATTTCACATTAATGAGATTCTTGGATCGCTTTGTGTACAGAAATCCCAAACTCCATAAAGGCAAAGGTACGAACTTGTCTGTACATATTAGCATATGATATTGATTATTGATGATGACCGAATTCTTTTTCTTTCAGATTGCCAAGTAACCCTTTGTGCTTGTCAAGTTATTTGGGGTGCCTGTGGTGCAACAGAGGAGTGGGATCAGTCTTGAGGGCTGCAGGAGAGATGTCTGCAAGTCACCTGACAGTCACATACTGCTGCCTGTCACGTCTGCAGTGCAGAAATTGCTAACCTAGCAGGAATAAGCAAAGTGATAGGGGAATGTAAAGACTACAGAATGGTTGAGGTTGGGATGTACCTCTGGAGATCATCTGCTCAAGCAGGGCCACCTAGAGCAGGTTGCCCAGGCTATCCGGATGGCTTTTGAATGCCTCCAAGAGTGGAGACTCCACAGCATCTTTGGGCAACCGGTGTCAGTGCACAGTTCCCCTCACAGTGAAACAGTGTTTCCTGATGTTCAGACAGAGCCTCCTGTGTTTCAGTGGGTGCCCATCACCTCTTGCCCTGTCATGGGCACCACTGAAGTGCCCACCTCTTCTTTACACCCTCACTTCAGGTATTTATATATGTTGATGAGATTCCATCTGAGCCTCCTCTTCTCCAGGCTGAACAATCATAACTCTCTCGACCTTTCCTCTCAGGAGAGATGCTCCAGACACTTCATCATCTTAGTGGCCCTTTGCTGGACTCTCTCCAGTATATCCATGTCTGTCTTTACTGGGGAGCCCAGACCTGGACACAGCACTCCAGGTGGGGTCTCACAAGTGCTGAGGGGAAGGATCACCTCCCTCCACCTGCTGGCAACACTGCACTTAATGCAGCCCAGGATACTGTCAGCCTTTTTTGGTGCTAGGGCATGTTGCTGGCTCACGGTCAACTATGGTGTCCAGCAGAACACCCAGGGTCTTTTCTGCCATCTGCTTTCCAGCTCGGGAGCCCCCAGCACATGCTGGTGCATGGGGTTGTTCCTCCCCAGGTGCAGACTTTATGCTTCCCTTTGCTGAACTGCAGGAGGTTCCTGTCAGCCCATTTCTCCAGTCTCTTGAGGTCCGTAGGGATGTCAGCAAAATCCTCTGGTGTATCAGCCACTCCTCACAGTTTTGTATCAATAGTAATAAAGTAATTTGTTTCTAATTTATGTTCTACTACAGAAAACACCAGCAGTGTGGTAATGCAGCCAAAGAAGAAGCAGTTTATGAAGGATATGCAGAATCTTGCAGGTAAGCCAGCCTGTTTTCAGTTAAGATGATGACAGCTGAAAAAAAGCCGTAGAATTTATTCCAGCTAATAATATTTCTAGTTAGAAGAGCAATCTGTTAGGGTATTAATCTCAGAGGGATTTGCATTTATAAAATACTAACTAAATTTTCTACTCACAAGCATGCCCTTTTTATGCCTGGCATCCTAGTTTTATGAATAATTTCTTTTTAAAGTTCTTAAAAATATCTGAAATTATATAAAATCTATAAAACATATGCTGTTGTAGCGGTAGTTAATACAGTAGTATTGTGTCGTTAATGTTTTTATTTATTTCCATCTTATATAAGGACTTTTATTGTGCTTGTTATGATTTCACAATGACTTAATCTGAGAAAATGGATTGATATAATGATTTAAATCACATTAAGCTCTTTCACTAAATGATATGGATTACTCCATACAATGCCACAGCTGCAGCTATTGTTAGGATTAGTGTAAGGTATCCTTGGCACTGTCACTTTGCTAAGAGTCTTCCTGCTCCCAGAAGGAGGCTGCCTTTTGTCTAGTCCCACTGTTTCCAGCAATTAAGGGCAGGATTTGGTGATAAGAACCAGCAGTTAAAAAAATCAGGGTAAACCATCAGCAAAACATGCTGCTTGAGGACAGAAGAGGTACCATCTTCACTGGTAGAATCTCTGTAACATTCCCAGGGACATGCTTTCCTCTGTGGGTCTGTTGTGTTGCACAGAGGTTTTAGTTATACAGATTAGCTGATGTACCTTTACTGATGTGTGCTTTTATGGCTATCAAAGTTTAAATCAGGAATTTTCACTTAGAATGCATTTGAAGGTACATTTTGTGTACTGTATTCTTTAGTTTAGTCTGAGTTGAAGGAGCAGACTGAGCATATATTCCTCAACTGGATTTGAGGAATATAAGTGTTCTACAAATGAAACATCTCATATAAAAATATGGATATATTAATGTGACTACACAAATCTGCACTTGTTGCATGTAGCTGGCCTCTGCTGAGGCTTAGAGAACCGAGATTGCCAATCCTCTGGTAACATCTACCTTCTCTTCATTTGAAGAGTCCTTCTGTGAGTCTGTTGATCTGGTTTCAAAAACCTGGACCCTTGTCGCATAGAAAATATAATCTGTGCCCAGTGAGATAATCAGTAGCTCTTGCTCCTTTGATTTACTTCTGAGGCGGAGGAGGGAAGAGGAATGTATGAGGGTAAAGAGTTTCTCCAGAGGGGACCTGATCAATACCCTAGTCGATCTGCTGTCACAGTGTCATGTTTTGCTTCGGTTCCTCCAAAATGGAGGCAGGGTGAGGCTTGCTCCCTTCCTCAGCACGCTCAGCTGGTGTATGGTCCTGCCTTGCAGCTGCTGATGTTTCTACTGCCATGAGTGCTGGGCAGAAGTGATTCCCAATGATTTAGTGCATGACAGTGAGTTTATCTTACTTCCTTCCTTTTTTTTCTTCTTCTTTTTTAAAAATGCATTCCTGCTGTATGTGATTGCAAAACCTCCCTTGCTGATCCATAAATTAGAACCTGGTTAGGGCTGTGCCTCTTGAGATTTTCCATGGGGTCTGCTCACATCCAAGTATCAGTATATACACTGAGAACTGTTGGTTTGAAGAGGTTTTGAGATGAAGTCCACTTTATTTAACGGATGACACTGGATATCTGTGTACTTCTGTTGGTGAATGCTGTTTAACTGTTTAAAAGAATAACAATTGTTTCAACTTGAGGTAAAATCACGGGTTTTTTTTCTTTTGCTTTTGCAGTTAACAGTAAGGAATTCCGTACCAAAGATGAAAGCAAAATCCCAGTGGATGAAGTGTTTTTTCACAGGTAATAAAATACATGTGAACATTCATTTTAAGTGTTGTTTTTTAATGCAATGCCATCAAAATCCATTACATTTCTTAAGTATTATCTGGTATTCCAAGTGTTTGCAAAATTTGATTGAGTCACTTGTGATGCTATTACTTTCCTTAGAACATAATTTCAACATTTGTCAAAAGTGCTTAGGAAAGAATATCACTTATGAACAAAGGTAATGAATGCTTGTAGTCTAAAATTAAGTAAGGTGACATTGTAATAAAGAAGCCTTAAACAATGCGTAATAATGAATGTCTTGTGGATTATAATTCTTATTCTTAGAAGTATATTTATAAAAACCTGGAATATACCCTACTTATGTTATTAGCATCAAAGCTTATTAGAATGGGACAATGCAAAAAAAAGTCAGAGAAACTAGTTTTCTGTGTATTTATTTTTTTATTATTCATAGTTCTTTCCATTTAGTTGGCTTTCCTTTCAGATTATGATATAAAAATGCAGCTGTACCGCTAAAATTGAAGTGATACTTATTTGGCAAAGATTTGTTCTTTAATTAGCTGACAATACTGGTTACCTGTGAGTGTCTCCTTAGGAAATTATCTTACTTCCTTCCTTCAATTATTATTTAATTCTTTATTTTTTTTTTTTTTTGTTTTTGTTGAATGTATTCATTGCTGTAGGGGCTTTAAAATTTTTTTGAAGTATCAGGTTAATGGAATTTACTAATTTTAATTAATTGGTATTATAGTATTGAGGAATAAAATATTAACAAATAAATAAAATAGTGGTATTAATTTTGAGATTAAAGAAGAGCAGCTTAAAACCATGTCCCTGCCTGAAAAGTTAACAGTCTTGTTACATTAAAAATGATTGAAACTGAAATTACACGTTTAAAGTCTTCCATACGAAGTGCTGTACTCTTTTGCTCTTGTATATGATCAAAATTGCCTTCTGTGTTTGGTGGTTCTTTCATATGAAATGAAGGAGAGAAAGTAGTTTAAAATGACTGACAGAACATAAAACTAACCACACAAAAGAACAAGGCTATGGGGGGAAAATTTAGTAGAACTTAATGGGCAAATCTCTTCTACATAATTTTTTTTTCCCCAATTAGATTCAAGTTGAACTTGATCCTTTCTTCCTTATCAGTATAAGGCAGATTTTCACATCTTTCTTGTGCCCTTTTTTAAATTCACTATGTTCAAAATAATTTATGGCACCTTTGGCTGTGAAATCTCTTTGGTTTAAATCTTACAGTAGTGGACTACTCTTTGAAAAACAACGAAAATATAATTCTCTGATTTGAGGTGCGTTTGAAACCATTGCAATTTTCAACTGGCAACATACATGTAAAACAATCTGCAGGCTGGTTTGTTTTTTTAAAAACTTGTCATAAAGATCATCACCTGTAATTCTGTGTCTGAGAGCAATATATTATTTCAGATTTTATTCAAAGTTCGATAAAAGGAGAGAGAAACAAAAGCGTCAGGATGATGAAGAAAGCGTGGAAGATGTAGATGACGATGAATTTGAAAGAGCATTGGGTATGGTTGTGTTTTTCCTTGCAGTAACTATCCCAATATTTTCTGCTTTTGCAAATTATTAATTTATCCTTTTTGTAGTTTGTATTGTATAAAAGAGCCAGATACGGGAATATGGAAGTGGAAGAAAACTGGCTTTCCAATTCCTCTTCTGTGCTACTACAGGCAGCAGTTCATACTTGCCCTACCATAAGCCAACTGGATGGCCCTCTCATAAAGAGGTCTGGCTCTCACCGCTCTGGTAGCGTTCAGCTTGTTCACATGGTTGGAAATTGTTGATTTTGAACAAAAGCTCATGAGTGGCAGTTCATACCTTTTTGTTCTTTTCCTGATGTAGTCTAAGAGTTAAATAACTTTTCCTAACAGCATGTAACATTTGCTTCTATTTTCTTCCTTACTGCTTGGCCTTTTTCAGTCTTCCTTACAGTTTCTCTCATCATTGCTAACATCTTTCATCAGGTTATTTGTTCAGTTAGGTCCTTGGCAAACTTTTGCAATAGTCTTAGCTCTTCCTGTAGAATGTACTTTGCTTTTTTTCAGAAAATGTCCAGTTAGCTTTAGGTAACTGTTTTGTGGAGTATTTTTCTACAGGAGTAAGGGCCGTTTGGTATCAGGGCCCTTTATTACTGATGCAGATCACATAAACTGTGCAGGTAAAAGATACCTAAAAATAACGTATTTTTAATGACTTCATATTTCTTTGTTTGACTTTGTTTTGTGGTAATAAATATTTTTTTTCTCCCTAGATACATTTGAAGCTGCTGATAATGCCATTGATGTTGGCCAGGATGACCTTGATTTTGCTGGGTAAGTCTTTAAATTGGTTCTTTCAGCTCTTGTTTTAATACCTATACAGAGTTTTAATCTCAAAATTGGATAGACATTTTTCAAAAAGACTTGAAATATCACCTTGCAAAAATGGCACTAGCAGTTGAATGTTGGATAATGCTGCTGTTCTGCATGTCCCATAATGGAGCATTGTGATCCTGTGGTGCTTACAGTCTGCTGGCTTGACACGTGAGACGTAGTATTTTACTTATACAATGCAGTGACCCAGTAAGCAAGGTAAAATCTTACTTGTTTTTCATTGTCTCAGGTTTCGTATTGAGAATTCCCAAGTACAAAAGTAAGCAGAATGAGGCATAATGGTACTGCTGCTGTAAGGACTGGTTGCAACTAGATGTAACGCAGTAAATAAATTTTGTGGAATCCAGAATCACAGAGCTCAATTCTCAGGAAGTCAGCAGTATCATTAATTATAGAATTACAGAATCATTTAGATTGGAAAAGACCTCTAAGATCATCGAGTCCAACCATGAATGATTAAGTAGCCTCTTTTTTTCATAAAGTATCTGTAGTACAGCTTTCGAATCAGCAGGAACTTTTTTTTCTTGAGGTGAAAGGAGAACTAAATTAAGCTTTAATTAATTAAAGCTTAAACTTATAGTGAAACCTGAACATTTTTGTGATCCAGACTGGTGTTAGTAAAAATTAGCAAAGAGGAGACAAAATACAAGCAACCATCTAGTACATGAAAAGACATGTTTCCTTTCTTACAAAAAAAAAAAAAAAAAAAGTAGTCTTATTTCTTCATTGAGTAGATTTGCTAGAGGTGCCAGCAGGTTGTGTGTTTTATAGAAAGACTTTCTGAAAAGGAGCAAAGGCACATAGGAGATAAAATACTGAAGCTGATGTTTCTATTAATTTCAGAATAGGATTCTCTCCAGGACGTCTTAAAATGGTTGACTTTTAACTTCCATATGCCGATGTTGAAAACATACCTGAGTGCATAATAAACGTTTCTTAGGTCTCAGCCTACATTTACAGTAGTTTGCAATGATGTTGAACTTCTCTAACATAATGTTTGCCAGTAGATAAATGTTATCTGGATGCAAACAGTATTTTGCCAGATGAAATGCTAAGTTTGTTACATAATTTTTTAGTAATATAAAAAAGAAAACGGAAGGTGGTAAGCAAGGTGAAAGAAACAAGGAGTCCAGTGCTGACTGGGAGGATTCTGATGATGAAGATGAATTCAGTGATCTGGATGATGAGGAAGTCTCCTTAGGAAGTATGGAGGAAGACTTTGGAGAAGATATGGATGAAGAGGGAGGTGTATTTATGGATGTGTCTGATGATGATAACAGCCTAGGTAAAGTACCATTTATTACCTAAAACAAAAGAAAAAGCTTTAGAAATAGGTTATCTAATGTCATTACATGTATAAATTCAGGTTTAGTTCCCTAGGTGGGAGGTTTGGCTTTTAAGTATGAAGTGACAAGTCCTTCTCTGGACAATGAAGTCTGAAGAGAAACATTTCCTGGCAAGTCTCCTAAGTGAGAGTGGGAATTGGGCATCTGGATATAAAAACTTGCAAACAAGACACATTTAATTCCAAAAATATTGGCAGTAACTTAAGTAGCTTTATACAGAAATAACTGGCTACAGTAGGCAGAAATATTAAAAGATCTCAAAGAGAAAAATAAAAAAAAAATCTGGTACTTGGGGTTTTTTTTTATTTCTTTAGACCTAGTTAATGTTGGGGTTTTTTTTGGTGGGGTTTTTTTTTGTTTTGTTTTTTGTTGTTGTTGTTGTTTTTTTTAGATGAGGTAACTTTTTATTTAAATAGCTGTCTCATAAGTAACAGCTTATTCTTCAATACAGCTATGTACACAGATTTTTATTATCACTGTAATAATAACTGGTCATTGCACTTGCATGGTTTATTATCTTTTCAACTAAAAGTATACACTTTATGTGGCTGGAAAAGCACAGATCAGTGGAGTATTTCAACTACTAATAACTTGAAGTTGCAGGAAAATGATTGACGGCAGAGGAGATAAACTATTCATACAGCTGTTAACACATTAATCTTTCATTAGATGATTATTTCACCAAACTTCCTAAGCAGACATTCAAGGTTTACATAACACCTGCTTTTAGCCTTCATATTTTAAGTACCTTAGTATTGTATTTCATTCCTTTTTGGTGCTGTAGGGAAAAAAAGCCTGAAGAATGGCACACCACTGACCAATTTTTGTCTGGGTTGAAGAAATCCCAGATTTGGTTGTGTGCACTGTGTTTTAACTTTTAAAAAGTAAAGACTCAGACCATTATGACAAATATGCCTAAAAAGAAGTTTTAATCTCTGCTTTGAATACGTGCACATGGTGTGAGAATGAGGGATTGATGTGTCTTTTTTTTTTCTTTCTGTCAGACCCAAACAGTGACAAGCAATTGAAGTCTGTCAGTAAAAAGGGCAAGAGAAAGAAAGATATGAATTTTGTGGGATCGTTTGAAGGTAAGGAAACACTGCCATGATTTCCATTTGAGAAGGTTTAATACAAACAGAGGGTCTGAAAAACTTTGGAATCAGAGGGTTTTAGTACAGTAGATTATCTATGCTTCTCTGGATCTGGGTTCAGATTTGAATAAACCATAAATGAAAAGGGGAGTGGCCTAATTCAGAGTGACAATCTGCTGGTGAAGGACTGAGAATTGGAGGAATTTTGAAGGAAGGATGGAGTTGTACTGGTGGTTTGTGCATCTGTTACTAACATCTGATGTACGCATTTTTGCTATTCTTTGTTGGAATATTTCCTTTTTTTTTAGGGGAGGTGGCAAATAAAGGTTTCTATCACAACTATTTTAAAAGGTCTCATTAAATAAATAAATAAAAAATAGAAACATGTTTTAGTGTCTTTGTGAACTTGAAATTCTGTCTCGTAAAAATAATACTTTTTATTTGAAGGATCCAACCGAGGAAAGAAGAGAAAACTCAAGGATGCCAGTATACTGGCATCTGCAGAAGAGGTGAGTTTGATCAGTCCGTAGCAAAAAAAGTGATCAAGCATTTTACCGGTTTCTTTGTAATAAAATACTAAAATTTCTCTCTTTAAAGTTTGGCTATCTGCTGGATGAAAATGCTGGGTCCAAGTTTGACAATATTGGAATGAACGCCATGGCCAACAGAGATAATGCAAGTAAGTAAATGCTACAAAGAGCAGATAGGTGTAATGATGTTTTACTTCTTTCTCTTCAGCTTCTGTACTTATAAAGATGTACCTTCTTGAACTGAAACATACACGTGGCCAGAAATCACACAGTAGGGCCAATAGCTTAATGTTGGTAAGACATGACTTAGTTTTCTTCAGTTAGGAGAGATGCCCAGTGACTAATGGAGTGAATAAGGCTTCAAAAAAGAGGAAGAGACTATCATGTCGCTCTTTCACACTGCAAATAAGGATGGGCATGCTGTTTGTCATGTGTTCGTGGGAATTTTGCTCTGATAAAAGCATGTCCTGGATTCTCGTGACGGCAAGGCAGAAGTCATGGCTGTCTTTACCTACCTACCAGAGTATTTCCACTGATACTCCTTCAGTATCAGTGAAGCAAAAGTAGTTTCCCAGAAATAATTCTAACAAATTAAACGTGTATATACAGATTGATCTTTACAAGTCTTGCCAGTGTCACCTGAAAAATGTTAACAGCAGCACTCAAACACTATGTAGTCCTAACACAAACATGTCTAGCATTAGTAAAATACAAAGCAATGGCAAGAGCGGTCTTAAGCGCTGAAATGGTAGGGCATGTTTTGTGAAATGAAAAAACAAAAACTTTCTCTAGTGTAAAAAAAAAAATTGGCAGCTTGCACTTTATTAACACTTACAAATACAGTAGCCAAGTTGTAACTTTTACAACATTCATCTGTATTCCACATCATGGTCAGAAGTATTCATCAGCTCCTTATTTCTCACCTTTCCTCTTACAGATGTCAAACAGATCCAGTGGGAAATAGAGCGTGACAAGTGGCTTCACAATAGGGATGTGAAAAGCATCATCAAAAAGAAGAAACAGTTCAGGCACAGAGGGCTGAAAAACAAGTTCAAAGGCAAGAAATCAAAAAGATGAACTGGATATTTTAATGTGGACATTTTTAAAATAATTATTTTAGAAGATATTTTTTAAATTAATCACACATCTTTCTTACTTCAGTTCTTGCTGCTTAACCATGCCATTTGGTCATTCTCCCTTATGCCGTGAATTCCAGACCACTCATTGGATTTGTAATACACTGAAAAATAGGAAAATCCATGTCAGCTGTAAGTTAGGCATATCTGAAGGTGAGCCACTCTGTGGCTAGTTTTGTTGGATCTGTAGTGCTGTGTACTCTATCCAAAAGTCTGACACTCCAGCCACGGCTATGCATAACAGTAAACACTTCTGAAGCATTTCTCTAGTGTAGTTTTTTTTTTTCCTGGTAAGTTTTAAGAAGTAATAAAATCAGCTTTATAGGTAAGATGCAACAAAAGCTTCAGCCATCCTTGTGAAACCAACATGTACAAACCTACCTTCCAGAATTGATGGAAACCTCTTCTGCATTTTATATCTGAAATCTGACAAGAAAGATAAATCAGTTACTTTACCCAACATATTTTAAGACAAATAATTAAATACACTATTTTTCTAACTAGATTAGTTTGACTAAAATTTGTCTGAGCTCCTTAGTTACAGCCACCACTAAATAACGTGATCTGAATTTACTTTTTTTTTTTTTAAATTGTATCACAGGCTGTATTCAGGTTACCTGTGTGCAGCCCTATCATCATAGTGTTTTCTGAGCTTCCTCACAATTGTGATAACCAAATAACAAGCTACAGATTCACAGGAAGCTGGATGCCTCTCATAGGTTGACATGCAAATGAAAACTGGGAAAACTGCTTTGCTTCCTTATGCAGCTTCAGGTGTTCATTGAATCCTTCTGTAAGCTGCTCCAGCAACCCAGTAGAAAAACATGTAAGAGCTTTATGCTATTTTAATGATTTACCGCAGCTCATAGAAGGATCTTAACAATGCTAATACTAGCACAAAGAAAGCGGTAAAAGCCTCATTCTAAGCACACTGAGCTGTTAAATGAGCTCACTGCACTTTACAGAATTACAAGAACTACAGCTTAAGAAAATCTTCTGCGAAGGCATGAGAATGACGATCTAGAACTGAAAAGAGGGAAAAAAGGAGAAGCCATGAATGCTCAGCACCAAGTTCCCAAGACAGGCCAATACGTCTATTCTTGACATTTTGGTTATATATTTTTTAATAAAAATGCAAAGAAAGACAGCTTAAGTCTAACAGCCTGCCAGCTTCTGAATCTGGGATAACTAATGCAAACTGATGAGCGTTGGTGCCCTCCCAGCTGCACTAGCAGCTGCCTTTCGGTTCGCTCTGACCCTGTGGGTAGCAGGACTGGCTTCCTTGTCCTACAGGGGCATAGGTCTGTCAAACCAGTGCTGCACCCTGCAGAGCCCTGACTCCAAAATAAGGCCATTACTGTGCAGAGCAGATTTCCTTGCAGTAACTCAGTTGGTGCCTGATTTATTTTTGTGTTACCTAGGAACTGAGTCCTAAATCCGAGAGACTTGAGGGCCTGAAGCCAAATCATCTAGAAGATGACGCTGGCTGGCTCACGCCAGCCGGGTCTGTTGTCTACCTGGGCAATGTCAAATCTCAGAGCCAGTGAGACCTAGACATGAGCCAGGGGATTGCTTCAAGGGTTGAGCACCATATGCCTGAAACAGGATCGATCAAATCCTGCCTCATTTGCAGACAGCCTCTCCTTTTTAAGTCCTTATTTGAGCCGATGCCGTTACTGTAAAAACACACAAGGTTCAGCTTTGTTCCTTGCGGTTGCGTGCTGCCTTTCGAAAGTTTCCCCACGGTTTTGGTTTTATGAAACTAAATTAGCAGCTTCCCATCAGGATCCGCCTAACAAGTGACTGCTGTGTACCTACACTAATACAAGCCAAACTACTGACCCGACCCGCACGGGGCGGCTTTTCTTAAAGACACCTGCGCGAGCCCGCAGCGCACGCGCCCTGGCGGTGCGAGGCGCCACCTCAGGCAGCCCCCGCGTGGAGGAGCTCCCCCTGTCACGGCGACACCGGCAGCCGCCCCCTCCCCCGGCGGGATGTGACCCCCCCCCGGCCGCCCCGCCGCCCCTTGGCTGCGGTCCATGGCGCGGTAGAGCAGGAGGGCGCCGAGCAGCCCCGCCGCCTCCAGCAGCAGTAGCCCCGTCACGACGCGCCGCGCCATCGCCGCCACCAAGGCACGGCGCCCTTCCGTTACTGCCGGTAACGGCTGCACATGCGCAGTGCGCCCGCGCAGCCTGCGGTCTGAGCACCTTTTCCGCACATGCGGTTCGCGCATGCGCATTGCTTCCTCTCGTGACCGGCAAGGCCCCCACGTCTAGGCCGCCCAGCGCTGGCTTTAGTGGTTGGGGTGGCGGCGAGGCGCTAACCTCGGCCCGGGCGTAGGCAGGCCCGGGGCTGTGGGGAGTGCCAGAGGNAGTGCCAGAGGGGAGGTGGAGGCGCGTCTCGGCACCCCGCGGGTCCCTCCCTGCTGCCTGCGCCGGCCCGGAGAGGGCAGTTGTTACCTAGCCCAGCGATGGCGTGGGGTGCAGGTGGCAGACCTGGCTGCTGCCTCTCCCTTGGCGGCCCGCTCGGGCTGCTGGCAGCGGGTCTGGCTCACCACCGCCTTTCCCTGCTGCTCAGAGGGACCCGCTGTCCCGGCCGCGCTGTTGCAGCTGTGAGCTGGCGGCAGGCGTGCCCAGCACAGCTAGGAGGCCCGGCCAGGCCTTGCCTCCCCGTGTTGAGGCTCTGCAGTCAGGCGGGGGAGCAGGCCTGCTCTTCAGTGCTGCTGTTCTCCTGCCTCAGCTGCTGGAAGGGCTCCTCCGCTGCTCCTGGCAGCCAGCACTGGTTGGGCTGTATTTCCCGCTGGAGGAAAACTGCTGGATACATAAGACTTATGGCTGCTAAACAGGGATCCTAGTTCTATCATGAGGATGCTGAAAAAAACCTGTGCTATGCAAGATCTCAGTATTTGTCTTTTTAACGTGATAAAAGGCATCAGTGCAGCCTGGCTCTCACGGGATATTTTGAACCTAAAAAGGCAGCATCCCTTCCCTCTCGGTATTGTTCTTTCTGGTTTATGGTTTTGATTTTATTGTTTTGTATTACTCACTATGTATTTATCTCAACTCATAGTACGGAGCTGACTTTATTTCTGAAATAAAACCTCTTGGGATTTTTCTTATTAGGGACTTTCATTTCTATGTGATGCTTTTTTTCCTATTAATGTTATGTAAGATTAGATATAATATTTTGTTGTTCATTCTTACAGGGTGATTCATTTTCCGGTTCTCTTTCCTGGTGGCTGAGCTTGCAAGTTTTACTTGCCCTCAGTGGGATTTCTTACTAAAGTAATTCCTGCTCTGTAGATTATAAGTGGACAGGATCAACCCAGCTTCCTTTTCCAGAAAGGTGGGAAGGGAGGAGAGAAAGAAACGTATCAAATTTGAGGGAGGGCAGAAGTAACGCAAAGGATTTCTACTCCACCGCTTAGAAACATCTATTTAAAGGCACTTACTGCATTAGACTAACAGTTTCACACCCCAAAGGTGGTAAACATGGCTGAGGATAAAAAAGCCTTTGTTGATGAGATAAATAAAGCGTTGGCAAAGTCGGAAGGGCTTACCTTGAAGGATCTGCTGTTCTCCTACCAGGGGACCCTGTATCCAGTCACAGTGTGCAGTGCAGAAACGTTCCAGGCCCTGGAGAAGCTGGAAGCCAGAAGAGATGATATGGTGCTGGTGTCTTACCCCAAATGCGGTGAATACATTATGAATTGCTTGCTGTAGTGTACAATACTGTAATTAGCTGACACAGTAAGAAGAAAAAAAACAGCTGATTGTGGTTGTATGTTGTGTGAGCATATTGGGCATTTCTACTGCAACTGGAGGCAGCAGGTTTTTGTCCTGCTTTATCTTAATTACACAGTCTGTTGTGCTGCTTTTAATATGGTTTGTGTTTCTGAAAGGAAAAGAAGTTTTAGTGTTCAAAGATATTTGGCTGAAGTAAGAATAAAGTACATAGTGTTTTATATATCAGTGGGATAAGAACTCTGCCAGAATGATAAACAGTATTCTGAAAAGCATGTTAGTAATGTAATGTAGTGTACAAAAGCAATAAAGTTATGCATTAGACAAAGGTGTAGAAAGTGACATGGCACAGCATCTTTACTTGCAAAATTATAAGCTGTTTCTTGGCATTATTCAGTATCAGCATTGGTTTTTGTTTTGTTACTGCAAAATGGCATTGACTAAGACATACCGAAAGTCTAAATCTTCTAGTCAGGGGTTTGCAGAAAGAAGGAAAAGTGCAACAGGAGCAATGAAAAAAAAAACCCAAATAACCAACTAGTTGATTTTGATCAGTTTTATTAAATGTCAGTTGTGACATGGTTGCTTACAAGGAAAGCATGGGTTTTGCTAACCTAGGAAATCCTGTCCAAACATATGTTTCTTCTCTGAGACCCAAGCAACAGAAGCTTAGGGTTGGTGGTGGAGATGTGTGTCCAGGGAAGGATTTCATTGCAGCAGCATGGTAGCAGATGTTGGGCTCTAACCAGAGAGTCCTAGGTCAAGGTCTCATTCAGCACATAGAATTCCCATTGGTGGGTGAGTTTTGATCCGGAAAGAAACTGTGATGTTTAGGGGCTTAGGAAGTATGCCTGTAGTGTTTAGGGTGAATTTATAGCAGCTGTGTGACAGAACCCTGAAAGAGGGCAAATGTAAAAGGAAGGAGCTGTCACAAAATGTGAAATGTGCATCTTTATTTTAAGAAGCCTGTAATTCCATTGGGTTTGGGTCCAGAGTTGTGCTGGACCCTCCAAAGACCTAAAAGGTCATTGCCATAACTTGGCACTGGCTTTGATTTTTACAGTTTGGAAGAGTTCAGACATGGAGTCATCTGAAGTTTAGCAACTCGTAAACCCCCTCTGCTCAGGGAGAGGGGTCAGCAGATAAAGAAAGAGATCTCACACTGTTAATATCAGGCAGTTTGTGGTAGGGCAGCAGGGGGAAATTTTACCAAAGACCACTGCCAGTTGCTCAGTGAGAGAGCAAGTTCACAGCTCTCTGTGTTTTGCTGGGGAGTGCAGCACCCTGTTACCTGGCAGGCACTGCGGGAAAGGCATGCACGGGAGGTTGTGCAGAAGAAATGGGAAAGCAGGAGGGAGAGAAAATGCTGTGCTTGTGCAGTGTAGTTACAATCTATGGGTAAATCTTCTCGAATTTTCTCCCATCTGGATGTTTTCTCTTACACTCTTAAACAGTGCTAAATAGATTTCTTGTCCTAATTTCCTATAGCTTGCAAAGTAGGAGGGAAACAGGCAAGAGAGGAGGTTAAAGAATGAAGAGGAAAGATTATCTACCCCAGTTTGAAACCAAAAATTGCTGGGCTCTGTCTTGCCCCTTGATGTGATACTTGGACCCACCAAGCCATAATGTCACCAGATAGTAATAAAAATCTCTCTCCAGGCCTCTTTCCTTCTTGAACCAAGGCAGCCTGGTGTCTGGCTTCCTCTGCCAGCTTCTCAGGTGCTTTCTATGTAGGGCTCCAACTCTGAGGCATTTGCCAGGCTTAGATGGTTATGAACGTGCCTGATGAAGGACTCACACTGAGGCCCTTGAAAAGTTTTGTCTCTCAAAGCTTTAATATTGTCCCCACTCCTTTTACTTATTAGGTATTATGAAGGTTAAGTTGCAGTAAAGTCTCACCATGTAAAAGGCTTCCCCCAGCTCAGGTGTGTGCAGTGGAGAGAAAAACTGATGCAGAGAGTTATATATGAGGTAGGGGTAAAGGATGATGGAGCTCCAGAGATAGGTCGCACGGTTGAAAAGGCAGTAGCGGATTTAGAAACTAGGAATTTTAGGTTTATCCATTGTAGCTTTTCATTAAAATAAAATTTGTATTTGTGCCCATGTAGTTAATACTGGGCAGATGAGGTGTGGATTTGGAGACTCTTAATACTTTTGGCTCTGGTCTGTACATAAATGAGAGAATGATATAAATGATAGACATCATACAATGTCATATATAAATATGATATTGGGTGGTATATAATGTAATATATGCATTATAAGACATTGTAATATGTGCACACATTGTAGTCACATTACTGTATAAATGACATGTATCAGCTGCTTCCATCCAAGCATCCTGAGGCACTTTATATAACACAGGGTGGAAGTTATTCCTTTCTGGGAACAACTTTCCACTGAAAACACGAGAGGTTAAAGCTGTTTGCATTGCGTGTTTTCTGTTAGTGCCTCTGGCAGCTGCGTTCACAGGGGACTCGCAGCATGCAAGGAGGCGTCAGCAGCTTTTTTTTTCCATCTCTGTGGGCCTGGTGGGAAGCCTTCAAAGTGCCTCCCCACAGGGACGTGGGGAGGGTGCTGCGGGCCAAGGTGAACACGCTGTTCTGGCTCAGTCCTGCCGGCAATCGGCAGAGCATCAGTGGAGCAAATGTGATTCCTGGAAACTCTGGGGAAGCTCCAGGAGCTGGCCAGAGGCTCACGCTGGAATGGGATGCAGTATGGGGGAGGCTTTGCTGCAAGATCCCTCTCAAAGGGTGAGGAGTGGGGAGGGATGCAGGTGTCCAACGGGTAAGAGCTCTTCTAGCACTTGTTCTGGCAGGCACTTCACGGAGACAGCAACAGGCGCAACTGAGGACAAGCACTGGCAATCACATTGAATAGATAACTCCATTTCGTCCTCGACCCAGGGCAGTAGAGAGACAGACGCTTTCCTCAGCAGAATGAGCAAAACTCCTTGCTCGTTCCTTCCTTCTATCCAGACCCTTCCCAGGTGATTCTCTGTAAAAGCCAGGAAATCTCCCTTTATTGTCTGTCACTGCCTCTTTTATGAATATATTAAAAAGATGGTAAGTGCATCGAGTCAATTCTGCCCCCAGTGCTTTCCACATCCCAGTTAGAAGTGAGCCAAGAAGGTCACACAGTTAAGAAGCTGTTGAGAATCTCACAAACGGAAAACATTGTTTTGTTTACAATAATTTAAGAGCTTTAGTGTTATTTGATGACTGTCTATTATGCTAAGTTAAGCCACATAATGAGAAGGCTCAGATCTTATGTAAACCTCTGATACATTTTATTTTGTTCTCTGGGTTTCTTGGTGCAGGTGTGAACTGGCTTATCCAGATTTTAAGTGATTTGATATTTACAACTATCCAGAGTAAACCTGTAAGCACAGAACTACCATTTATTGAATGTGGAGATCCAGATAAATATCAGGTTAGTGAAAAGAAACTATTGAACCACTTAAAGTCTATTGTTTTCTCTCTCTTGCACCCCCGCACACAAGTTATTAAAATGAAGTCATGCAGCAAGTAAAGATATTTCTCCTGAGAGGGGAAAAAAGATAGTTTTGGATGACCAATGCCTTTTGATTTGGGGCTGTTTCACACAGGCGACTCTTAAAGATCATTGCTGCACCCATGTAATAAACCTGTTCTCACGGTTCTGTTTATTTCTAAAGAGGATGAAACAGATTCCATCTCCGAGGATTTTGGCAACACATCTGAATTATGATTGCCTTCCCAAGTCTATTTTCAAGAACAAGGCCAAGGTGGGCTTTTTTCTTTTTCAAATACAAACTTCCTCTCTTTGACAGTACCAGCATGCGAGAGTAATTTTGGGGCCACATCCTTTTGTTGCACCCAAGCAGGTGGCACTGGGGTAAAGCAACTTGGAGATAGTTCGACTCTCATGATGCCTGGGCTGGCTTTGCACCCCCTACAGTTTTCAGTAGCCTTAGGGGTGCTGTAGCTGACATAAACAAGAAGAGATCTAGCGGCTGTTGCAGTGCTCAGAAATGGCTGGAGCGTCACTCTTTCCTCTTCTGTGCTACTCTTTTTCCATGCATGACTACAGTGGGAATGAATCTGGCAATAGCATCTCTGGGACATTGACGGTCTCCTTGCAAAGAGTCACACTGTTAAAACTTTGATATTTCTGGTTCTTGGTCACTGAACAATGGTGGATACATAGCACTTGGGAGACGTACCACGGATGAAGGAAATAATTGGTTAAGTATGGGGATTTTTTCCATGTTTCATTGGTATTTTTTCCTGTATGAGACAGGAAAAAATATAACATGTATAACAAAAATTTCATGTGTATAACGTGTTTTCAGAAGTGTGTACATTTCTCAGAGGATTTCATTCTCTTCGAATTTCAAGAACTTTATTGCTATGCTTTGAAAAATGGGAGATGATTGTAACAGTTGCAGTTTCCTGAAGGAGAATTGAACAGAGCTTTTCCTATCAGGGGGTCAGCAAATGGTTTCTTACAATTTCCCAGTTCTCAAGTAGTTATGGGATAGTATTCAATGACAGTACTACAGTTTTTCCAGTTGCTTCTTTCTACAATTGCTTCATGACATAAGCAAATCTTAGAAGTGGTAACAAGGTCTTTATTATGATCACATTATAAGTTTGTTCTCCATGCCTTAACTAATAAAATATTTTATAGCCCCCAGTATGTTGTTGATTGCAGAATGTTTGGTTATACTCTCATTTTGGTTGCCAGGGGAAATAAGTGATCTAAAATTGTTGACCTCTTTTTCCCACTCCAGATACTAGTACTGTTTCGAAACCCTAAAGATACAGCTGTTTCATTTTTCCATTTCCACAACAATGTGCCAAGCGTCCCCAGTTACAGCTCCTGGGATGAGTTCTTCTCAGAGTTCATGAATGGGAAAGGTATTTTTATAGTTACTGGATGTAGCTGAAGAAGCAACAGAAAAAAAAAATAAATTAAAAACAACTAAATGGGGCCAGTGGGAAAACAGCTGTGTCATAATTAGTTTACTGATGGCTGTACATCATGATAAAGGAGGCAGCTGAATGCCAGAATGGGAAGAATATCTAAAAGATGCTTTGCTTCAGGGTATTTTGCTCTTCCAAGCAAGGGTGAGGGAGTTGCATGGCAGCTTGACAATAGCATTGGGTCAACATTCTGCCACTTAGTGATGGAGGAAAAGCTACAGGTCTGAAGTGGTAATGAAATGGTGGTTGTTTGTCTTTACTGTTTTTGCACAAGACCAAACACCTAATTACCAACCCAAATTTTAGATTAGACTGATGTCTGCCTTTGGCTTTTAAGAGATGTTTAAATAACAATATAGTAACAGAGAGGAAGCACATAGTGAAATTCATATTTCTGTGTGGTAACCATTCACCTACCAAACTCCAGAGGAAGCCTCTATCATTCTGTTGTACAGTAAGGTACCACAGAAAGGCACAGGCTGTTCTGTTTGCTGGCATTGATGTAACTGACAAGCAACAGAAGGCAATTCTTCAATCAGAGAAAAATAAGTACCCAGTAAGAAAAGAAGGTCATACTGATGTTTTTTTCTCTTCATTACAGTTGGCTGGGGATCCTATTTTGATCATGCAGTCACCTGGAACAAACACATTGAGGATGAGAATATTATGATCATAACATATGAAGACCTGAAAGAGGTAAAGCAGATGCTGTGTACTGACAGGCAAAACACATCTGAGCCCGTTCCTTGAAATCTGCTGAAGTGAACAGCAAAAGGCATAGCTTTCTGAAAGAGCAAAATCAACTTGATCTTAGTGACAGGTTGAATCTGCCTGTAGAAAAGTTGAGCTCCAGTGTAATGCAGAAAACATACTGTGAAGGAAAAAATATATTGTTAATAGAAGATGGCAATGCACATCTCAAGTGGGCAACTGCTTTTTCAGAGGAAGTGTATTGCATGACTCCCTTTCACTGTATTGCTTTCAGAACCTGACTGCTAGTGTAAAGCAGATAGCTGAATTCTTTGGATTCTCCCCAACGGCAGAGCAGATCCAGTCCATTGCAGACAGGGCCACTTTCCAGGCAGTGAAAGATAAGGCTCATGAGACTCATGGTGCTGTTGGCTCAACTCTTTTCCGCAAAGGTAAATTTGTTTGTATTTTGCCAGGGTGGTGAATGGTAGCACTGCATCTTGGGCAGATAGGAATTTGGATCAGTAGGTGGTTCATCTTTCTGTATAATCTTCAAGGTTGGGAGTTCTTTAAGAAACACTGTTTGTGCTTCAGGACACTGTCACTTGATTTCATCACAAGGGCCAGTACCATTCTGTAAAGCCCTGTATAATGTGACTAGCATTAGTGCTCTACAAGTAGCACACTCTTCAGTCATGGTATGCAGTGAGCACCAGTTAAAACCACAAAGAGTTTTATTTTGGCTTCTGTGAGTACTGGGGATGGCCTAGCACTCGGTCTACAGAGTGCCTCCACAGATTTTCCTTCTTGGGTTTTATAAATAAACCTTGTGATTGCCTAAGAACCTCAGTCAACACATGGAATCCAGACACTCCACAGACTGAGCTGTGTCTTTTAGCCACGGATCAAGTTAGAGCTGTAGACTCAGACAAACCCAGACTGTGGACTCTCCAAAATCTAGATTAAAGGTAGACTACAGCTTAGGGCAGTGTCTGGTTGCAGTGCACAAAGCGCTTGCAGTGAAAAGCCTCATCTTTGAGCTTTCTGGGTTGGTTTCATAATGGCTGGTCATCTTTTATGGTCTTCTGCAGCTGTACAAGACACATGCCACAGCTATGAAGGCAGACCAGTAGCTTCCTATGTTAGCTTTATGTTCACATTCTGTTGAGAACACCAAACATAAGGCAAACATAAGAGTGTATTCTTGGGCCAGAGATTCTTTTTTCTTGAAGGGGAAAAAAATGAATAAATAAAAAATTATTATTCTGAAATATGATGAGAGACAAGGTAATTTTTTTGTTTTAAATTATACTCCTTGGTCCTTATAGTCAAGGGTACTATTTTACTTTTCTTTATATTCCAGGTGTTGTTGGAGACTGGAAAAATCTTTTCACTGAAGCTCAGAACCAGGAAATGGATGCCAAATTCAAAGTGTGCTTAGAAGGAACTAAGCTGGGAGCGCAGTTAAAATATGATGTGTACTGCAAGGCCTGAACCTCCTTTAGAGAAAAAAAAACATGTCTAGGCTGCTTTTCGTTCACTTTTATGAAATAAAACAGAAACCAGGGCAATATCTGATTTAAAAATTTTGAAAATCAATGCAATTTGCAAACCTGTTTCTTCTGCCTTGATTTACACAAGCAATCCTTGCTTGTGCATTTAGTATCATTGACTTCACTGGATTCTCTTAAATGACCTGTAGTTCTTTGGCCTCACTTGTTTTTTAACACTGATTTTTAGCTATGCTTTCGTGTTGTCTGGTAGAATCATATGTGGAATATATTTGCAGTAGTTAAGCTTACTGAAATCACTGGAAAAGTATACAATATGTTGGAAGTGATTTTCCATGAGATTTTTTAAAACAATCATGAAGTGTCATTTTGATTCTTAATTTCTAAGTTCATAGTATTCATATATAATTTTGATTTCTAAGTTCATAGTGTAAAATGAAATTTCAAAAGGTCATGTTGTAGTTGTCTTTTGCCACTTTCTGTGTGCTGATAAACATGTGAAAAAAAGCGGAGGAACTCAGTAGTGGAAATTTTCTTCCCCTTTCGGTGATTGTATTTTTCTTTCCTTTGGTAATCTGAGATCTTATCCTGAGCAATTGAAGGAATTACCTTGGACAGAACTCACAGATGGAGGTTGGAGTCCCCCTCCTGGTGGTGGCTTGCTTTGTTGCTTAACTTCAACACACGGTTACCCATGGGGGAAATTGTAAACACATACTGAGAATACCAGGTTTTGTCCGCATGATTGTCAGGACTCGTGAGCACCCACCCTGCTTTGAATGTTGAGGAAGCACATGAAGAAGCTCCTGGCTGAGCAGGGCTGGGAGGAAGTCACTTCTTTATGGCATCAGGGCAAGGGGGTGGTAACCATCTAGTTGACTTGTTTGGAAGAAGGGACTTCTTAGACACGAGAGAAGGAAGTGTGCTACTTGCATAACTCTGGAAATGGAGCCTTTGCCTGGGCTGTCTGGGTTTGCCTGGGTTGCATTATGCCTAACAGTATTACATGTGATCTCAGAGACAGGATGTTTTTCCGGACATTTGGGAACTTTGAAGTGCTGCTTTCAAGAACAGAATGACTCTCCTTTGGTGGAGCCAGAACACCAGTGTGCACAAGATGGTTGAATATTGAATAGTCTCATAAAGAGCTATTTAGGCTGCAGTTTTCCCTTGGGACGCTGGTTAAACACCAGTCTTTGACTGCTGGTTGTTTTCCTTACCAGAGGCATTTATTTGTCTCTGAAGACAAGGAATAAAAGGGGAAGAGTACTCAGAGAAGGAGTACACAGGTAATGGGCACACAGTTGCTAATTTAGTCAGTAGGGGAGGTTAAAGTCTTCCTCCTCATAGTTTGTCAGCATCTGTCTGAGAAATAATTGGCTTAAGTGTGGTAAATTACTTGGCAAAAGGAGTGTTTGTTACAGATATGTTGGGTAAAAGAATGTACCTTAGCCAGGCTGAAAACTCAAGCATTGGGTTACTTGAGGTCTTGACACAGATGGACTCTGTAAGACCTACTGCTGCACACTTTGTTTGCTGCTGGTAAACACAACAAACTCCCAGTCATTCAGTGCTAATGAGAATCCCTTTCTAAAAGTCTCCAGTGACAGGGGAGTGATTAAGATAGGTTAACCTCAGTGCAGAGTTAGGAATGTCTTGTCATTTTGTAGTCAGGTCTCCACAACATCTTGTTTGTTTGTACTTCTGGGCATATTCCTCTTTAATTTTCTTCTCCTGTTCTAGCTGTGTTTGCTGTAGCAATGAAAACCGCATACAGCTCACTGATGGTGCAAAACCCCTGCAGCTGTTGGTTCTTTAGGTTGACTAGCTAAGATGTCAGTGTCTCAAAGACTGGCATTCACGTGGTGGGAAGAAAGGACCAATGCAGATGTGAATTTGCTTTCAAAATTAACAGCTGTAAATAAATAAGTAAATCAAAAGTGGGGCACCAGTGAGGGTCGAAGAGCAAAATAAACCACACAAACCCACACCGTATTAGAATGAAGTTGGTTAATACCAAACAAATGAAAGTTTCAGGTTGCTAAAGCTCTCTCAAACAAATCCAAGGCTCCCTTTAAGCTTTATGTAGGCACTGGAAAAAGCAGCAGCGTTCCTCGGGTATTTGCCTCAGCTGTACCTGCTGCTGCAGCAGCAGGTCAAGATCATTGCTAAGCAATTAATAAAAGGAAGTTCAAAAGGCATTGGTTGAGGATAATGTTGAAACAGGAGCACTACTCCCTGTTACAGTAGGTTGCCTGAAATACTGATGGATCACTAATAACCGCCTGTCCACTTAAACTGCCGTATTTCTCAGTTTAAGATTACAATGAAGTGTTCCAGGGCAGTTCAAGAGAAAATCCTATCTCAAGATGCCAAATGGGCTACTCTGAAATTTTCACACCTTTTGACCAGCAAGGTTATTTAAGCTGAAGTTGTTTAGCTATCTGACAAAATATTTTATAGGTGATGTATTAAATTCCTTCAGTCTGATCTGCACATTCTTCTCAGAACATATTTGCATACTCAGTAACAATGAGCATTAAAGAACATAGAGTATAAGACTAGTAAGTGTGAGGGGTGGCTGTTTGGCAGCTTTCTGTGTGTTGTAGGTGCAGTTCTGGTAAAAACGAGTGATGGGGTAACAGGGAAGAAAACTAGACATAATGTCACCAGAGAACGGGAGAATTTGTACCTTCCTCAAGCACTTAAGCACATTCAGGATGAAAAAGCACTGTGCAGTGCTTTGAGATAGTGGCATTGAAGGTCAAATCCAGTAGCCTGCATTGATTGCCGCTATCGACAGCAGCTAAACTAAACAAAAGATTCAAGCCCAACAGAAAAATTAAACTCCTCATTGTGGAAAATCACCAGCCGTGTATTCTTTCAGCCATACATAAAGGGAGCAATTTTGGATATATATTTTCCATGTCTGTTTTTTATACTTTAAATATGTTTTCCCTTTTATACTTCTTATTATGGTACTCAGCAGTATAACTTTAAATAGTATTTTTGACACACATCATTTAAGGAATATGTTCGATCATTCAGCTTTTAAGGAAGAGGGTTTTTCACTGCCTGACCACAGTTTTGATTTCATTTTTTCTGTGTTTGTGACCTGCTTCACACTTACCATTTTCCAGCAGTTGTAGGTGTTTATGATGTCTACATTTATGGTAAGTGGTAAATGCTGCTCTATTAGTACTTTTGTCACCTCCATTTCCCTTGTGAGCTGTCCAGTAGCAACCATAAGGCAGGAAAGTATATTAAAATGATATTGAAAAAGAGAAATTGGAGGTCTTATCAGAAAAGAGAAGCATAAATGTATCTTTTGTATGTGAGAGATGGTTCCCTTGTGTGTGTTCAGGGTGTAAAACAATCCAACCAAAAAGGAAAAGAATTCTGGTACTGAATTATAATAGAAGTGAAATAGGATCAAAACAGACAGAATTGAGCTCCGTTTTCTCATTTACAAAGTGAGAGCATTTCATAGTGCAGCATTATGCAGTACATTAATTGGAAGGATAATTAATGTTGAGTTACAATAGAAGTGCTGTAAAACTACAGGGCACATATGACATCCACAGGAACATCAAATAATTTTTTCTGAGGGTAGGCTGGCTATTGGAAAGGATGCCAAATGGATTTATAATGAAGGGGGACATGAAATACAGTCATCATAATCTTGTTATGACAGCAAATAACTGGACTTGTATTCTAATGGGGTTTTTTTTCTGTTAAAGTCCTAACACTTTGATCTGAATTTTGGCTGGTGGGGATTAGCACCTTCTGTTTAACTCTTCAGGCACTGCAGAGCTTGGCAATGTGCACTGGAAGGGTTGAAATGAGACTGGTCAGTGATTGTTACAGATGTTAGTATGGTCAGGATTGATGCAAAGGGAAGAAATAGAAAATAACAACGTTATGAATGACAGCCTACTGTGTCAGTGCTGTGTCTGAGTGCATTGCTAGAGCACTCTGCTAAAAATTTATTTACGTTCAGATGTTTATGGTCATGGATACAATTGTCCTGTATTGCTATTGCACTTGTAGATTGGATAATATGAAGTACTAGCCAATAACATATTCAGTTCGCATCTGAATGGAAAATTTTTTGTGTGATCATTTGGCTTCTGGAAGAACTTTAGAGGCTTGAGGAAGATAGAAAATTAGTCTTTGACTTTGCTTAAAATGTGAGGCAGTCAGGAGCAGTCAGGAAATGAGGGGAGGCTGGGAAACTGCTGTACTTGTGAATAATATAAGCTTATTGACATATGCTTGTGGGGTCTCCAGCGAGTTCCCTGCTCTTTTGCCTTTTACAAGCCAGTGAAGCTGTTTTCATTACTATAACGTTCATTAGCGTTCCCCCAGTAGGTAAATAAATCATAGTTGCATTATTGTGTATTTCTGATATATCCATAGGCAATGTATTTATATTCAGAGCAAAAAAATTAATACAAGATAATATTAAGCATTAGCCATGTCCCCAAAATGTACCAAAAAACCCAACATGAAAATGGAACACTTATATTCTTCCCTCTTCTTAATTTCTTTCCTGCAGGCACAGAGAGTGATTGGAATAACTTCTGCATATGATCTGGCCGGTCTCTTCTTTCATTCTGTGGGCAAGTATTTACGCCATCTACAATTTTCATTTTTCTTCTGGTCTCCTAGCACAATCCACCCTGTTTTGTCCTGATGGCATGGATTTCCTGCCCCCCTCTCCTGTCACCGACTGTTATTTGTTTAGAAAACTGTACATTTTTTTTTTTTTTCCTGGCAAGCCACTGTGCTTGTCCTCACTTGCAACGTGTAAGATTCTGGACACCTGCCTTTCTTGCTGCTGTGGTACCAGAGGCATGGTCAGCCATTTATGCATAACACCATAGAAAAGTTACCTTAATGTTGTCATGCTGATGAAATATAAATAGAAGCTTTATGCACCAAGGCTGTAAAGTGGTGAGATGTTGTGACAGCGAGTGAGGGGGACCCTGGTAGACCTCTCTGCCTGTGCCCGGGGGAGCTGGGGCACGTCATTGTGGAGGCTGCCTCTGTCGAGGCGCCATTAAGGAGTCTCTCTTAAATAGGGCAGCACCGCCTCAAGAGGACGGGGTGTTACCTGGAGCAGGACAAGGAGCAGCTGTGGAGTCTTCCCTGCACCTCAATCCCTCCGAGGTTGGGTGGGGACGCCTGGAGGTGTCATGTCAGATGTGAGCCCGCAGCCCTCGCTGTGCTGAGGGAAGGTTGCGGAGGGAAAATCCCTCAGGAGCAGTGGGAAAGAGGGTCTTCCATGGCTGCCACAGCCCACCAGCCTGGTGGCTGTTCTGCCACAGGAGTTTTCTCTCTTGGGTGGTTCAATGCTACACAGCCTACTTTGAAAGGTGAGAGGAGTTGTTCTTCCATGACTGAAAAATACAGTTCAGCTCTCAGATCACCCTGGGCAAATACATGGAGGAGTTAGTTCCCCCCTGGTGACACACGTGTGTCCTACACCCCTCATGTGCCTGCCTGCCTGGGGTGAGTGGTCACAGGCTGGTGGTACACGCAGTTCCCCATGCCTTCCAAAGGATTTTCTAGCAGTAAAGCCTGGTCTCACCAGAGAAAAAAAGCATGGTGTGGGAGGATGTGGGGGAACAGGAGCATGCAGCAGGCAAGCGTGGAAAGGAGAGTGGCTCCTGAGGCTGTACGTGTTCCATGAGTGTGTTCCCATACAGCCAGAGGTTATTGTTTGGAGAAAAAAGCCTTGTGAAATGTGCCTGCGCTGCCCACCCTCAGCAGAGCAGCAAACGTGTCCGAGTGCTGGGGTTTGCTCAGGCCTCTTGTCCTACTGTGGAGCACGGTATTCATGGCGGAGGAGTAAACAGGACAATAAACAGTCTTTTGCTGTTACCAAATGTGAATGTTTCTGTGGCACTTAATTGCTTTTGCAGGCCATTTTATGCCTCTCTAGAACCTGTGCCATGACTATTGCTATTTTAAATGAGCAATCCAAAGCACAAGAGACAGTGTATTTTGTACATGGGTCATTTCAAATTTTCAGTGCAGTGGAAGACAGACCCTCTAGGCCTCTCTTGTGTTGCATTTTTCACTGCTGATGTTTTGTGTGGTTTACAATACAGGGCCATACAAGTGCTTTGTCTACAAATGAATTGTGTGCTGAAAGCCCAAGGGCACCGAAAGAGATGAAAAATGCACTAATATAGAAAGACAACTATGTAATGCAGTAGAAAAAGTATCATTATTAACTGCTGTAAATACAAAGCTGTTTGGTGGCATGATAGACCCTCCAGAATAACAATAATGGAAGTAGCCTGAGTTTGCTGCAGGAGGAAAACTGCTGAAAGTCCAGAATTAAGTCAAAATCACTGAAGGTAAAAGGGAGAGACAAGACAGTGTTAGCTTGGGTACAGCAATCCTGCAGCCTTTCAGTGGCACAGAAGCTGAGGGGAATGCTGACGCACCAAGAAAATGTTTCAAAGGAGACAATATAGCAAATCATGTTCATTGAGTAAGGGAAATCAAACCAAAGGCAGCACCTTATTGCAAAAGAATGAATGTAAGTACAGAATGAATTAAAACTGAAGAACCCAAAAGTTCGGCCAAGGTCCCTTCGGGCAAATTGAGCTCCTCTTGCCTACCAGCCCACGGATTATGTTTACACTCATTTACATCAATGTACATGAAGTCTTGTTTTAAGATACAGAAGTCTCCAGGACCAAATGCTGCTCATTGCCTCCATAACCCGCCTGTGGCAGCACGTCTCTCCCCTGCGGGTCCCCCTGTACCCCACAGCCGCCCTGCTGTCCCCTGAGGCAGTGCCAGGCATGACGTCCTGGGCATGGGAGCTACTGAGGTGCTACAGCAATGTTATTATGGTAAGCTTAAAGAGAGGAAAGGAGCTTGAAAAGAAACATACTGCATGTCTTTTTGTGTGTTTTGCCCATAGACATGATGGCCAGGCAAGAGTCATCTCTAGCCTGGGAGCTGTGTAGCCCTAATTACTGCAGTCCCAAGGACTCACTGGGAAGGGCCACAGGCCAAATTTATCAGTTAACACAGTCATTGGGCTACTTGCACACTGTGTCTCCAAAAGATGGTGTAGACATTGACAAAAAAGGATCTAGGAAAGGATTTGCATATGTAAAACAAGATACGTTTATTTAAAATAGCACTGCAAATCATCTGCCAGAGGGGTTGTTTTGAAGGAAAAGCTCATACTAATTCCTGGAGGATAAAGGGAGAGGTAGTCCTGAAACCCAAGAAGCGCCTTCGGGATCTGCATTCCAGCTCCTCCTCTGCCTGCCACTGGGGAGGGAGAAGGTGGGTTTTCAGATGTGCTACATTTTGCAGTCTTTTCTAGCAGTTAGCTGCAGTGATGTCTGCCTTCCCTCTGCTGCTCCCATGCACCGTAAGCCGCCTTCTTGGGTGCTTTACTTCTCCTCATTCACTGTACGGGGGATGTCAGCTTGCCAGTCTGGGCCATTTGGTTTGCAGATCACCTGCTCTCAAGTTGCTGTCCTTGAGGGGGCTGTCAGAGCATGTGCATGGTTTGTTTAGATCTTTGGTTAGGACAAGTGGCTCTCCATAGCAAGCAGCTCTTGTGCATTTAGTCTGGGGTGCTGTAGTTATGGCCCTCCACAAGGAATCTGCCATGCCTGACTCGTTGTGGGATGGGGAGAGTGTATTGGTTTGCACTAACAAGCTTGTGTGTTACTCTCTGGTCTCCGGAGAGTGTATGCTGGCCAGCTCTATCTTCTCTTTGCCACTTTTTGGTCCTGTCACAGTCTTTCCATGTTGCTTCTGTTTTCACTGAAAGCCCGTGTTGACTAAATTTCTCAATAACCGTGAAAGAATAAGCATTTGGGCTCTTCATGCTGTCTGGCAAGGGGTATGCTGTGCTGCAGGCTAGTGTCCTGACGATGCCATCATCTCTGTCTGGGGGCAGGCAGGAGGTGCCTGGCCAAGCAGTGTGGGGCTTGACTTTCTGAAGGTATGGAAATTGTGCACTCTAATGGCACAGCCTTTACCAGTGCCTGTGAAGTTGACCTAATGGGTCTCCAGTCTGGTAGTACTTTTTACCTGTGTAGCCAGAGCCGCCTTTACACAAGCAGTGGATTGAAGATGGGTGCTACCAGGTGCCCATTCTACGGTTAAAGAAGCCTGGGCATCCTTGGTGTCTATAGTATAAAGGTGGCAGAGCTACAAGACAGTGACGTGCTCTTCTACTATGCTGCTGGCAACAGTGGGCTGCCTCGCTCTGCCAGGCAGTAGGGATATGGCAGTAAGCATATGTGGCACAGTGGCAGCTTCTTGGCCCACGTGACTGTGTCGGGAGTAACAGCTATTCCCTCGCCGCTGCTGAACGTGGTGGGACCCAGACCCGTGTGCTGGCTGAGAGCCTGAGCGCATCCCCTCTGAGCAACGCTGGTGCTCCGCAGCGTGACCCAGAGGATAGCCAAGTCCCGCAGCGTGGATGCAGCAGGCTTGAGTGACCCAGCTTGCCAACCTTGAGCCAAATTGTGGCCCAGTGGCCAAAGGCAATGTCAGTGTATCCTGAGGTGAATGTGGGGTGTAAATGCGGGGTGCCGTGGGGCTACTTATGGGTGTACTGCTGGGCACACGTAAGTGGCTGCAATATTGGTGCACTGCAAGAGTAAAGCAGTGAATGAGTTTGTTTTGGGAATGGTCTGGAAAATGGTGGCTGTTACTTGCATATTTAAATATTGATACATGTACTCACTAATCTTTTTAATGGTAAAACTGAGTGTAATTTGATTGTGTTCTGGGGTGATTATATATAAATCACTTCCTTTTAGAAATCATTATTTAGAATTAAATGAAATATTGCTGGGGTTCACAGACTTTTGCTAACTTATATGAACATAATAGTTAGTTGGCATTTAATTACGCATGTAACTAATCCAAAGCAATACAAGGTTTTCTAAGAATAATTGGTAAGTTGTCATGTAGGTGGTTTCTCTAAATGGCTTAACAGCATTTAGAAGGACAAAAGCAATTGCACATAAATAATAGGTTATTAGAAATAAATGGGTATGCAATTATTCATAGCATCAGAAATGGACAATTCAGCTCACAATGGATTCTTCAGAAAACTACAGCTACACTATGTGTATAAAATAACATCTGAAATTTGCAATTGGCTTTGTTTCCTGTTTAGAATGCCTTATGTAATTACTACAGCAGTTCCCTTTTGAAGAAATCCATTACAATTTGAATTATGTTAATTCTGATGCTGTGAATAATTGGGCATATATTCAGTAAAATGAATTTGGTTTTTGACTCCTTAAATATGAGTGAACCACCTTACGGGGATACGTGCTTGTCATCTTTGTAGCTATCTTTTTCTGCTTTATCCCATAAACTTGTTTGCATGAGAGTGTCATACAATTAATTCTTTAATTAGGAGCTAATTTGGGGATGGGGAGAAAGTTTAGACCTATATTTACCTTTGGAGAGCATAGCTGGATGGTGAGGATTGTTACAGCAAAACCCCCTTTTTTTCTTTCTTTGGACCATAAATATTATCTGAAATTCAATATAAGAGAAGATCAGTGCCACATTCTGGATAAATGCTCTCCTTTGAAGCAGCTGCTGTCATGGCATCAGCATCACTCTATCGGGGTTGAGTCTGACCTTTTTAGTGCTCTCCCATGTGTACAGGAAAGTGCTCCAAGTCCCTTTCTATTGAGGGAATCAGGAGGGAATTCATATTGTGCTCTTGTTTTGTGCCATGGGAACACAGTTGGATTGCTGAGGGGCTGGCACTGGCTTAGTCAGTAAGTGTTAGTTTTGTTCTATCTATTTGATTATCAGGTTCAGGCAAAAGCAATATATGAAAAGACCTATCAAAATGCCCTTCAGCAAAACATGGCATGATCCTGCTCTGTAAATGTCAGATTGCTGTTTGTATTGTGACAACCTATTTTTCTGTGCAGAGTAAAACCAAAATGCCTAATATATTTTTGCACCATTACAGGAAAGAGATGATGAATTACAGGGAAGATCCTGAGGGACAGTAAAGTCTCTTTAGTTGTAGATAATTTCGTCACTTCTTGTCTCAAGGCAATCGTCCAGGGAATGAAGCCATCAGCATCTAGGTACTGTCAGTGGTTACAGGATACAAGGAATGTACTAGACTTCTCATTCGTTCTTTACACCACTATCCCTAAAATACTGGCTCGGGTTCCTTCAGGCATATCCCCAGGGTATTCTGATGTCTCAGTTCCCTGAGGTCAGACAATGATTCCTCCTCTTCCCTGCTCCCCCCAAACCTGCAAAACACAAAAGCAGCAGGGACTGGCCCTTTCTGCTTGTTTAACTGGAGTGATGATGCCAGTGTCTCCTTCTTGTCTTTATGGTACAACCTTATGGTGAGATCATACTCCTGAGTTTAATTCCTTCTGCAGCGGAGGGATCAAACACGTGTCTTCCAAGACAGAACGAAAATGCCAGGTTGTAGGGTCCTGTGATATAAGGGGACTTCAGCCATTCTCCTGCTGAAGCCATTGCACTTAGCTTAAGACAATCAGAATTAATTGGGCAAGACAGAGGGAACATAACACTGACTGGGCCAACGTACATGCTGTTGAGAGATGGGAAGTGAGGGGCTGAGACTTGAGAAGGGAGGGAAATTACTCATCTCTTGTGTTCTGCAACAGTACATTAATCACTGAACTCTGCATTGTGCTGTGTTTCTCAAATGGAAGTAGCTGCTGCTGTGCCTGGTGTGGAGAGAAATCCTATGGGTGCGCATCAAGCAGGCACATGAGGTCAGAGGTCCTCAGGGAGGTGGGGGAATGTCCATCTGCTGATTCTCGCATGTTTAGACATGAGAGAGTGAACATTTCTGGACATACGGGCATGAAAAAAATATGATCCCCAGGTCAACTGGAAATTTCTGCTGTCAGAGTAACACTCATCTGGGCAAACTCCTCTGCTTCTCTGTCCTGCACTCACTGGATATGAGCACAGTACTACCCTGTCTCCATCACCTCCGTGTCTCTCAGGACAAGCAACAGGGCTGCTGGGAAATAAATGGCAGAGAAGGGAGGCTGGAGCAGCCTGAAAAATAGAAGTTTCTGACAGATGAATGGTGGCAAAAAGTAGCTGAAGGATGTTAAAAAATTCTGTACAACCCATTGTTCTGCTTGTACTTTTTTGTCCAGCTGTCTTGTAGTTTTCAGCCTCCAGTGTGACTTGCCTACATTGTGTCCTAACCCTTGTCTGAAGATACCTGTTTTGGCATGCGTGTGACAGCACAGTATGGCGTTACTGCTGCCTTGTCCCACCTGCTCCATGTCAGCATGGACACACCTAAAGCAGCACGGAAAATATAAGAAAAAGAGGTGGTTTGTTTGCTATTGATGGCACTTTGCCACTGGTGCCTAGGAGAACAGGTGGGTAATCTCTAGTTTGCAGTGTCATTTCTAGCCTGGGCTGTCTCTACAGCTCTTCTGGAGAGAAGAGATTAAAGAGCTCCAAAACGTGCCAGCATTACGTGGAAATCTTGGCATGCAAGAGCCCTGGGAGCATCAGTATCACAGTTCTCAGCTTCTGAAATGTCTTTTTGTTCCCAATGTTGTTTCTAGGGACCGTATTCAACAGCACAAGCCCTACTTGCCCCTGATTCTCCAGGGAAGGCCTGCTGAACAGGTGAGCCTAAAGTTGCAATCTGCAGGTGTCAAAGATTTGTTAATCATCTTAAGCCAGCTACTTCAGGAGGGATAACTAAGGGGACTAGCAAGGTGGCGAAGAGGAAAAGGAAACAGGAGGTAAGAGAGTGAATTTTTTTTTTTTTTTTTTTTTAATGTAGCAAAAATGTTAGGGCTATCAGTACTTTATAACCTATTTATTCACACCACAGACTTCTTCTCACCTTAAGCTACATGTCCTTCCATGTAGTTACTGCTATTTTTACACAAAAGTACTTTAAGAAACAATTTGTGCAGGATTATTACTCTTGTAAATGTCTCATTATTAGTTGTGCTAATCCCCTAACAAAAGCTGAAGCTGTTGTAGTTACTGTTTATTGACCAGCTAAATAACAGTCTATCTCCAGCACTGAGTTTGCTGATTTTTGTTTTGTTTTACTGCTAATGAAATTTAACAACATTTTAGTTGTAAGGGGATTTGGGGATTTATAGTGGTGTTGAAAGATTGGTGCTAAGAATTAGCTAATTATATTACACAGCTTTCCACTACAAATTCTAATTCTGCTTGCATAGGAGGATGTACTCTGAAACTAGTTTGCCCACAGTGCTCATTTTGAATCAAAAGTAACTGATTTTTACCTTTTCCTGATAAATGTTTCTATTGATTTCTCTACAACTTAAGCCTCTGCTTTAAGAATAAACACTTGTTTAAATCAATCCCTATTCAGAAAAACATGTGAGAACAAGCTTCATTTAAGGTCCTCTGTAGTCCACATGGGAAAATTTTTTTTATTTTGTATTATGTTTGTATTATGAGCCTGTCTGGGTTAAGTCCATTAGTCATGGTCTCACCCTTCATCCACCATTCTCCTCAATCTGAAATGGTAATAAAATATTCTCTCCAGATAAATGAGTGGTTCTAAGGTGGGTGAACCACAAAGTCCTCCAGGAGACTGTCATGCAGACTGCTCTCTTTAAAGCTGGGACTGCCTGTTCTCCTTCTCACCTTTGCTCTGGGCTCCTTTGTCCCAGAGGGCTGAAGCTGTTCTGGTGGGTTCAGGATAGAAGTAGTCACTGCTGCTCCTGGGCCAGCGATGGCCTTCTATAGCAGGGTGAAGGCCACAGGTTTGTTGCAGAGGGGAATGCCTCTTTGTTCCTCGCAATATGACATTAAAATATTGTATGTTCTGCATATAAGACATTACTGAGCTAATGAAACAAAGTCATACCATAGTTTTCAAAAGCAAATTCTGCATGTAATTTAATGTTACCTGAATTATAATGCCCTGGTTCCCTAATCAGGAAAACAGTCCAAATAGTTGAATTTCTTAAAAATGTAGGCATACTTATATTTGGGATTGGTCTGTCCTGTTTCATATAATGTGACCAGCTGAGAAATGTAGATCTGGAGTTTTAACCATGTCCACTCTAACAAAATGCGTTTGTAGTCAGGATTCAGATTCAAGCTCCAGTTTGTCAACAGCGCTCTTATTGCTAGGCTGATAATTTCCCTTGCCTAATAAACAATGAGACATTTAGTAAAATAATATGTATTTTTATATAAGCATCTTTCATGTTGAGTGTCACAGAGCATTAACGAGACTGAATGGAGGGGAATAAAAACCAATTTCACAGGCTGAGGGGCATCCACAACAGTGGAGTGCTTGAGACAGCAGCTCTCAGCTCTCTTATCAGACTTTTAGGTGAAACTACAATGTAACTAAAAAGGAGAAACATAGAATGGTTTGGGTTGGAAGGGACCTCAAAGATCATCTAGTTCCAACCCCCCTGCCGTGGGCAGGGACATCTTCTGCCAGACCAGGCTGCCCAAAGCCCCATCCAACCTGACCTTGAACACTGCCAGGGAGGGGGCATCCACAGCTTCTCTGGGCAACCTGGTCCAGTGCCTCACAATCCTCACAGTGAAGAAATAAAAGTAGTAAACAGTCTCCAGCTTTCTTGTAGGCCCCCCTCAGGTACTGGAAGGCTGCTATAAGGTCTCCCTGGAGCCTTCTCTTCTCCAGGCTGAACAACTCCAACTCTCTCAGCCTGTCCTTATAGGAGAGGTGCTCCAGCCCTGTGATCATCTCCGTGGCCCTCCTCTGGACTCGCTCCAACAGCTCCATGTCCTTCTTATGTTGGGGCCCCCAGAGCTGGATGCAGTACTCCAGGTGGGGTCTCAGGAGAGCGGGGTAGAGGGGCAGAATCACCTCTCTCAACCTGTTGGCCACGCTTCTTTTGATGCAGCCCAGGATACAGTTGGCTTTCTGGGCTGCAAGTGTGCATCGCTGGGTTGTGTTGAGTTTCTCATCAACCAACACCCCCAAGTTGTTCTCTTTCCTTCTTCAATTGGGTTTATTCTAAAACATTTTCCTCCAGTGTGCTGTATGAAATGCCAAGATCCACCTTCTGTGAGGTTTTTCATACTTACGTATGTGCCACAGTGGGAAGCAAAAATTTATGCTCTAAGTTCTGTCATCCCTGCATTAACTACTCATAAAATGAGTTTGACTTATACTTTTTTTTACTGGAGACCCAGTGTAGCAAAGACACAAAGTACAGTATATTTCATGTGGAAATTTAGGACTAAATTATTGCCTGGGTGCAGATCTAATGAAGAAATTGGCTTATTCTGTTGCTCGAGATCTAATACTGTATGAGACTTAATGTTCATGGCAACAGAAACTTCTGTTGTTTATCTTCAGAAGGTATCTTTTCTTTTGTTGTCCTTCAGAAATATAGGAATTGCCCCTAAGGAGTTACACCTGGGATCAGGTTATTCAAGGTTTTGGGGAATTTACAAGACCTGCGTTCTCTGATTCATCCTGCTAAAAGTTTAAGTCTTAGCTCAGTAGACTGTTGGGGATAATATCAGATATGTGGTACTAAAACAATTCAGATACAGTTACATTTGTTTCTGTAGTTTATGTAATTCTAATTCTTCCTCCTTAAGTCAGGTACAGGTGGGCTTCACTTCAGATTGCTTATGCAATTGCTTTGTAAGTTTGTAAAAATATTTGCTGTTCCTGCGGCTTAAAGGGTCAGCTATAGCTTGGTGCTCAAATGTAATTTTGACATAGCCTTCATGTGTGCTGTCAAAGGTCAAGGATTACAAAAACCTTGGTTTCTCACATGCATAGAATTATGTATGGGTTTTTTTGGACAAGATAAAGATCCTGAGAACAGTTTGTTTGCTGGAGTAGTATAAGAGCCTTGGTGACTCTTTGAAATTAAGTGTAACTGAACTCCAGTATTTATGGAACTTCATGAAAAACTTCTAAATACCTCAAAGTGCTTTGGGAAGTACTCCTGCCTTCTGGCATCATGTGAATATTGAGCACTAAAATGTATTTTGGTTATGCATTTAAAAATGTCTGTGACAGAATGGGGAATGTATGAATATATATTTCTGTGGATTCTGTGGGATATAATGAAGTCTCTGAGAGTGCTAATGCCAGGCTGCAAAATTCATTTTGATTGCAGGATCAGTCCTTGCCTTCCTTATCTCTGTTTACCTCCAGTATGGACTGTAATTTGAAGACATGGCAGTACAGGGTTGCCAGTAGAAGGCTGTCAAATTTGGAGTTGTTTCCCTGTATGTACTATGCTGAGCAAGATGAAATGGGTCGTGTGTTTCATGACTGAGTCCTCAGGTTTCTGGCCCTCAAAAAAAAATGAGTGACACATCTATTTGTGGTATAGTGCAAAGGTGTAGGAGGCTGAATTTGGAATAGTTTTCTTCTTAAATTTTCAGAGTTATTCAAAGATTAGGGTTTCATATTATTGTCCAGTATTTCTAGGCAGTTCACAATAGACTGTAAAATTAAAAGAAGGTTTTTGGATTTTTAAACGTACCATGACATGAAGAGCCACAGAACCACCAGTGGGCCCTTGTTAAGTTTTTGGCCTCCTGACTTTGTCAAGCTGTGTTCCTGATCCAAGTAGGTTGTAACGCTTTTTATATATTTTATATATGTGTATATATATATATATTTTTTTTTAACATACCTTGAGGACACATTCATTCTCTGCCAGCCTTTTGTGGAAAAGCCACCATACTGCATACCGCCAATGGTCTTAAAACCAGTGACTGCCCTTCTTAGCTGTGCTGCTGGTTTATGGACACTCCTTACAGCTCTGCCATGCGGCTTCTCTTAACAAGAGCGAATCACTGCTTATGAGCCCACAGCAGAGGGACTAGACAGTGTGTTACACGCCAATACAAAATATTCTTGGGTTGTGCTGAAGGAATGCACAGCCAGGCAGTCTCTGTGAATTTCTCTGTATGAAGTTTTTCATTGTTGTGCTGTGTTCGTGGTACTCCTCAAAGGCTTTGTTTGGTATGTAAGGACAGCATATATACTATATGAGCAGTTGTAAGTTACACCTAGTCAATTCTTGAAGGAATTTTCTTTGTATTTGCGTGACCATGGTTTTATTTTGACTTTGATATGGCTTCTCATGGAATGAGATTGCTATCTTAAATGTTCATGGAAACCTTCAAATGGGTTTGAGCTTCAGTAATAACATTTTAAGATGCCCGCGCCAGTAAAGGCACTACAGACCTTCTCTCCTTTTCCCCTTATCTATTTTTTTTTTCATAGCTATGGATTTTATTTAGAAACTTTAAGTAATGTTGGTATTAGAAACACTTTCAGTTTAGATCACACCAAGTTTTTGGTGATATTTACTCAGTGGAGTATCCTGCACTGGAACTTCAGCAGGCCACTGGGGTGGAGTTTGGCAGATACAGGGCCAGTTCCATAACCCCACACCACATAACTTTGGAGACAGAACAGTAGAAGGCAATCTCAGGCTTGCATAGAGATCGTAATCAATTTACTTTGTAAATAAAAATGGTACATCTGTGTTGCAGCCATCTTAACTTTCCAAATATGTGTACCTGGAATTGCAGTGGATTGTTCTAACTAGACTCTTTCTAGAAAGCAAAATCTTCATATATTTATATATATAAAAAAATAAAATTATAAGTGTATATATATAAAAAATTATCTTGATAACTCCATCTGTGGTGAATCTGAATTTTATGTGTAAAAGGCTCATACAAAGACTTATGAGGTGGTATAGAACCACCTCTACCTCCTCCACCTGTTTGATAGAATTGAATTATAGTCTTAACTTGTAATCTGGAGAGGAAAAAAAAATCATTAGATACAGCTAGACCAGTGTACTANATGGACTGTAATTTGAAGACATGGCAGTACAGGGTTGCCAGTAGAAGGCTGTCAAATTTGGAGTTGTTTCCCTGTATGTACTATGCTGAGCAAGATGAAATGGGTCGTGTGTTTCATGACTGAGTCCTCAGGTTTCTGGCCCTCAAAAAAAAATGAGTGACACATCTATTTGTGGTATAGTGCAAAGGTGTAGGAGGCTGAATTTGGAATAGTTTTCTTCTTAAATTTTCAGAGTTATTCAAAGATTAGGGTTTCATATTATTGTCCAGTATTTCTAGGCAGTTCACAATAGACTGTAAAATTAAAAGAAGGTTTTTGGATTTTTAAACGTACCATGACATGAAGAGCCACAGAACCACCAGTGGGCCCTTGTTAAGTTTTTGGCCTCCTGACTTTGTCAAGCTGTGTTCCTGATCCAAGTAGGTTGTAACGCTTTTTATATATTTTATATATGTGTGTATATATATATTTTTTTTTTTTAACATACCTTGAGGACACATTCATTCTCTGCCAGCCTTTTGTGGAAAAGCCACCATACTGCATACCGCCAATGGTCTTAAAACCAGTGACTGCCCTTCTTAGCTGTGCTGCTGGTTTATGGACACTCCTTACAGCTCTGCCATGCGGCTTCTCTTAACAAGAGCGAATCACAGCTTATGAGCCCACAGCAGAGGGACTAGACAGTGTGTTACACGCTAATACAAAATATTCTTGGGTTGTGCTGAAGGAATGCACAGCCAGGCAGTCTCTGTGAATTTCTCTGTATGAAGTTTTTCATTGTTGTGCTGTGTTCGTGGTACTCCTCAAAGGCTTTGTTTGGTATGTAAGGACAGCATATATACTATATGAGCAGTTGTAAGTTACACCTAGTCAATTCTTGAAGGAATTTTCTTTGTATTTGCGTGACCATGGTTTTATTTTGACTTTGATATGGCTTCTCATGGAATGAGATTGCTATCTTAAATGTTCATGGAAACCTTCAAATGGGTTTGAGCTTCAGTAATAACATTTTAAGATGCCCGTGCCAGTAAAGGCACTACAGACCTTCTCTCCTTTTCCCCTTATCTATTTTTTTTTTCATAGCTATGGATTTTATTTAGAAACTTTAAGTAATGTTGGTATTAGAAACACTTTCAGTTTAGATCACACCAAGTTTTTGGTGATATTTACTCAGTGGAGTATCCTGCACTGGAACTTCAGCAGGCCACTGGGGTGGAGTTTGGCAGATACAGGGCCAGTTCCATAACCCCACACCACATAACTTTGGAGACAGAACAGTAGAAGGCAATCTCAGGCTTGCATAGAGATCGTAATCAATTTACTTTGTAAATAAAAATGGTACATCTGTGTTGCAGCCATCTTAACTTTCCAAATATGTGTACCTGGAATTGCAGTGGATTGTTCTAACTAGACTCTTTCTAGAAAGCAAAATCTTCATATATTTATATATATAAAAAAATAAAATTATAAGTGTATATATATAAAAAATTATCTTGATAACTCCATCTGTGGTGAATCTGAATTTTATGTGTAAAAGGCTCATACAAAGACTTATGAGGTGGTATAGAACCACCTCTACCTCCTCCACCTGTTTGATAGAATTGAATTATAGTCTTAACTTGTAATCTGGAGAGGAAAAAAAAATCATTAGATACAGCTAGACCAGTGTACTACTCTTATCTTATGAAAAGTTTTAAAATTCATTATTTTCAGATAAATAGGTTTTCTCCTGTGAGTAATAAACTAGAAAGGTGGATAGAGGCTGTACTTCATCTCCACTAATCTCAGTGACTAATACAAAAGATGATGGATAGTAATGAAAATATCTGCTTTGAGTTGTTTTTAAAATTGAACCAGCGGAATAATCCTTCATCAATTTTCAGTCATTATTCTTTTCTAAGAAAGACATTTTAGAATTGCATCATAGCTACAGCCTTGGACTCCATGCTGAGTATCATTTAATAGGAACTAGGTAAATTGTAGAAATGTAGTACCACTAGCTAAAGGTACTGCATAAAGAAGAGCTAAGGGCTACTACAGACTTGAAATGTAGAATCTGTCTTTAATGAGAGATTTGTTTTCCTATTTGTTTGAATCAATAGCAAAATATGATATAGACTCTGAAAACTGGCTTTTAACAATATTTTCTTTCTTGTATATGTCAAAATCTGTCTAAAATATTAGAATCCAAGTCCCATTTTACTCAACTCTCTTTGGTTAATATAAGGCATATTTGCTTTGTCCTTAGCTGCCATGTGATTCTCAAAGTCACCTTTCTTTAGTATTTCTTTGCTTTGATGTTTTGAGATGCCTGCTAGATGTTACGGCTGTTTTGTCCATGGAGAAGATTTATGGCTGAGACAAGTCCTAGGAAAAATTGTATGCACTCTGAACCAATGTTAGAAAAGTTCATTCCCTTTTGGAGGTGTATATTGTATATAATTATTTGCCATGTGTAACTTTTAGTAGATCTAGTATAAGGCAGAGACAGCATATCTTTTAAACCTTTTGTGTAATAACTTTAATATGGGCCATTACTTTTCTGAATTCCCCGGCAGATGTTCAGGTTGATGAATGCCTCAAAAAGTGTGGGTTGTGTTTTTTTTTTTTTTTTTGTTTATTTGTTTTTTTAATTACTGACCTGCCAACATTTGTTCCATGATTGAGAAAATTAGTGGATGCTTAACTGACCAATGTATGTTTCATCCTACTAGATTAGCATGGATAAATTGTAAATGCCACATTTGCTTGACTGCCACCATCCTTTTTCTTGGACAGTCAAGCAATCCAACTAATAGCTCAGAAATACCCCTGCACCATTAGTGTTAGCCAGAGAGGCTGGGTGAAGCATAAAATATTCCAATACAGGAGACAGAGCTTGAAGTTGGGAAATGAGCCACAAGAACTGGATTCAGACAACACGTATAGTAATTCTGATTCTGCTACGTGACCTTAAGCAAATTGCTTCTTCTTTTGCGTTTTAATTTTCTCTGAGCTGCAGGCAGACTGTTTCTTGTTTGGATGCACTTAGTGCCACAGGTCCAGTTTTATTCATGCTCTCATCCTTTAGGCAAAGCCTCTACATGGGCCTCGGGAAGCTCATATAACTCATTGGGTAAGCTAATCTGCAGCTCCTGAACGGCTTCTGTCAAGCCAGGGCAGCTCTATCTGGTTAAACACTGTATGTCTGCAGGGTTTCAGGTTTGATCCAAAGCCCTGTGGGTCTCTTTTCACTAATTCCACTGAGCTTTGGATCAGGAATTTAATGCTTTGTGGGATGTTTTCAGCGTGGGAAGCATGCACTCATTCCTGGTGTTTCAGTACAGTTTTAAGCTTCTGACTAATTCCTATTTACAGGTTTTACATTCTAATGATTTATAAATTTGTAAAATGAAAGTAGAATTATTTAGGTTTCATGGGGAATGCAATCCTAGACACACCTGGTCTAATTAGAGGTTTAATTTCTCTCCTGAGTTAAAGTTTAAATCCTTTTAACTCTCTGGAGAGACAGAGAACAAAAATTATTGTGAAGTACTGAGCAGAGCCAATTACAGAAAGAAAAGAGTACTGTTGGATGGCCATAAAATCTGCAAAGCACTACCACAGATACAGAATAAGATGGCCCAGAGGTTCTCAATCTGTCTCTGTGGCAGGCTTGTTAGAGCAAGAGAAGCAATTTTGAGGCATGCAGTTTTGTAGGCTCGTCTGTAGATTAATACCTTTTGCATGTGAATAGTTTTGTTTTCCTGTTGATGCAGGGTTGTTCCAGTTTCATGTCCCTGTGAGTGATCCTACCGCAACTCTTGACTGCGGTTACTGTGTTGGTGGTCCCACAGAGTTTAGGAACCTTGCTTACAGCTCAAGGCTCGTTTCGTTGTATGGAGAGATGGTAGGGACAAGGCCAAGTGCAAGTTGGAATTTATGTGCTTGAGATTAGATTTAGGATAAATTCAGGTCCTTGCATCCTAAATTATGACCCAAAGAGCTTTGTATAGCTACTATTTAAACCCTGGGGGTTTCTAACTTACACAGGGGCATCTTTGCTTGACTGAAGTTCCCCATGTCTGCGTTGTCCCCCTATACACATTAGGGATATCCTTGTCTTGACAAGTGAAGCAACTCAGGTATTAAATGATGTCTGAACCCTCTGCAGGCACGGAAATTGTTCTTCTGCCTCTGGCTCATGGGCTGCTTGATTCTGCAAGTGCTCATGGAGTGGGTCTATGGTACGAGACCCCCTACAAAATACAGTGTTGTGTGACTGATTTCTTTTTAATCGCGCTAGGAGAAGGGGCAATGTTGCTGCCTAATGTGGTATGTTAGCTTTAAAGTTCTGTCACAAGATTGTGTTTTTGTAGTTTAGTGGTTAAGACATGTAGCTGTGAGGAGGCAGACTTGGGTCCCAGTCTTCATTTTCTGGTTGCATTTTAGTCAGCACTGAATCCAAAATATGGATTTGATTTGTCTGAAAAATCAGCTTGAAGGAAAGAGCCCACTCCACTATAAGAATGAAGAAGGAAGTAAATAATGATTAAAGTGCAGCCAACAAACAGTTCTACTATGTTCTGTGCTCAGAAATAGTAAGCCATAAGAAACAGCATAGTCAATCTTTGTTGTATATTTTGGATTAGACCTTCAGCCAATAGTGCTTGCTAGTTTTCTGAATCTTTCTCCTACAGCACCAAAATGCATCAAAAAATTAAACTCAAAATGCTGGCAACAGAGCAGTATTCAGAGCAGCAGAAAAAAGTGTGACAGAAGGATAACTCATTAAGTCTGCTCTAAATTAACTTCTTTCCCCAGATCAGGGAAATAGACAACACACTTTCATCAACTCATGATCTGTGTTTGGGTAAATTTTTTCACGAGAAATTTATGCTTAGACTGAAGGGAGAGAGAAAAATAAGTATCTGCTGCTGTTGCTGTACTGTCTTCTTCAGAGTACTCAGCTTTTGTGAGCGCCGTGCATCTTCTCAAGTGATAATTATAGACCTTTTCAGTACATCTGTGTTAAAAAGGCAGACAGATGATAATTTTTCTTCCACAGGTTATTTTGCTTTTGGTTTGTATTTATTTCTGAAGAATACTTATGCTTTCACTATAAGTGCTCAAATTATGGGGAGGGACGATAGCAAATTAGAAGCCTGTGTAGAAGGAGCTGTATGCGCATGCAACTGACCCTATAAATGGATTTTCTGTCAAGTGTTTACAAAAATCTCATTAGTTATTCTTGACATTTTAGTGTGATGAGTTTCCTCAAAAGGATGAAAAATTAGATCTTGTCTCCTGGAAGACATAGAAAAGTGCTAAATGTTGACAGTAATTGTCTTGTCAAATAGTCAAGAATAACAAGACATCAGGTAAACAACTTTTCATTGTTTTATCTATATCACTGTACTATCATGCTCACTTGCTGCCTTTCTCTCTGAGTCTTTTCGTTTTGATGGCTTGTACTTGCTGCTAATTTGGCTCTTTTGGTGACTTGGCCTTTCTAGTTCTGACTCCTTCCAGCATATTTTAAACCATGTATAACGGTCAAAAGTAAAACCTTATCACCCAACTTTGTCTCACTCCAGTTTTTTAATTACTTTTTTATTTTTTTTATAAATTGAAAAAAAGTGCTATGTGCCAGCAACCCAGTGTTTGGCAGGGGCCAGTATGTAAGTCAGTGATTCCTTTTGTTTTCTCCCTGTGAAGCTGTTTGCCCAGGCACAGCAGAGTTTTACATTAGTAGTAAATTTTTTGAGGGGCCTGCCTGGAGTCTCCCAAACTCCAGCAATCTTCTCCATTGATCACCATCTGGGTCAGCATAGGCAGATCGGGGGGTAAAAGTCTTCATTATCATCTACCTCTGAAAATATCCTGTGATGCAGGTACACTGCCAGTACCACACAAATATTGCCTCTCAGACTGTCCAGTGCTGGCACTGCCAGATATTTCAAAGGTCTCCACACTGAGTGGATTCTGATGTGCTTTCATCCTTAAAGGCTTTTCCCTGGTTGTTTTTCTCCACTTGGTGATTTTTTTTTTTTTTTTTATTGTTGCCTGTTATTCTTCACCTCCCCTTTTTAATGTCTCAGATATCTGTATTATTCATGTTGTGGAAAACTGCTCTTTAGCCAAGGGTAATCATAGGGAATTATTATCTGTTGAGTTTTCAAATCTGAGTATGGTATAAGTGTTGAATTTTTTTTTCAGCAGTTATCCTCACTGTTGACTTGCAGGCAATTTCTTCTATTATCCCTCTCTTAATAGATTACAATTAATTTTGAGCCTTAAGTAGGGTAGAGCAAAATCTGTTTTGGTTAGTGGATTAGGAGCCAGCGTTTGGTCTGCATCAATTTGCCCTGAAGATTTCTGTATATGCAGCGCACATATATATATATATATATATACACACACACACACGATGTCTCTCCAACACTTACAAATTGGTTTGGCTGGCTTTTGTCAGTGAGGATGGAGTTGCAGGTGTGAGGTTCCCTGGTGATTCAGAATAAAGCCAGGAGATTTAAACACAACCAGGTGGGCTCTCTTGTGCGTAACATCTAGGGACGATCACTAGATGGCAACGTTACATAGCTAAAAGGGCTGATCTTGTCTTCTATTGCAAACTTTTTATTTATTTGTTGTAATCAGAAATGAAACAGTCTTTTTCACTCATGTTTTTAGTCAAGGTGGAAGATTTCCATGAACCTGTAGGGTGAGGAAGAAAATTATCACTGCAGATTATACAGACATCTCAGAAATTAAATAACTATTTAGAGAGATCTTGTTAATCATTCTGAGGTAGTCTAAGGCCATTCTACATCAATGAAGAGCTGCTATATTTAATGTTCTTTAGGGTAATTGCTTGCATTTTGGATAAAGATACTTTAAAAAAAAAAGGACCATTACTGCATTTTTTTTTCTTAATGAAAATATGCTTTTGAAGTTGTAATGATCTCTGATAACCCTAAGCTTAGTTTGAAATAGTGACCTTGTGCACTGATGCAGTTTTGCCCATTCTGTGGTTGATGTATAATTTTTCATGTGACTTTTTTTAGAACAAAGTGCTGTCTAGGTTCTGTACAAGTAAACGAGTTAAATGTGAACAACATGCACTTCAGACTGATACTCAAACTCTGACATAATAGTGCGATATGTTGTGTGTGCCAGAAAGAGTAAACATTATCTTCCAGCACATGTCTTGTGCTGAAAGCAGGCAATGTGGATTTCCTGGAAGGTGTGAGCTGGAGGGATGAGAGGCCAAGCGTGCACTGAGATCTCTTTGTTGTCGAGTTCTGGTGAACATCACTGGTTGTTCCAAAAGGAAGCTTGCTGGGGCTAAAAGTGTGTCCCTGAGGTTTCTTCGGCTCCCACCAAGGCAGATCCAGTGATGAGGACATAGAATCTCTTTGGAGTGCATAAATAAACTATTAGAGAGGTAGATTTCAGAAATCACTAGTGAAGTCAAGGAATATTATTTCTTAATTATAATAGATCAAAAAGACATTGATCATTTGTGGGTTAAAGAAATATATTCCTTTAAATACAGTATGAATGTTGAAGGCTAACCGGAATAACAAACCTTGCCTGTGACAGAAGAGAAACAACTTTCTGCTGATACAGTAGCAGATGAACATTGTAAAATGGTGATTTCAATAGCTTTCATGAGGGCAGTGACTCCTGAGACATGAAGATGTTTTTTCCAGATTGCATAAGAATTTCTTTTGCAAATTGGACATTGCAGTCTGGGAAAAGACCACATGAATACATCAGTATATACACAGCTGTGTTTGGTTTGCATGGCAAGGTTTTGGTAGTGGGGGGCTACAGGGGTGGCTTCTGTGAGAAGCTGCCAGAAGCTTCCCCTGTGTCTGATAGAGCCAATGCCAGCCAGCTCCAAGACAGACCCGCCGCTGGCCAAGGCCAAGCCAATCAGCGCCTCTGTGATAACATATTTAAGAAGGGGNGGGGGACCCACGCTGGAGCAGTCTGCTCCTGAAGGTCTGCACCCCGTGGGAGAGACCCACGCTGGAGCAGTTTGTGAAGGACTGTAGCCTGTGGGAAAGACTCATGTTGGAGAAGTTTGGGAAGGACTGTCTCCCGTGAGAGGGACTCCATGCTGGAGCAGGGGAACGATGAGAGGAGTCCTCCCCCTGAGGATGAAGAAGCAGCAGAAACAACGTGTGATGAACTGACCGTAACCCCCATTCCCTGTCCCCCTGTGCCTCTGCAGGGGGAGGATGTTTGAAGCTGGGAGTGAAGTTGAGCCTGGGAAGATGGGAGGGGTGGGGGGAGGTGTTTTAAGATTTGATTTTATTTCTGATTCCTCTACTCTGTTCTGTTTGGGAATAAATGAGATGAATTTCCTCTCTCTAAGTCCAGTCTGTTTTGCTCGTGACGATAATAAGTGAGTGATCTCTCCCTGTCCTTATCTAGACCCACAAAGCTTTTCGTTATACTTTTTCTCCCCTGTCTAGTGAAAGAGAGGAGTGATAGAGCGGCTCTGGTGGGCACCTGGCCCCCAGCCAGGGTCAACCCACCGCAGTAGCCATGACGTCCTGGTATCAAGAATAAGTGTAGGATGTTTCTAGTAAGGTATTTCTATTGAAGACAGGAAAGAATTAATTCTCTGGAGAAGTTAATCTCTGATCCTGATATATATCTCTCTGATAGTTCTGGTCACCCCATGTTCAAGGAAGATAAACTGAGACTAGAACAGGTTTTGTTACAGCCCTGTCTATTGACCCATAAGGTACAAGGTGAGCCTACAACAACTTTTCTTGTTTAACCAGGAAAATGAAGACTAGGAGGCTAAATGTTTAGGGGTGACAATGACAGGGGGAGAAGAGGAGAGAAGCTGAAGAACCACGGTAGCAAAAGAGCAAGTGGATGTACATTAGGCGTATGTTCTGGGTGGAAAGTATGTCTTGCCTTCAGAACAGGGAGGTCTATGTGGATGTCTGATAGACACATTGCAGGCAAGAGAAACCTAACTGATGCTTTGCTTGAATGAATTATATGGTTTGGTTGACTGTGGAAGGACTGATCTCTTCAGCTCTTTTCATTCCTCACATATACAACTAAAATGTTTGATGCTCCAGTGAATAATCATGCAACAGTGGACTATACCGTGGCTCTAAACCACACTGCTTTGGGGAGGGTTGTGTGCTGGATAGCTCAGAGAGATGTACCTGAGATATCCACTGTTTTCAGGGTTGATGTGGGAATATTTACTAGTAGCAGTAGTCTGAGTCTTGATATGGGGATTTCAAAAGCTGAACTGCACCTCTACCAATACTGGGATGGACTTAATCTTCACTTTTATCTCTGCTAAGCTGAAGAGCTTCTGTCAGCAATAGAAGCCTCCTTTTTGGACATTAAGATTAAACAGGCAAGATTTTAAATCTCCGTTCACTTCCATGCTGCTTCATTGATGGTCCCAAGATCTGGGGCAGATAGAAACTAGTCTGAAATGCATAGAATGGAACGTGTAACGCCAATATGTTGTATCTCCCTCAGATCTGCAGGTATGTGTCTTCACCTGTACACCTGAAAAGGTAATGTCTGGTCTTGTCCACTTCACAGTCTATATAGCACAAGATAATAATACCAAACAGCTGCTGCGGTGTTACCTTTCCAATGCTCTCATTCTGAACCCCACAGTAAGGAAAAGTTCCATGAAGATCAGCCAGCTGATCTGTCCTGCCTTGTTCCATCAGGGAGAAGGGCGGAAGAAGGGGAGACATGCAAATATGTTCCCATATTTTTAATTTAACTAACATAGGTAATGGAAATTCCAGGTATGTTGACACATGACTTCAGTTTCTTTTGTTTTTTCATGGGAATACGTGCAAAGCGCACAATTTTGCAAAGACATCCACAAGGAGGAGCCCCGTGCTTGCCGAAGAAGGGTCTAGCCATGTCCTCGTTTTCACTGCTGCAGCCTTGTCTTGAAGCATAATTAGTTCTGAGAAAGAATTCTATCAGCCTAGTCTTTGGGGAGTAGCATGTAAACACTTATTAAAATGTTATTTTGAGGTCATAATTCTGTCATGAGTCAAACGTGACACATGCAGATAGAAGAAGGGGTTATCTCTCCACAGGGACCGATTGTGTTTCCTTCTGAAGATTTACATCAAATGGTGTATTTCCCCTTAGTCTGTGGGATCATATGAAGCTAGAGAACATTTTCATATTTTGAGTAAGAAAGTGCATAGCCTTTTACGCTGGGAAGGATATAGACAGTGTAGATTCTTAGAAGCAAGATTTTCCTTCTGGTAGCTTCAGAAAGAAAAGTAATGGATATTAATTGACACAGAAATCAGGTCTGATTTTTTTTTTTTCCCTTCATGAAAAATGCCCACTTAGCTGCTATTAATTTAAGGTATTAGAAGGGACAAAAGACACTGTGTCTTCAGCTCTGTGATCTTCTGTAGGCTTGCTGTGTGACTGGATGGATTGCTTCGTCTCTGTGTCTTGTCCTCCTTTTGGTAAAAGGAGGACCACAATTCTCCCTGCTTTCTATTCCAAAGGTGACTGCTTTCTGTGAGAACATCTCTTGTGTACTGTCTCACATGAGAAGGAATGGTTACATAGGGGCTGTCTAGGAGAATATGCCGGGATTCATTAACCTTTTTTGAATTTTCTAGCTGGGGAGTGACTCCATTTAGATTATAGCCATGAACCTACTGGTGAAGACAGATTGGTAATAGCTTTGAGGCTATCTGCCACTGACTCTGATGGAGTGAAGGGGATGCTGTGCCACGCTGTCCTGTTAGGTATTGCAGAGCGTGTGCTTCCCTGGGCAGTGTTACATGGGAAGGTGGCAGGATTACAGACATCTAACTTCCTGCCTTCCCCCTCTCCAGTTAATCTGTTCTTGTGATGTAATTGTCAAAATTTCCCCGGTCATGAACAGGACTAGGACCAAGCCTTTTGAGCCTGTTCAATTTTTTTTTTTTTTTTTTTTAAGGATGAATTGCATTGGAAATGTGAGTTGGAATTAAAGTGCAACATTCTAAAATCACCTACCATTACCTTTGCCAGCTGAATGCACAAATAAACTTCAAAAGCAGGAAACCAACGTGTTCTTAAAGCCTTACTTTTATCTTGCTGTTGCACATTGCTGAATCAAATGCCCCAAGGTAGTTGACTTCACTTAGAAGCCTAATTCTCATCTCACCTCACAAAACTTTTCATCTGGTGCAGCCCTAGTACCCACATTTGGATCTTGCCTATGTAGTTTTTACAACAGTGTACCTGCCCTGGCAACAGTGGTGCTTCTCTTGATTTGGAGAGACAGCTGAACTGGATCCAGGAAATCATGACATTCAGAGGACCTGCTGATACCTATTGTTGTCATTCTGGGACACAGGTGCCTGCCTCTGAGGGCAGGATACGTAACTGTTCTTCACTGTTAAGTGAACACAAACAGTGCCTAACACTGTCACTTGTACCTACTGAAAACTGTGTTCTGTTCCTTGGTGCTCATTAGCAATGAAATTGATAACATCATCTGATTGTCCCAGCATGAACCAGGCTTCTGTGATTGATTAAATGCAGAGGCAAATTTGGGACATTAAATTAGTTGCAGAAGTGGTTTCTTGTAAGTGGACCTTGGAAAGTAGTACTGATTACTATTGCACAGTAAGCCACAGGGGTCTTTGTCCTTTACCTCTATAGCGGCTTAAATGTGTTGTGGTATTTTGTTTCCTCCATTGCTCTGTAATGAAGAGGGATTAGGTTGTGGTCATGGAAAGGAACAGCGTGTGGGTAGGTGTCAAGAGATTTGTGATGTGCCTTGGCTGTTTCAGTCAGACTCCCTGCTCATGTTGAGCTAAGCATCTTTGCCTCTGCTCTCCATCCATAAAATGAAGCTAATGTGACTCTGCAGTTGCCTGGGGACATCAAGAGGCTCAATGTTAAAACTGATAATGACCACCAGCAAGTGATCCTCTGGAGACAGATTACACAAAATCGTTTTTTCAGCTCAGTAGAAAAAAAAAATAAAATCCCTTTATGTTCTTCAAGACAGGTAGGAGTTGCGGAGATAGTGCCTCAGGGTTATGGAGACTTATGAGTGCCTATGAAATGCAGGACTGGGTTTGAAGACTCTCCCCCTTTGCATGTCTAGAGGTGAAGAGTGGTTGGAAGCCCAGAAACTAGAGGTGGCGCAGGCACTTCTGTAAGGCCTTGAGAAGAAACAAGACAACTGATTTTTGGGTCAAGAGTTTACAGAAATGGATGGCCTGGGATTTCTCTGTGTGAGAGAGCGGCCTACTAGTCAATAGAAACTGTGCATTTCTATTGAATTTAGGGGAAGGACTTTACATTCCCCTTTCTCCTTAGTGTAGCTCTACTCACGAAATTTAGTTCTCTTGCTGGAACAGGTTTCTAAACCCTGGCCACTTGAAACCTTTCCTGCCACAAAAGCAACATTAGTATTTTTTAAAATGCCTCTTGGATCCTCATTCTGTCAGTGCTGTATAAAACCAAAGACTGTTTCTGTGTAGAGGCTGAGGGAGTGGCTCACGTCCATAATTGAAGCATTTAAAATTAACCATTAAGATTAAACACTGTGTTAGTGATTCAAGGATCCCTGTCTAGTAACTAAATATAACAGAGAAGGAATGACCTGGAAACTACCCCAGGCCTTTGAAGGATAAAAAAAGGACTTCAGTTGTGGTGTTTTTCATTGGTGTCAGTTTTTGATGGGGCACTGTCAGCTTGTGAGAGCTAGATTTGCCCCAGCCTCATCTATGGGGTGCAACCAGCTGAGCAGTTATGTCAAGCATAGTTTTTGGGCCATGCTTTAATACCAGAAAGTCCGTTGTGGCAATGAGTTTAACTTTCTTTTTCCCTTTCCCCTCACTGGTCTCTTGCTTTCAGCAGTGCTGGTACTCCTTTCCTTTATTCTGTTTTGCCATGGCATCTGCAGTGCCTGTTGGCCATGCTGCACAGAGACCATGGGACTGGGTCCTCTGGCTCTGAAGCTTTTTGCAAAAATTGAAGTGCTTGTGCTCTTTGCAAGTACAATTCATTTTGTTTCCTCCTGGAAAAACTCAATGGGGTAAGATAACATCTCATAGTGTTCTCTGCATGTTTCCTTAGTGATGTCCCTGCCATCTTGTCCAGATGAATAACAAAGCCAGGTCTGAAGTTTTGTCTTGCAAGGTAATAAAAATGAACTCTTTCTCCTGTTCAATTTTTTTATATAAATTGTTAGCCCTACTGTATGCTCCAGAACCAGAATTTGTTTTCTCTTTTCTGGCTATTGGTGGTGCTGATGTATGGGAGAAATGCTGTAGCCTGTGTTTTGCAAGCAATGTTGACAGTATGGAGCGGAGGCTAATACAAATATGGCTATTCAAGTATATAATAAATTAGGCAATGCTGACATGGATGTGATAAGATACAAATAGGTAACATCGAGTTGTTGTGCTTACTAGGGCAGTTTCTCCAGAAGCATAATCAAGTAGCTGATTCTCATGCTCTTTCACTCTTCTTTCCCTTCCTCCTGCATATTTTTCTGTCTTCTCTCCAACTTAATTTTTGTGTGTACTTCCTCCTGCTGCCTCAGCCTTGAAATCTAAAGGCTGACCTTGTGAGGGGGGATTATTTCTTTAAAAAGAAGGAATAACAGTAGAAATTGGACATAGCTTATTGTTTTCTGAGGCAATGGCACAAACCCAAAGGAGACTTACTGACTTACACGTGTCAAGGACCTACTGCTGAAAGTCTCATCTCCAGTGTCTGAGTGAAGCCAGGCTACTTCTGCAGACATCTCTCCCTTGAGAGATGTTTGACATGAAACTTGTTAGTAGGATGGGAGAATGTGGGAACTAAAGTATACTTGGGAGTGGTTTGTTTGAAGTCTCTGTTTATTTTGAAGGACTTTTTGAAGTGTGTACTTTTTTCCACTTGGGGCAGGGAGATGGGACAGAGGGTGAGCCAGCTCACCCCTGCCAGCCTGCAGCTGCCATGTGCTTGGGAGGAAGCAGGGGCATAAATTGACCTTTGCTTCTGAGCAGGGTTCTACAGGGAAGGCTCACCATGCATCTGTGCCCTTCTTGAATCTGCTGTGCCATCGTGGGAGAATAAGGAAGCACAACTGAGTGTGTAATACCAGATTTGCAAGGGATCCACTGTAACCCTTGAGGCTATGAGAAAAACGGTGTTGTGCTTCAGTTTCATTACTGTTCCCTGAGTTCATAAGGCTCCTATCATTTATTGCTTGGTGTGTTAGGGTTTTAGTACAGTGGAGGTCACCCATCTGTGATTTTGGCTTTGCTGCCTAATTGTAAGCGACATCCCCCTTCCCCCTGGCTTGCTTTAAAAATAAATAAGAAAGCTTACAATTTGGAACCTGAGATTTTTTTTTTTTTAAGAGGAGTCATGTGTTCCCTCTAAGGAAACACCTGGAAAATTAACATTTTATGGTGTGCCAAATTAGTTCCTTTGAAACTGCAAGGTGAGAAAGGTTGTTAAGTCAGAAGCTCACAGAGGATTTCTTCAGCTCAGTGAAATACCTGCCTGACCCGCAACAACCTGTTCCCTCTACAAGTAGCTCTGAAAACAAGATCAGCATTTTGCTTGTGTTGATCACTTCTCCCCATCCACAATACTTATTCTGGACTGATTTAAAACTTTGAATAGCAGCAATAAAGCCTTGGAACGTTTGAATGAACTACTAGTGGAAGAAAGATCCATCACTGCATGTGAAGACTCTGGGCCAAATTTAGCCTTGGTGTTACTATTGTGGAATTTTGTTCCCAAACATGTAGGATGATCTTGTGGGTATCTACGTATCTGTGTATGTTCTATTTGCATGTAACCTCTTCTAAATAAAAGATACCTACTCACTAAAAGTGTTTGCACCAGCTCAGCTGTAAGAAGGGTTTAGGACTGGGAAATAATTTTAAACCCTGGAACTTTCAAGTTGGTAAAATCCATCCAGGAGGTCAGCAGCCCACCTATTTGATATACATGGCTCTTACCCAGGAACCACAAGCAGGAAATAAATATAAAAAAGGTAACTTTTTCAATTGTCTTGTGTCAGCCTTGCAGAATGTCATCTTGACTAATTACAGTTGATATTTAACTAACATGCAAGCTACTCTTGTTGGTTTTTGTACTCTAAGGCAGAAGATAGGAGAGAAGCTGGAGCAAGAGAACAAAATGTTATCTACAGAACTACCATTACTTCAGTCACACTTTGTCTGAGTTCTGTTTTGTTTATTTGTTTAAATTATAATATTCTTGACAAGAAATATAGTTTGTATTAAACAGATCATTAGGCAAGGTGGCTGCCTAGTACTGAAGTTCAATTAATGGCTTTGTATGACGATTTGTCACAATCTGGTCTTCCAGTGCTATTATAATTTTACATATTTTAAAAGGCAAGATGCTGTACTGATTATGTTCGTTCTGCTTCATTTTTTACCTGTTAAGAATAACCTTGCATGCTGAGTAAGAAAATGCATTGTTCAATAAGCATGCTATCTTCCAGTGCCCTTCTGATACTTCAGTAAGGAATTTGAGCTGCTAAATGCTTGTCTGTGATGGAGCCCATCAGCTTCTACATTGCCTGATTTGGGAGATTTACATTCAGTCATTAGAAATCCCACAGCGAGGAAACTTAATATCCAGGTTGTCAGGCTAAATGTGTGATCTTTTTTAATATAAAATTATTCTGATCTGTTAATCTGGTTGTGGAGTTATAAAGCGATGGAGGACTGCTAATTTTTTAAGCTTTAAGTTCTTTAAATGCTGAGCCTAAGCCTGGAATCAGCTTAATGCTACAAAGTTATCATGTACAAATGGTTATATTGGCTTCTAAAGGAATTGTATGCTATAGTTTGGCCAGGTAAGGCTTCTAGTCCTGTAATGAAGTCAGGTGAATAATCCAACCTGACTTTACAGGCCTGTGGAGCATCACAGACTTGAGCAAAAGCTGGGTGGGTGTCTTGAGCAGCACGAGCCTCGTACGCTGATGAGGGAGCAAGGGTAGGTAGCACAGAGCTGTGGGAAGGCTGCAGGCAAAGCCCAGACCCCGCTCGGGTAGGGAACACTGCTGGCTATCTCTCCGCACAGCAGCAAGTCCAACTTTGCACTCCCACCTCTGGCAGTGGGCACCAAAAGGGAGAAAGCAGCCTCCCTGGGGAGGTATTTCATAGAACCATAGAATGATTTGGGTTGGAAAGGACCTCAAAGATCATCT
>VXBL01003504.1:14769-89539 GCA_013400195.1 Aramus guarauna | reverse complement strand
TTTTTAAATATTTTTCTGACCTGCTCTCATTGTCCCTTGAATACTGGTGCTCTAACATCCAGCAGAACTGCTACAGTTAGTCTGCTTGATCGTGACTGTCGTCTGCACTTTCTACAAGAGGCCACTGAAGCCCAGCTGTCGTGAGAGGCTCCTTAGAGCCATGTTTATTCCTCTATTTTCTGTTATCAGCCAGAGAGTCAGTTCTTCATCCTGGAAAGCTGCGTCTGGATCTGTGAAATGCAGTCACAGGGGGCTTGCCTGTGTATCATTCATTCAAAAGCGGATGCTGGCAGCTCTCGGTAACAAATCCGCATCTGTATTCCTGGTCTTGAGCAGAGCTGCAGGTGTGACTTGACTGCAGGGAAACTGAGAGGAAGCTACCTAGTGGAAAAAAAGATGCTTGCCAATGAAAACGAGAAAAAACTAGGAAAGCATTTCATGTTACCAGCACAGAAATAGAGGGCACAAGTGAGGGGAGCCCCAAAAATGGGTAAAATGGCAAATAAAACAAGTATAGCACGAAGAGGTAAAGTAATAAGGTTTGGCAGGAAAACCAGATGTGTGGATGAAGTTACTTGCAAGGTAGATTTTAAAGGCTGGGAGTAGGCACCCCTTTTTGAAAGTCTCATCTCTGGGCTTCATTTCTTTTCAGACTTCTCTGGTGGCTGTATGTTTTCATGGCTTTAGCTGAAGAATGGATTTTTTGATCTGTCAGCTAGTGTACCTTCCTGTCTGGACTGCTCTATCTGGAATCTGCAGACAATTTTCCTGCCCACATGGGAGGCTCTGACTAATGAGAGGGCTGCGTACCGCCCTCTGTTCGTTCTTTCAGGGTGGACTAAGATGTTAATTAGGCAGCACTTTGCAATGGAAAACAAGCAAAACACGTCCGCCTCTCAAGACCTTGATATTAGCCAGCTTGCTTTTTACTGGTACATCCTGCTGCTGAATATGGACCTGACTGGTGTTTGCCAATTCACATCCTTATGAGTGAATATTCCTTTCATACACTGAGCTGAAATAGTGTGCTTCAGCATGACAGAGCCCGTTTTGTTGAACCATTTAATAGGAACTAAATGTTACCAGATTCCTGTGTTAATGAACTCTTTCTTAGTACTAGCAATAAAGAGAATGAAATTAATAAGGGCCTTTCCTGTTAGAGGGGCTCTGCACTAGGCTCAGTGGCTGTTCCTACACTGTATTTTGATGTGGCCTTTAGTGGGACACAAGGCCAGATTCACTGACTAACTAGACTTTTGGCCTGTTGGAGAATGTATAGACTGCTTTTAGGGCAACTGGGGTAGTATTTTGCAGATGAAAAGCTGATGTCTGTCTATGCATTGAAGGGCACTCAAATGCATGCTTGCTGTTCACATTAATGCTTTATTGCTCTGCCTGGCTCACAGATCACTGCCAGAGTAGAGAGGGCATCTCACTGCTAATGTTGACCTGTTCCTCTCTACAGTGCTCCTGAGATTGTGTACCTGGGGGGAGATGGGGATTTTAGGCAGTTTTTGTGCCCAGCTTCAGTGCGGACACTGCCTGTGTCTGACTCATTGAAGCCCCAGATATTCTCCAGGAGCTGGGCATGAAGGAAGGCTGCACGCCAAGGCAGGGGGTTACTGATACGTCCTTCCTTCCACGCTTTCCCAGGTCACGGCAGAAGTAAAACCAGCATGTGCTTGCTCTTTCCCTGCAAGGGTGCAAGGCATGGTCTGGGAAAAGACAGATACAGGATAATTATCTAACTTTGCATTTTCTGCCAGTGTATGAACCAGCACAATTGATGCTTACTGGACTTGAGCATCAGAGTAGATATTTACTGCTCGCTTACATCTATGCTTACAGTAAATAACCAGCCTACAGTGTAATTCCCTCCTGTGGTGCCTCTGGAGCAGCTCAGAACGTACGAACTTTTGTTGAGGATGCAACACAGCCCTAAAACAAGTAAATATAGATTGGTGTTTTAGTCAGCTTTTCTGTGGCTTTGTGCAGTAAATCATACAACGGTTTGGGTTGGAAGGGACCTCAAAGATCATCTAGTTCCAACCCCCCTGCCGTTGGCAGGGACATCTTCTGCCAGACCAGGCTGCCCAAAGCCCCATCCAACCTGGCCTTGAATGCTGCCAAGGAGGGGCCTCCACAACATCTCTGGACAACCTGTTCCAGTGCCTCACCATCCTGACAGTGAAGAATTTTTTCCTAATATTTAATCTAAACTACCCTCTGTCAGTTTAAACCCCTTATCCCTTGTCCTATCACTACTTGTCCTTGTGAACAGTCCCTCTCCAGCTTGCTTGTAGGCCCCTTTAAGTACTGGAAGGCTGCTATAAGGTGTCCCCAGAGCCTTCTCTTCTCCAGGCTGAACAATCCCAACTGTCTCAGCCTGTCCTTATAGGAGAGGTGCTCCAGACCTCTGATCATCTTCATGGTCCTGTTCTGGACTCACTTCAACAGGTCCATCTCTTTCTTATGTTGAGGGTTCCAGAGCTGGACACAGTACTCCAAGTGGGGTCTCATTAGAGTGGAGTAGAGGGGCAGAATCACCTCCCTTGACCTGGTGGTCACGCTTCTTTTGATGCAGCCCAGGATATGGTTGGCTTTCTGGGCTGCAAGTGTGCATTGCTGGGTTGTGTTGAGTTTCTCATCAACCAACACCCCCAGGTCCTTCTCCTCAGGGCTGCTCTGAATCCATTCTCCACTCAGCCTGTAGTTGTGCTTAGCATTGCCTCAACCAATGTGCAGGGCCTTGTATTTGGCCTTGTTGAACTTCATGAGGTTTGCGTGTGGCCACCTCCCAAGCCTGTGAAGGTTTGTGTGGAGTATGTGTGTTCTATACTAGTGTCTGTGGAGTCAGTTATAAGAAGGTTTTGGAAAAAACAGACATGATAGCTCAGAAACAGTACCAGCTGATAACTAAGCAGAATTAAATATTTCTTATGCGATATAACATGGGAAATATGTCTGAGAAATATTTTGGAAAGTGTTCTAAAGTATTCATTATGTTTCCCAAGATAGACTGAGAAGAAATAGATTTTTGATGAAACAAATTGATCTCTCATCGCTAGACATTTTCGTTCTCTAAAAACTGATGAATTTAACATCGTGTTAGCTTTTGCAAATGTCATATGAAATAGATGAGGAGAACAACTTGGGAGAAAAGCTGTAATCAATCACAAGGTGCCACAGTTCTCTCTTCTCTGTTGATCATCTTCCCAGAAAGCAATTTAAGGAGGGGAAGATTACCAGTATAAAGAAAATAAAACCAAATCTTCCTCACCTTTTGAAGGTGGATTAAGTGGGTCAACAACCATCTTTTTCCTGGAAAACAAAACCCAGAGGCTGCAGGGTGGACTAGACTTCACTAAAAACTTCTTACTTTCTTACTTATTTGAATAAATGGAAACAATAATGGTGTGTAAATGGCCCATTCTGTGAGCTGTTAGTTGAACTTCTAAAGTGGAAATGAAGTCATTAGGAAAGGAGCAAAATGGGAGGGTGCTATGAAAAGAAACCAGAATTTAAGATGACACCTTGAGGTCAGACCAGATGATCATAATAGTCAGTGGCAATCTTTTATAGCACTAAACTGTGTTCACATTTTTTCCAGGAATGGCTCCATGGACTCTCAGGACTTATACCTTAGTTATGTGTAACTCTTCAGGTTTTTTTTATTCTCCAGTCGTTTCTATTAAATGGCTACTGCCTTTCCATATCATTCACATAGGTGGTCCCCTTCTCTCCCTGGCTCACAGCTGCCTGCTGAAGGCTGGAGCTTTCGAAGTGTTTGCACAAATAAGTGAGCCACAGATGTGCCACCTATATGCCCTTTTGCAGGCTGTGCTCTGCTCTAGGGGCATACTGGAGAAGAAACAATACTACTGTGTTGTGGATGGCTGTATTTTAGATGGAGCCTACGATGAGCTTTTCAGCTTGATGTTACAAGAATGAAACAACAAACTTCTGCTTAAAGATTTGGGAAGGTATTATATGTGGACTTGCACTCTAGTGGTTAGTGTGACTACCACAACTTGCCTTTGCTTGCTTGGGTGTTAAGTGGGTCAGTATTAGTGAAAGTTGAGCAGCCCCTCTGCTAATTGCTATCCAGGATGACTGACTTCCAGTGAGGCAGTTCACCTTCTCCCACAGGAAAGGCATTTTGGGCAGCCACTGTACAAAACTGCTCAGCGTGGAAACTTCAGTGACAAGTGAATTTTGCAGTCAGAAACCATGTACCATATGTTATGAAAATGAAGGGAATATATTTAAAACATTGCCTTTAAGAGAAAGAGGAAAGACTTCTTATCCATTTGGTGGCTAAAATTTCAAATTTTTAGGTGGTAAGTTTCAGAAGCTCTCTTTAAAAAAAAAAAAAAAAAAAAAAGAGAAAATCATTCACATGCAAGCCTGTGAAAGTCAGAGCCGGGGGTTTTAAAGAAAGAAACAAACAGCACAAGGTTCGTTGTGCTTGCTGCTCTGTACCCCACCAGGTAAATTGCTGCTGCTCAGCTGACCCGTGCAGCATGCCGACGGCATGCCTGTGGGACCGCTACCTCTGAGCTGGCCATTTTCCTCATTATGGTGCAACTGTGCTTGCAGCTAGCCTCAGAGCCTCGAGCTTTAACAGTTCCTATTTCTATGGGGGGGCTGCAATATGCGCCTTTTTCTGTTTCCCATCTTTTCCTTGACTGCAGACCTCTGAGCCTACAGAATGTGCCTCCTGAATGGAGGGATTGGAAAAGTGCTGCTGTTAAGATAGGTGGCATCTACATCTGTATGCAGACTGAATTGTTGACCTGATCATTAATGTTGTTCCTTGGATGATATTTTCCTTGTGTTTCTGCATCAAACACTAGGGCTGACTGTTTTAAACATACAACAGTGTTGGGTCAATAAAAAAGTCAGAAAACATCTTTAAGTAAGGAAAATTCCAGTGAATGTTATTTTCTTAACTCTGGCTGCTGACAGTGTTGTTGGGGGCTCACTCTATGTTCTGCTGTCACTTGCAATATGCTCAGATGTGTAAGGATCTTCATGTTCTGTAATGATCCAAGACCTTCGGTATCACTCTCCACTGATCTGAAAAATAAGCAATTTCAGAGGAGTTGTCATCAAAGCTAGAAAAAGCTTCTGAACAGTGGAGGTTGGGTTTTTTTGGTGTGTGTGGTTTTTTTTTTTTTTTTTTTTTTTTAAATCCTACATAACCCCTGTGTCTGAAGCACTGGGAACGTGCGAGTTCAGTAGGCAACTTCAAACGATATCATACCACAACTTTGAGCTCTTCTACAATGACCTTTCTTTTGAAAAAACTTTTTATTTTATTTTCTGGTTCAGATCACAATGTGGACATATGGAAGTGTGAAGGATAATGGCCAGCAAGGTTTCTAAATTTTAGATATATAGTCAGAGAGATTTGGAGTGAAGGAATTTTGCTAAAGCTGGAAGACAGGAAATGAAATGGAGATCGGCTAAACCATTTTCTCTAGAAACTATGAAACAATCTCAGTTTGCATGACAAGTCTTCAAATTACTTTATTAAGCCTGCTGACAAAGATCACCAGAAAACACATACCAGAGATCACGCATTTGATTTTTGTCCTCAAATATACTGCAGTAAATACAAGAAACAAACAATATCAAGAAGAATCTAAAATTTCTTTTTTGCTTGTTGTCCAAATAACATTTCATCTATAGGCTTTGTATGTGGATCAGCATTGCTCTGGGAAAATGTCCTGGGTCAGTATGGTCCCAGAAACATCAGGTGTGTTGTATAATGTGGATCTGTGTAAAGGTAGACAAGTTCTGACTACAAATTAAAAACACAAAGGATATTTTTCAGGCATAAGGAGCAGTGACTACTGTTCACGTGCAATTACTCTGTGTGTGTGCAATAGCCAGATGTGTGGGACTGCCTGTGTATAACCGGTTAGCTTTTGTTGTGACTCTGATGCACTGGACTTGCGGCACACTGATTCTTCTAGCTGGGAGTGTAGGATACAGCATGCCCTCTACAGCTGTCTCTGCATGGAGGTTAGTGGAAAGATTGTTGAGGCAAGGCTGCTGCAGCTCCACCTTCTCAGTTCTGGACCGCAGCAAGGCTGAGCATGCATTCCTACATGTACATATATACATGTGCACATGACTGGTCACACAGATCAATACATACAGAAAACACAGCACAAATGTAAACAGCACCAATGGTCTCATCTTGTTTCTCTGGTTGATCAAGATGAAAACCTCTTAGTGGAAAACATATATGCATATACACATGTATATAATATGGAGCCTTCCAATAGCAGATTTTAGACACTCAGTCTGCCTCTGGCTTACAGGTCTCCCTGGCTGCGGGCATCTGGGCATCCCAGCCCCACTCCAGTTGCTGGTACTCAGACCCTCTTGCACACACAGGCGTGTGTACAGACGCACACTATGGATGGCCTTGGATACTTGTCTGTTGAGTAGCTGGCCCTTGGACCCTTTAGTCTTTAGTTGCCTCATGCACAGACATGCATATGTGAGTGGGTTTCAGCTGATCCCAGACCTCATGGTCTCAGCAGTAGTTTGCTTGGACTTGTTGGTACCTCCAGTAGCCAGCACTCAGACCCTCTGGTCTTTCCTGTATGCAGCCCAGACTTGTGGCTGTTTTCATGTCTGGCTCCCAAGCCTCTTACCCTACGTGCTGGCTGATTCAGCTTGATACTTACTAGCAGTTTGATGCTGATATACAAACCACAGAATACACGTACTCTCCATCCAGTCTCTTCAGTTGCTGGTACTATGAACATGTTGGTGTCTATGGCTTATGGTCTCCACTCCAGTTGCTGGCACTTAGACCACTCATGCACTCCAGCTTCTCTGGTTATGGTACTGCAGGTGCACTTGGACTTCTATACACATACATGCACACAAAGTAGAGTCTTCTCACCCAGGAAAATAGAAAAGGAGTTTCATAAGGACAGGCTGCAGAGATCAGATGCAGGGCATGGCGGGATGAGCATACTGACCAGCAACCTGTTTATAGGGGATTAGCCCCTTTTATCCCTCTATCTGTCCTCTCTCCTATGCGTGTTCCTCCCCAGACTACCCTGATACATGCCTTCCTCTACCTTTGGTTTCTCCTGTAAAGTTCCCATAGTAAATCTTGTGCACTCCCAAGATGCTCTTCCCCTGCATCCCATAACAAATCCCACATCCCTTTAAGCAGTAACTCCACATCCTCAGTCTGTAAGGTAATCTGAGGAGCTGCTCCAGTTGACTCGTATTGATGATTTTCACATCTGGACAGTGGGGCTGATCACTCCTCCTGGGAGGAGCTAGGGCAGGGGGCTCCCTTTCTCTTATCAAGTTATTGGTGTTCCCCTGCTTGGCATTGTACTTCCGTGCTCCTTTGTGTTTGTGAAGATGAGCCTTCAAACATACAACCTAACACCCAGGTTTTCTACAAAGTTTAAATCAAGCCTTCTGTTATGTGAAGGTAGGAGGAAATGGTAGCTGAATCTCCTTCTGGCCCTTGGAGGAAGAGATGGAAGTACAGTAAAAAATGGGAAAGCACAGTGTGAAGGAAGTAATTTAGAGGAAGAGGAAAGTACAATGGAGGAATCACTCACGGGTTTTTGTCCTGCATTGAGGAGGAGGGTAACAGCTCAGTACTATACTGAGACTGCAGTGAATATGACGCATCATGCATAGTGAGAAATTGGACTGGGCAGATTGAGATCTTTTCTTTTTGATGTATGTGCCTGTGTGGTTACTGTCATGAAGTGTCAGTGTAACCGCCTTTTTTTTTTTGGAATATCTTCACTCTCTGGTTCAGCCTCTTGGTAGCAGGATACATCTGCCTAGCGGTCCTGAGAGGCTCTTCCTACTAATGTTCCCCCAAAAGATAGCACAGGTTGAAGCTTGTCCCTGAAAGTGAAGAGCAATATTCCCCTAAACATATAAATTATTTGTATGAGCTTGACCTCAGGACTGAAGGCATGTTGACATGGAAGAACTGTCATCATATCTTTGGGACATTTTACGTCCAGCAACTTTCTGTTGGTACTATGGGATATTATAGTAATCTCACTGTAGTAACTCATTAAAACCTAGCTGAAATGATACATAAGAATAACACAGAAGCATAGCTAGGGGTCACTTAGTCAGTGATGTGGAATATGAACATAAAACATTTCAGGGAAAAAAATCCCCAAAGTTTTATTTCTATAAATAGGAGTCACAAATATGTAGCAGGAGCAAATGTATTTTCAGCCAGACTCCAGATAGGTTACAGGAAAAGAAACAAGCTTCGGAGATTGTTGCTCCACGCTGCCACTGGAGAACACTGACCATTGGTAAGGATTAGGTATGGGGGCTACCTAGTACCCAGACAAAAAATATTTTGGTAAATAAAAGAAAATATAATTTTTATGAGGTTTGAAAGCAATAAATATCCTTTAAAACTCAGAAGACTGGGCTGATAGAGCAGATACTGAGAAAAGCAGAACCATGACTGACTTCTCTCAGACACAGAAACAATTAACAAGCTAAACCTTTTTCCGGCTGGCACCACTTCCTCCTAGTTTATATTCCTCTTTGGAGTAACTTGTGCAATTACAGGTGAGATTTTCTTTCAACACTTTAGAAAGATGATATTTCTCTACAGAGTAATTTATCTGCATAAATATTCTTCCTGACTGATGTTTAGAGGAACATTCATGTGCTTCCACTCACCTACTGAGTTTAGTCACTCCATATTTCTTGACTCTTTTCCTCCTCATTATCTAGTTTTCTTTTCTGTATGTTCCAGTATTCATTTACCTCTTTTTGGAGTGTGAGACGCAAACAGCACTTTTTCTTAGGAAGCTTATTGCCAAGATCCCTTTTATTCATATCTATGTCTCTCCTTTTGATTAAGTTCTATCATATCCAAATCTCTCAGCATCTCCAAATCTCTGTTAGCCATATTCCCCTCCATTAAGTAACAGCTTACTGCTTCGAAAAGGGCCCTTGAGCTATGACATTTCCTGCCACTGTCATACTACTCTAATTACTTTCTCTACAGACTTCTTTCTTTCACCTGGGAAGTCGCCCTCTCTTGTTCTCTGTGTCATTGTGAGCTGCTTGCCTGCTGGACCACTCTCTGATTGCACTAGAAAGGTAGTGTTATGTACTCAGAAACAGGTTACATACTCATATACACACATGTGTAGTATTACATGTGCAGAACTGCTTCCTATGTGCTGTTCATCTCTGAGCATCTACTGTACATCTCTTTCCTCTGAAGTCCCTCAAGTTCCTTTGCAGTTTCTCTGATTCTGATTTCCCCCTCCTTTCCTTTAAAAAACCTTCCAATATTCCTGCTTTTCCCTTTCAAATCTTCATTCTAAATTCCTGTTTCATAGAATCATATAATCACAGAATATTTAAGATTGGGAAAGACCTCTAAGATCATCAAGTCCAACCATCAAACTGTCTCGACTATCATGTTCTTATCTCTTGCTGTCCAATCTAGGTTCTGTAGATCCTGTTATTTTTCCAATTCCTGCCTAGTGCTCTACATATTTTTTTAATTGATGATACTTTCTTACCGTACTCATGATTTCACCCCTGCAAAGACTTTGATGGTTATGTTTGTCTGCTTTCCTTTTGTTGCACATACTGCTAATAAAATGATTCCAGATCTTTCTGTTCTTTAACACATCGATGCGATTATGAAATAATCTCAGGAGTGCAGCATCAAGAATCTGTCTCTTATTTGGAACTTCAGCTAGTGGGTGCTGCCTTTCCATAAGTAGCTCATCTGTTTGTGCCTCATCTCAATTATCTTTTCCTTCTCATCTCCTTTCTTCCTATCTTAACCTATGATTGTATCTTACCTTATGATTTTATCTCTCAAACTAGCTTTTAATCTGGTAAATGCATTTGAGATAAAACCTGTTAGATTGTATTTAAAACTCTCTTCAAATACATTTCTATATAACATCTATAACATCTTTATTCCTGCAAAACAGCACAGCATGCAGGCATGCACTCATTCCAAGCATACCTTAAGTGCAGTCACCTCTAGAGTGAAATACTATGACTATTAAATACCCTGCACAAAATAGCAATATACATCAATGCAATGTCTTATACTCACTTGACAATGGAGATGGAGTTTTAGTGCGAAGTGTGTATCTACACACAGTGGAGCTGTTAAATTCCCCAAAAGTGCCAAGAGGTACAATAGTGACCCTGTCCATGCCCATTATCTGCTCTGTAGAGATAATATTTCCTGTTATGAGTACTGGGGGGATAAAACCTTTGAACTCTAAAATGAGAAAAATTGATCTGATGAAAATTTAAACATAGGTTTATAAGACACTTCTTGGATTAAATTAGATGCAGAACATAAAGCTAGACTTTAACGATGCTTCTTCATGTGCTAATCAGTCCCACATTGGTCGTCTGATGATACTGATGTGAGCTGAAAAACAGAGGAATTAAAGACTAATTTGAAAGAATAAAAGCATTAAAGGAGGAAACCATGTATTATTGAAGGTTTAGGCCCTAGTCCTGCAAAGGTTTACTCATTTGTATAACTGCAGACAGCTAGTTACTTCAGTAACACTGAAGATACTCATTGTGCTAAAAATTAAGCATATATGACATATATGACCACTTTTGCATGTCCAAGGCTGACTGAAATACAGTGTGAAGATCTAGTTTTAGGATAGAACAAAGAGAAAGTAGAAGGTGGTCATAAATCCTAAAATATATTTTGTACATATACATTCTACACTTCTGTCCTTGTCATAAACCGCCGGGGTTTTGATCTCAACAAATTTTGAAAGTCTTTCTACAAACACAAAGTGCAACTGGGTTCTGCCCTGATGATTTTTACTTTTTAAATAAACACAATGGATGGAGGGTGGATGACAGAGCATGGTAAATTAACTAAGCTTAAAACCTCAGGACCCAGCAGAGTATTTACCTCCAAAATGAAGACATGCTACTGATTCTGTAATGCTCAGAAGGGACTTCACCTCTTCTGTTGTGGAAGGCGCTTGGATACCATTGCAAGATAACTAGAAAGAGTAGGTAAGAAGCAGAGGCAAGGAAAATTAAGCAGATCAATACCAAAGCTAGGACATAGGTTCCCATGCTCTCATTAAACCATGTGCGCTCTCTATATGTATAAGAACATAATTATGGAGGAGTGCAGTAATTTTTGGCCTTTGAAAACTGTGGGACTGTCTCACACCTAAGGAAATACTTCCATGCAAACTTGTTCCCTCAGGGAAGCTGCCCTTCAGTTTTCTTCTGGGTATTTCTGTTTTGCAGAAGGAAAACTTCTCATTCAGAAAGGTCCAGTGTGTGCTTTCCACTTGTTTTGAGCAGCTGCTAGTGTACTCTTGCTTAATTAACAGTAAAGTTTTCTTCTTAGAAACAAGTTACTGAGAGTCCAAGGAAATTTTTATATAATCAAAATTTGTGTATTTGGAGAAAAGATACTTGAAAACCTGTGCAAGCAAAGAGCACAGCTAAGACAGACAACAGCACAGGGATGCAAAAAATTCACCAAAAGGGATCTGAACTGTAAGCAGTTGATAAACAATGAATGAAGTGAGACACAGTAAATAGAAACAGCACCTGGAGAACTGCATGCTTAAGGAATCGTAAAAAGGAAACCAGTGTACGTGATGAATTTTAAGACAGTGTTCTCAGATTACTGGGGTTTTATTAATAACTACCTTTTAGATCATGATGTTTTCATATTGCAAGTTATATCTGAGCTGAGGATACTCAGATTTTGTAGGATTACACTCCCCCAGGTATGCATTTAGGATTCCACTTATCAGGATTTTTTTTTAAAGCAATAATGATCTGAAATCCTGAGCTGTTAAACAGGCTCATTTCTTATTGAAGCTAATAAAAATTGCAAGTTTTCAGAACCTGTTTGTGCAGCAAATCCTAAGATTATATTTGGCTTCCTTTGGTCTGAACATGGGAAAATCCCCCAAGAAATTGACTGTATGCAAATGCATGGCTGCAATGGGCTGTTAAGGAAGAAATGCAGAAAGCAAAACACAGAACAGGCAGATGTGTTTGGAAAAGAGAAACGAGGACTGGTGCAGAAGGAATAGAAATTATTCCAAACATGAATAAAAAGACAGGTTATGAGAACAGAAAATAATGTGGGGACAGAGGCCATAGTTCAGCCAAGATACCTGTCCTTAGAATTTACAGAGTTAAAATACCCTAAATAACTCATGCTACCCAAGAAGAGAGGAAAAAAAAAAGGATCTTTAATGCAAAAAGTCTGTTTGTATGTGAATAAACTGAGTTTGTTGAATGTGGAAACAACATAATTGGCATCATCATTTACAGTTATGACCTAAGCCAAACTTTTTGAAAAGTTTTGTCTGCTGACCACTGTCTTGAGTTACACCAGGAGAAACCCTTCTGGCTGTGAAACATTTCAGTTCAAGATCATGAGCACTTCACAGTGTTCAGTTTTTCGTGGGCTGTGGCTACTGGCTGCTTCTTGCAGGACAACTACTTGTCTGCTTAGGGGCACATTTTCACCCCCTTAGCTATCTGCTGACTTTATCCAGCACTCTGCTGTCCTGATCGCTTGAAGGTTACAATTTTATTCGTGTTTTAGGTATGTTTCAGGAATGCATGTGTTTAGGAATGTTTTAAGAATTACTCTTTCTCTAGCAACCAAAAGTCAGCACAGTCTCTCAGGTGGAAAACCGAGGAGCTATGCCAGAAAGTCCTGCTCTGTACAATGTATTGATTTTTATAGTTGAGACAAGGGAACAAGCAAACAGACTGCCTTTCATTAGTAGGCTTGGATTTACAAGCCCTGAAATTGCCGAAAGTGAAGGGAAATCTGGAGAAAACTCTGGCCAATAGCCTTGTGTTTCTTTTTTAGATAAACAGTTTAATGGAGATGTTTTCATGCTGTGCATCTAAAGGCTGTTTTAATTTTAGCAAGGCAGGAAATAATCTTCTTGCCCACAATATGACACTCGTATCTGCTGGAGTACAGGCTTGGCTGATAGAAGAAGAAAATAACTTATTTAAAAAAAAAAAAAAAGGAGAATATTTGGCTTATGACTAATTGTCTTATTTACATTTACAGGGTAGTTCTGTCTGAAATGTTTTCTATTTCTCATGAGAAAAAACAAAATCCTCATAGTTTTCATTCTGAGACTGATTTCCCATTCACCCTCTATGGTGGCGTGGGGAAAAATGTTTAGGTTTTGGGCTGCTGGAAACAAAAGTAGTTTTGATTTTTGATAACATGTTGAACTCCTGCATGGAGCAGTTTACTGGCAATAATGTTTCCACCCTTATTGTTGTGGAAGCTTCAATGCTGAAAAGCATAAAAATGTTTTCTGGCCAAAGTTTCTGCCTGAGGAAATGGAGCACATAGTACCTTAACCTGCACTTCCCTCAGAGGAGGGAGAGGTTCAGGTGGTGATGATGAGTTCCTGCTTTCCTGCAGTCTCAGAGGTCCTTGGCCCAGCTCTTATCAGGTGTAAAGTCTGGTAGATTCAGCCTGGTATGTGTCTAACCACAACAAATATATTGATGGGATATCATGCTGCTTTAAATCACTGCTGCTTTAAAGAAAATCCTATCATGCGACTTATCCAAAAGCAGCATTTTGACAATTCTAGACCTTTTGTTTTGTTTTTAACTTGAAGTTTCCTTTTTTTTTTTTTCATATGTGAGAACTTTCCCCATGACTCCTCATTATATTTGCTTGTAGCAGTTCCTACTTGTTAAAGTCTGTCCTTAATCCCTATTGCAGAGTTATGGAAAGCACTCGCCTTCTGGCTAGAAAACACTGTGGGTCTCATATATTTGATCAACCAGGGAATAGTCTGAGGCAGTAATAACTTGCCACCTACACTGTTCTGTTCACAACTGAGGATTATCCATTTTGTGAATGTACAATAGTCATCACAGCTGACCTACAGTGGTATTAACTCCTATGATGCACAACAGTCACGCAAAGTAGTTTATGTTGATGTTAGAACAAGATGGCAAAGTAAGTCTGCCATCTGTAAGTAGTGGGGTAAAGATTGACCCATTATGAATTTCCAGGATGACTGTTTAGTAAGGTGCTTTCTCCATGTACTCCAAAATGGTTTTGTTTAGAACTGACTTTTTCTTTTTGGTTTTCATGCTGCCATCACTTTATCAGAATGTCTGTCTCCCAAGGGCCTAATCTTTCAAGGTTTTGGAATGGCTTTGAGAGTTGAAAATTGTGACCCCATCTCAGTGGTACTCAACAGTTTACAGAATTAGATGCTGGATGCATAAAATGGACATTGATGCACCTGTATTCCCCTTTAAGAATGACAGATTCCAGGACTTTTGAAGAATTACATTCTGAAAATTAAGTCCATTGTCAAGAATAGCAGTTGGAATTACTATCTGCTCTTAAAAGCAGACACAAAAATCACAAAATTATTTACAGGCACAACAGCTAAGTGTTGTAATTTCTGCAAATTTATTCATCAGAACTACACTTGACATGCTTGAGAACGGCAGTGGTTAAAATTATTTTGAGAATGTGGGGAAGCATCTGGGACACAACTGTTAGATTCAGAGCCATTTGTGGTGCCATGGGATTGCAAGTGTTTTAAGGGAATATCTCTTGAATCTTTCATGATATAATGTGTGTGTGCGTATGTAGGACAGGAGGCTTACCTTTTCTCCCCTTAGTGCACCACTGAATATCCAGTACTGTCATACTCAATACTTAAGGGTGAGAAATACAAAAATCTGAGTTGACTGTGAGGAAAACATTTAGTGGGAGTATTGGTCATGGTAATTTTCTTAGCTTCTCTGTTCGCAGGAATAATAATCACACATAGCTGATCACATTTCCACAGGTCATTCTGGAAAACAACCCCCTCATATATTTGAGTGATATATTTTCTACAGACACCTGGGTAAGACAGAGACTCAGTAAAGCAAACAAAGAAAGGGTAAAAGTGACCAAAGGTGTAGCTGAGAAAGTCCATTCCCTTCCCTCTCAACTAACCACTTCACAAACTTCCAGGGCAAGGCTGGTCTTGTTTGATGTTTCATATTAAACAATTTTTAGCAACAGAAACACAGCAGTCAGTGCAAAAGATTCAGTGACTGACCAGGAACCACTGTTTACCTAGAAAGCTCAGCCTGGCCACGGCAGTGGAAGTGAGCTCTGTAGGCTTTAGCCTATGTACTTACATTTTGGAGCTGCTTTTATCTGAGAATGTCATTTTTGATAAATAGTGCCCATTGTATATTGGGAAAAATCATGATAGTTGGGGAAATTGAAGGCAGTGAGCATTGGAGAGGAAAAAAAGAATATTGAAAAGAAACTTTAATTATGTTGGATTCAGTTTTTGAGATGGAAAATAGCGGCATTATCCATCAGATAGTTGACCATCCATCATTCCTGTTCATCCACTCTCACCATTGGAACATTGGAAATGCATGGTCAAAGTGCCAAAGAGACACAGCTACAAATATCCTTTGGAACATTTAGGAAATGAAGAAAGTGGGTTATATATCTTTAACTCACTGCTAAGTGCAACTAAAACAAATGGCTTCTTATTAGATCCAGTTAGTATGGTACTACTACTTTTAACTTGCTCAAACTTTGTGTCTCGAGGTAGAGCTTGACTTCTACTTCAGGCAGAGAAATGCTACATAAAAAAAAAGTTTAGATCTTTACAGATTTTAGATGTTATTCATTGACCCTGCATTTGAAAACACGCCCAACACTGCTCAGTAATTTAGTGTTAATTACAAATTTTTAAATTGCCATGCATTAGCTTGAGATTAGTGGGAGTTAAGACAGTTTCCAAATGGAGAATACAGTCATAGTATTTCATGTCTAATTATTTTTGTCCAAACCCAAGATGATTCGTAGTCATGAATATATGGGAATGAGATACTTTGCAGACAATCACCTTAGCCAGTGATGAAACCCCTCCTGGAAAGATTTTAGTAGACATTAAGACATAAATTTCATGCACTGTGCTCTGATGAACACAAGAAACATCTGTAGATACTATTGAGTATTATAAACTGAGAATACTGATTATCTTAGGAATATTAAGATTTGAATCAGTAATCACCCCATAGAGGATGTGGGAAGAAAAAGCCTTTTATTTCAAAATGCAGAATATCCTGGATCTGCGACTAAAATGTTTTATCAAACCATCTGAAATGAAGGAAGCTTGGTAAAAATAGCTGAGTGGTAAGCCCAGTTTAAGCATGGCTCTGGTGAATAATTAAAAACATTGCTCTCAACTGTAGCATTTTTAATAGTCACAATGCTGCTACTGTGGATGTGCTGATAATTGCTGTTCTGTAAAACTGTTGGACAGGAGCAGAAGTGAAAAAACAAGATAGAGAGATTGAGCAGCACAAACAAAACATGTAATAGTCACCTTGTTAATAACCTTGAAGAAGTCAGAAACAAAATTGTGATTAAATCATATTTAATGAGTAAAGAATTACTATAGGCATTAATTGTTCTTTGGATATAGAGAATGGAGTGATTTGTTGGCTCTGAAAATAAATGAAATAATTCTGTGATTAGAACCGATGTTGTCCACAGCAAAATCTGAGCAGTGCAAATGTATTAGCACATCTTTCTTTTGTCATTGGACTGGTGCAAGCAGTACTCAAATGTTTGGCTGTCAGTCCTGGGATTGTGATGAGGCTTTGGCATCCCAACAGTCAAGTCCAAAGTTGTGTTCTTCTGTTAAAGGTACTGGTAAATACAGAGCTTTGAAGTTTTACTCCAGATAAACTATTACATTTCAGATTCCAAACCAGAAAACAACTAGTGTTCATTAAATATCAGATATTAAAGAATTAGATTTCACTTTATTGGCTGAGCTGTCTTACAGTTGCTGATACTTCTTCACACCAGTAAGGGTTAGATCTTTGTTTTGTTGAATAAAACAGATGGGGAGAGATGAAACAGTTCATGCAGGTCATACGAAGGCTGGGTTTTGAGCTCAGGTCTTTACAGCTCACTCATTGATCTGTCCTGCTTTTGCAGTCTCAGATAAATAAACTTACTTTTATCAACAGTATGGGAAATTAATGCTACTGATTGCACATTTTCCAAGTTACAGTATTGTTCCTTCATCCCTCTGGAAAAAATCAGAGGGTCTTTTACAACAAGCTTAATCACACAGCCATCATTAAAACATGCTCATGAGAAAGAAACTGCTTTCTTTTGCATTGTTATTTTCTGTGAAGTAACTTGCTACCTTGCTTCCTTATGAGAGTCAGTACATATTTAGAAGTTTTGATGCTGCTGTTTGAGTTAAATGACCTCTGCACTTCATCACTGAATTTCTCAAAGAGGTCAGGACTGGAGACAAAGCATTTTGTTGTAAGTGCTTTGCAGCAGTAGTGGAAGGGCAAGAAAAAACAAATGGGTTCATTGACAGCATTAGTGCTTCCACTTCAAGTACAAATCGCTTATAATCCATCTGTGCCTGTAGTGTCAAGGAATTATTTGTTCCAGAAGCAGTAGTTTAAGTACCTGATATTGGGAGGTACCTGAGTGGAAAGACAGAAGATAAAAATTTAATGGAAATGTAAACATGACTGAAGTCTTGGTGAACCTTCTTTTTTTCTTTTGTTTCCCCCAGTGGTATTGGAAGAATGGGATAGTTTGACTTTATGGTACAGCACATTTTTTCTGAAATCTGGACAAGTTTTTTCCCCATTGGAAAGGGAAAAAAAAAATTATGTGTCACTAAGCAGAAGAGCAAAATTCTGCTCAGTTGCCCCAGTGTAAATATAGAACAAGACCCTCTCCCAATGTGCTGGAGGAAAATATCAACCAAACTTTAAGTACTGTACATAATTTAATGAACATGAACCTGATGATTAAAACTTCATGACTTCTTACATGAAATGGTAGAGGAGGGCTTTCTCTAGTAATTTTGGAAAGTACAGTCAGTGCTCCTGGATCCCTTTAGAACAGGGAAAAGAAGTGATCAAAGAGAGTTTGAGACCCCTGTGAGTGTTTGGCAGAGGACTGAGAACTGGCTGAGGAGGAGAGAAAATTTGAACAGAGAGTAGCTGAGGTCAGGTAGGATGGATAAAGAGTCCAAAGCTGAACAGCAAACAGTAACCAGAAGTGCCCAGTGAAGGTGTGCTGGGATCCAGATTACCACCCAGCTGAGAGTTGCAGTGCTGATTTTTCTATCATAATCACAAAGACTCCTGGTTACAACCGCTGCTTCCTTCCAGCTCTGAGAAAGGCTCCAGCCTCACTAGACGTATCTGATTATTGACTGAGCACATTGGTTGGGGGACCTGCATTTCTCCTCATTCATCTCATGATGCATAGAGCGATAGGATGCTGGAAAACAGGTCTTTTATTTCTTGCATGAAACCTTTCTTTTTTGATGGGGCATTAGGCAAAGATGAGTAAAAATTGAGATGAGAAGTGTAATGTGCTGTTCTGGGAGGACAGAAATTTTTTAGCTTGCTTCTTACAGTGAGCTGAGACAGAGGTAGCCCAGCAGACTACAATACTGATGGGCCCTTAAACCAGCATGGGACCTTGCTGGTCCCACCTGTTGAGTGGGAGAGAGCTTGAATGAAAACATTCTCCTAGAGTCCCTTCATGTTATGTGACTGAGGGCTGTTTCCAGTCTGTACTCCAGATAAATGGTTCTTCACGTGTTCTACTACTTAGTGCATTTAAGGATGGTGTATCCCTGATCCTCTACTTGTGTTGAACAGACTAGTGAGCACCTCATCACCAGTAATACCTGACAGATGTCTGAACTTTGCTAGTGCAATAAACCCAGAAGCATGCATAATGGACTTCTGGACTGCCCCCTCTCAATTGCAGCTATGAGTTACTCTGTAAAAGGAGCAGCTGCCAGTCTGCCAGAGAAGAAAAGCTATAGATTGGAGCTACCACAATTAATTCCCTTGCTAGCCTATAACTAGATTCCAGATGTACTGCAAGAAAACCCAGACTAGAATTGCTACGCGAAGAACGGGTTATTGGGAAGGAAGCCAGGGTGTGCGTAGCCAGGACATACAGGAAAGTATGTTTTCTGTGCTTTACAGTCCTATATACCATAGCATGAAAAAAGGGGAGACTCATCTGACTGGCTAGAAAAATGCAAATCTCCCAGTGAGGAAGCAAACCTGATTTTTTTAATCGCATAAAGCCCTACCTTAACCAAGCTTAAGAAACTTGCAATTTTCTTTTTAAAGTGAGCATTCAGAATTGCCTTGTACAAAAGCAAAGGAAAGAATGACAAGGTTAATTTTTTTTGTCTTTCCAGTTCATCATTAAGATAAAGGCAGTTTCTGTAAACGTCGAAATGAAGAGAACATTGACAATATTCAGCAAAGGAGCAGGCTTAAATCAAAACTTAAGTTCTAAAACCTGAAAATGTTGAAGAATTTTAGTTCAAAATCTAGCCTTTTAGTTTGGATTAACAGCTGATTAAACTGATAGTTAAACATGTCCTTGGCATGCTGTGCAAGAGAAAGAGCTGATACTAAAGCCACTAGAATACATTGTTAAGAAAAGTCTGAATCTCGCCGTATGTAACATTAACCTTTACAATGTTAGCACAGCTTTTATTGCCCAGGCAGACATTTTAATTTTTAAAATGGCTACAGCTGAAAGGTTAAAAGCTGGGAAAAGCTTCTCCCCAACTCAGAGAAACACCTGTCCCCACATGATAGAGTTTAGTGCATTGCTGAAAGAGATTTGACATTTCTGGGAATGGGTAAGCCAGCTCAAAGAGAGGAGGAGACACAATCATCTGAATAGACTGAAATTTTGTGTGACTTTCCTCAGTGGTGTGCCCCTGTAGGAAGAGCAGAGGAAAAAATATTTCCTTAGAGCTTCAGCACTGTTAGAAGGTATCCTTAGGTGAGACTACTCCTTCTGGGGTGGGGGCTTGATACTATTTACATCCCTTCTGCTGTCATAGATGACACCATCTTGGATTTAGGGAAAATGGATTAACACTGAGTATTTTACTAGATTGAAGTGAAGAGCTAATTTGGTCAAACATTAGAAAACACTTGGATAAACCAGCAACGACTCAAAAGAAAAACTTCTGATAGAAATCTGTTTTTGTGAATATGACTGAAGTTTTATTTATAGTGGTGACCATTCACTTTGGTTCTCAGTGCTGTGGCGTGTCTTGTCAATGTTTAGAAGGAGATCAGTACCTTAGCACTACAGCACTCAAAAATGAATGAGGAGTGAAATCCTAAGAGGATGAAAATTCAGACAAGCAATGATTTGTGTCAAAATAATGATGACCAAAGCCTAATTTTCCCCCCAGTACTTACACACATGGTTTCTAACCGAAAGAGGTGGGAGCTGAGATCTAGTATGAACTGAACAGGCTACACTTTCTGTTTGATGTCAGCTGAGCCTCTGAGGACGGGGTGGAGTAATCTATGGGTTGAGAGTCGTTATGCTGGAAGGACACAGTAGTGGGTTTTTTTCTTTAAACTTGAGTTTTATGCTCAGACTCTGTACCATTCAAGTCATTTGAGCATCTGCATGCCTTTCTGACCTGGATGAAGCATATGTTTGGTGATTGCTGTAATAGTATACCTGTTCTTCAGTGAAAATGTTTCCTTTGATTTGTGGTGCAGTAAATAGCTTATCAATGCCTGGCACAGAGTTGTAATTTTTGTCTCTTTGTAGATGCATGTCCCCTCTAAGTGTAATGGATATTTCGAATCAGTAAGTACTAACATAGTTTGACAAAATAAACTGAATATTACAAGAAAAAAATGATTGCTACTAGTCAGGATATTATAGCATTAGTCACCTACTTTTCGATATTTTAATGACACTTTCAATAATAGATGATGAGGAATGGCAGAAAGTAACGTATTGCTGCCAACAGAGTTCAGTGGTTATCTGATCCCAATATTAACAACAGTGCTCAGACCATTAATATCAGTGTTTGTCCACACCTCCATGGTGGTAAGGCAGCCAAGGCATTGCCCATTCTTTTTTTATAGTGACAAATGCAGCCAAATGCAGCTTCTCAAATCCTTGGGTGGAACATTGACTTGTCCAAGATGAGTCCTGTACCCAAGAACAGCACACTGTACTCTTTACAATAGTTTTTTTCTTTTCAGCAGTAATGTGTTATAGGAAACTAAAGTTGGAATTTCTCTGGATTTGCACCTCATGACTGATTATAAGCTCTGTTTGAAAGGTCACATATGAGCTTTCTCATGTGCTGATTTGTTGGAATCTAATTTAAAATGTTGCCTAATGATTCATTTTTTTCCATCTGGACATTTATCAGTCTGCTGTGTATCAAGTTACCTGTTTTCATAAACTTGCAAGACTTTATGAATCTTTGATATGTCTCTGCTGATCTCAAATCTACTTGAAAAGTGTGGGGAGGGACCAGGAAAAAACCCAACAGATGCCTATAATTCTTGGAAACCAGGCATAAAAGCCCACATCCTTATAAGGCCTCCGCGCATGTGTCTCTAGCTTCTGTATCTTCTCTTTCACTGAGAATATTGCAAACGNAGAAAAAGAGCTATAGGAATTTTGCTGCTCATTAATCCTTGGTAATTATAACTCAGGATGAATTTCTTCTCCATGTAGTTAAGAGTAGCCAAGACAAAGTGTGAAGGACAGGCTTCAGGGTGTGTATTCTGATAGGGGATAGCCATGGCAAGCAGCAAGACAGAAAGTTTTATTTTCTGGGCTATCTGCAGAGAGAGGACAGCCCACCAAACACATAGGCAGCACCTACCAAGCACCTACTATGAGGCTACATATGCTCCAATTCTTGAAAGATGTTGCTTACTTGTGATGCCAAAGCAATAATGAAATAGTAACTTTATTATCTTACTGTCTCAGCAGTTATATTACAACTTACTAGGCAGTCGTATGCTTAGGGACCAAATAGACAAACTGATTTGGGACATAATTATTAAAATCAAAATCTAAACTTTTACATTTATTTACTTAATGGTCTCCAGTGCCTGAAGGTGGTTAATCAGGATTTGGCAGAACGTGGAATAGTCTTGATTTCCTCCTGTGTTTCTTGTTTGGGGACTGTTATGTATGCCCTGTATCAGCAGATAAGCTAAGTTTCCTTTGTTAGTCAGGGATAAGCACTTTGACCTGTCTTATCAGGTAGTTTGGAGGCGGAAGATTTTTTGCTTTTGTTTTTCTGGCAGTCTTGAGAAGCAACAGGGACTTTGATTCTCCTCCGTAAAAGAATTTGTTTTTATATTCTCACAAGTGGGATTCCTGCTGATTCTTAGCACCGTGATGGTAACTTCTATCTGTTTTGTGATTTTACTGCATCTATTGGGCTATTTTATCTTATATCCAGTTATACTTCTGTTTCAGAGTAGGTTATCTATAATATAGTAACATTTAGCTTTTCACTATTTTTTCATATATAGTAATTCAGGAAGTGTCTTCTTTGTTACACTTTTGAAAGCAGTGCTGTGTAAATTTGTAGGAAGCCTTCTGCCCAGCAGTTGGTATACCTTTCTTCCAAAGTTTAATTAAAGTGTTTGATCTTCTGTGTATGATGTTTCACTTCCCTAGAAAAGTTTCAGATTCTACAAGGGTGAATTGTGGTCCATTATTGGATACTAATTCTTCTGGGCTCCACTCTGCTGGAAACTGTGGACAGGAAAGTAATTACAGTAGCAGGTGTGACTTGTGACGTAAATGCTGTTTCTGGCCATTTATTGAAGCAATCTCTCAGGATGATGGCAAAGTAGAAGTCAGTGGTGCATGAACAAATAAGTCTTTGATATCAGTAGCAAACCTTCCTCACAATGAATCACGTAAAGGGACAGGCTGCAATGGTGATGCATTAGTCTCTGCTGCCTTGCCAGGAGACCGACAGTATAGGTTCTATAGTTGCTCTTTTGTTCTGACAGTCCATTGACATGAATCATAATCCAGATGTATAAATTATCACAGTATATTTGTAAATTCTCTAGAATAATAAATCGCTGACCAACTTGCATCACAGCTTTCTGATGGGGAAGGGTTCCACTGTCGTTGAAACAGTAGGTAGAGCTGGACAACGGGGTTTGGAATTAGCAGATGTTGTGGGCAAGATGCCATGTTGTTTGTGTTGGACCGGACATACTAAGCAAGGAATACTGAAAGGCTCTTTTGTAGATGTCGAGGAATATGTTTGTTATTTGTGCAACTATGCCTGTATCTCTGGATACACAGTGAAGGAAAAGCACGTGTGATAAGCACTGAGCAGTCACATTTCTAATTCTTGGTCTGTACTCCATGCTGTACTTATATAGATACAATCTTCTGCACTACTGGATGACTTGCATTAGTGCTGGTTTGAATCCTTGTTTAGTGCTGTATAAATTGTTTGACTTTGCCTGAGTTCCTTGAATACATGCAAAAATGAAAAATTTTTTGTCTCTTCACTTTTATTGGTGACACATTCTGAAACTTCAGTTTCATCAATAATGACATTCTGGATTATTTTTAAAGGATTGTGATGCAAATGGTGGGTTGCAATACAAATGGTGGGTTGTGTCTTTTCTATTGTATGAATAACACAGAAGATTGGATTTTGTTTTTGTGAACAAACCCTTTACATCGCAGTGTTTTTCAGTACTGTTATAGTCACTGACATTACAGTCCGCTACAGTGCTGCTGAAATATTACAGACAAGTAGGTATTTGCATGTCTCCCATAACAAACAGGTATCTGTGTGTTGCACGTACATACACTGTATTGTGCACAGCATTCCCTTATGCACAATACGAAATTCAGCAAGTGTACTATCTGGGTCAAAAATCATGTTCATGTACAGTAAACCAAGCATAGAAATTGGTTCCCCAGATCACTCACTGCATGTAATGGAGGGTCAGCAAGTGACAAACCTCTAAAGCATTGAGAGTAAGTGAATTCAGGTAACAGAGAGATTGCAGAGCCAGTATCTGACATTAATTAATCACCCATGGCTGTCCTTCTGATGTAGCAGAAATATTAGTAAGTTACTAATACAATGTACATTAGAAGATTTATGTACAAAATTCAGAGGCATGCCTGGAACAGTGATTTTATTTACCTGTTTTTACAGGAAGCAACACGCCATAATCTGGCAAAATGTTCAATTTTCCTGCAGTGTTTATACCCAAATTTCTTTGCACGATATCCAGGATCATATGTAATGTGTTGTGCAGACCAGAGCAGTAGACTGGTTTTCCTTGTGGGTGTAGCAGTTTGCAGAACCTGTGGCTTAATTTTTGCAGTGTCGGTATTTTTCATAGACTGTGCTGTACATCCTGGCTTCTGTCTGGCTGTCTAGCTTGAATGATGCCTCATATTCCATAACTTATCATTCTTCCTTCTGCTATTGCTCACTCAATCTGACTAGCAATGATTTTAGTCTGTGACTAAACAATTTTCAATACAAATTGTAATTTGAACCTAAATTTTAAAGCATTTCATCTTCCATGCTTCCAAGCTTCTATGTGACAGTGATATTGGCAAAGCGGCACTCTTGTTTTGCTAATTTACTCACTTTCTCTTTATGCTGATGTAATTTATAGTACCCAGATATAATATTTGTCCTGCAAATGCAGTGTCCTTAAATGTTCATGTATGTACCATGTACATGTAAGTATCATCAGCAAGAGGAAATGCATACAACATATATTGAGCTTTGGCTTCCAAACAGAGTCTAAGCAGAGCATGTTTTATTTTCTTAGAAAGATGATTGTCATCAAATTTAATTACATAGCTTTCCACAGATTCCATCTCAAACAGTAGAAAGACATTGTAAGTTCTCTGAATTTGCAGACATGACCCAGACAAGTGCACAGGCAGATCAAACCAGGTAATCCTGAGCCTTACACAGGAAGATGGTCTACACAGGTCTCCATTTCTGTCTTCTTTCTCACATCTGAGCAGATTCACTTAATGCTTCACCAGGTCTGAAGTATCCCAGGATATCTGGAATTACCTAGAGTACTCTTCTGAGGTTCCTCCTTCCTGCTTCAAGGCAAAGGTAAACTGAAAGCTCACTGTTGGAAATAAACTACACTGACAACAGTTTACTCTGATCTCTAAAATCAAAGTGAGGGGGAGAGAAGATGCCAATGCAAAGAAATATGTTCATATTAAAATAAATAGGGATTTCTACTTGATTAATAGGGTTTTAGTTTGGAAAAAGATTGCTGCTTCCTAAGTTAGTTTATCAAAGACAGTCAACAACTTGCGTCTAAATTGCCTCATGAATGTGCTAGTAGATCCATTTCAATTTTGTAAGCAACTTTTCATTGCATGAAGATGATGGATACCTTCATTTTAGTTACAGAGCATATACAAAGAGAGATTCTTATGGATGTCTTGCTTGAACATTGCTTCTTATAATCAATGTTAATTTACTAAGATTGAAAGACAAAACCCACTATAAACCCATTGTGAAGAAAAATAAACTTGCTAGGTTGCAGAACTATATCAATCACAATTCTTTATTCTTTTACTCTGTAGAAAACAAAATATGAAAGCCCAGCAGAATTTCTTGGATCACGTTCCCTTGTTAAAATATGTTGATATTGACATTAAATCTTTTTGAAGGCTTACCACTTACCCTTCCTGCACCCAAAAATAACACTTTTAAAATTTGGGATTGCTGATGTGTATTTTCCAGTAGCACTATTGAACTTTTTGATTTTTATTTGTGCTGTGAAACAGCAGTACAAAGAAGTAAAATAGATGTGTTGACCGCTATGCAGACACCACAGACCTAACTATTTACCCCTCTCATCTGTTGGATTCTGATCTCTTCTAAAATGCGAGAGACATTCACAAAGAGAGTTTTCTGGCAAGTAAATTTCTGATACAATAAATCTAATTGATAGGATTCCAATAAAAATAATAATCAGGAAATTATCAATTCAAGTACTGTGATTTCCAAGTGCATTTATAAATTTCTCAGTTTCACAGCAAATTCTGACTTTCAACGTGCAGCTGCGGTGTTGAAAGACAGTACAACTTTAGGATTTAAAGCTAAGGTCTATTTTGTGTGAAGAACATAACATGAAGAATTGTGTAGAAAAAAATACTACATTCATAAGACATACAGCAGCTTAATGTAAAATTATCACCATTCAATAAATATTTAGGGGTAGAATTATGATTCTTTTGAACTTGATGACAAAACTATCATAGTTCAAACCAAGGCATTGACTCCAGGTGTTAAAAAGCCAATAAACCAGAAAACATTCAGAAGAGGTAGTTAATGGTCTTTTCTTCTAAAGTGCATTGTACTATTAATGCAAAGTCCTGTTCACACTTAGTTCATCATTGTTTATTTTCAAATTTGTACCTCATGGCATTACAGTACGCAAGGGTTATTGTTCATTGCTTCATAATCTAGGAATGTACCTTCCTGCCTCCTCCTTTTCTCCAGAAGTACTTTGCCTAAGGAATAAACACGTTAAAATCAGTAGGATTTCTCACTGACTAAGGTAGCACTCAGCATGAACAGTGTTGGCAGAGCTGAACTTTAAATTAAATTGACGTGCTTGTTCTTCTGCCCATTTCCTCTCCCAGTGTTGTTCCACTGATATAAGAACAGTATCAAACCTCCATGACTGCTACAAATTCTAGTTTTGATACTGCTGGAAGGATGATGAAATGTTTTAAAAACCAACAGTCTTTTCCCCATTCCTTTAGAAGCAATAATTAAACACAGAGATTTGCATATAGGGAAAATATATTGCAGCATTGTAAAACAATGGAGATATGAGATGTAGGACTGGAATTTATCTATTGGAATATCAGTTATTTCATTATTCTGGGATTTCTTCATCCTTTCTAGTCCCATTTCTACCAGCGTGCTAATACGCACACTTCCCTGCACAGCTATACTGACAAACCACATGAAATTTCTCTTCAATTCCAAGGTAATTTTGGCTGTGAGTATGTGTTGATTGTCGCCTTGGACAGGAAGATGACTTAGGAAGAAAAGAGTCTGATCCTGAAAACACTCCCTGTGGGGCCGCATAATGCTGGCTGGCTAGTAATCCCTCCCTTGGGCCAGACAGTAACCGAACGTGCTAGCAGAACTGAGTGCTATTGTAAAAAAACAAAACACTAATTAACACTTATTGCCAACATCAAAATAAACACCTGGAAAAAGCAAAGTCTGTTAGCACTTTGTTATCTTTTGCAAACTCAACCTCCTTTTTGTAGCTGGACAGAATGATCCATGTAAGAAAGGCAGCTCCAGAGACCGTGCCCTTTTTTTTTTTTAATTTAAGTAAAATATTTTACATATTCCTATAAACTATATATGGTGGTTTGTTTCGTATTGCATTGGGGGGTTTATTCTGTTGATTAAACATTGTCTCATTTACATTTATATCACTTCTGCAGTAACAGCTTTATCATGGTTACATTATTGCTATTACAATTTAACATCAGGTAAAAAAAAATCTTATAACTCTATACCTTTTTCTACCTAATAAATCTGATGATCATTGCTTTATATTCTCTACCTCAGTTAATGCAGTCAGTTCCTATTTTCCAGTTAACAGAGTGAGATAATGCATTTTGAGTCAAAAGCAAACTACACCATGGATCCTCCTGCCCATAGATCATTTTTCAATGCAAATGATCATTTTTCAGTAGCAAAGCTCCTAATTAAGTGCACCACTTAGCATTCAGATTTTTCTGCCTGCAGTACGCAGAGCATTAATGAAGTCAACACTTCCTACCACGAAGAGTCTGGCCCTGCTGCGGTACCTGAAAAGGGGCAGTTCTTGTTCAGAAATGGATGAGGGGCTGGAGACAGGACAGAAGGGTGCAGTGTGCTGAACGACACAGTGTGGCCAGACCTCCCAGTTAATCCTGCCAGAGTGACCAGTGGTTACTGGCTCCTTTGTCAGGCTCTGGATGTTCTCAGTGCATACAACTGGTTTTCTTTTCATAAGCAAGCCTTATCAAACAAGAAAAATCTAGTCCTACAGCAATGCAATGCTTTGGAATACAAGGTCTAAGAAAACTTCAGTCAAAACTGCTCCTTGAGACCTGCACAGAGTTTGTGGTGAAGAACTTGAGTCTCCCTTCTTCATTCTGGCTTTTAAGATTGCTAGTTAGGTGGTTAAGTACCTACTCAACAAATTCAAGCCTGAACATTGGGCTTTCTCTTTCATTAAATTATCAAATCAACAAGAAAAATGTTTAGTATTCACATACTAATTCACCGTGGTATTTTACCAAAAAGCAGTGAAAAGTGAATAAGTGGGTCTAAAAAAAAACCAAACAAAAAAAAGCAGGATAACTGCTTAACTGCTAAATGTAGCTAATCTGAAAAAGTGTCTGAAACAGGTGAAAACAATTACAAAATAATAGTTTCTTTTAGAAGCTCATTAACTAACATTAAATTAATTTGGAACTCCTTAATAAAGCAAGGTAGGCAAGTCGTGTAATTAGTAAGGTTTCATTCTGAGCTTATTTGCCTCTTTGAAAATAGCAATGCTTGCTGGACTGAAACCAATCAAATTAGAATAGCCAAATCAGGATCATCCCCCTTGCATGTAAAAGCCTCCTCTAACAACCTCTGAATGTCAATGGATTTACTTGTGTTGACTGAACAAATGCTGAATTTATCCAGGGGTCAGTGACCTTAGTCAATAAGACTATACAGGTTTTGCTTGCACAAAATCTTTTTTGCAGCATGGCATTCCCAGGTATGTAGGAACCCATTGGCCTTCTGCTGGCGGAAAGACAATATTGAGTCTGATCCACCCATGAACTCCAAACCGAGAAGGAGAATGCTGGGCATGTGCAGCTGGTGAGAGGAAATTTCCCTTACTGAATATTACGAGGTCAGAGACTGGAAAATTTACTGAGCTCCAGTTAATTTCACAGCTAGAAATCAGCAAGGATGCAGTAATTATTTTGTATAAAATGCCACAAGTAGGTAATGGAGTTAGCTGTAGCTTATGTCACCTGAGTACCTAGTCCAAAAGATTCATAGTTAATATGATATTGACCATCTCAGAATTGATGAAACATTGATCATTGAAGGAGTACAATTTAGAATCATCTGACAGGTGATTCTGTTAAACCATTCCTGATGTTTTGACGCAAGGATTTACCCTTAAGATTCTGATAAGAACACAAACTATCTAAGTTTAGAAGTAGATGAAATGGTATGAATTGGTTAGATCTATTTTTTTTTACTGTCTCTTCATTACCACCTTACCACTTCAGATGGAAGGTATCTTCAGGGAATTTTTACCTTGCTTTGAAGAACAATATTTTCCTCTCAAAAAATGGAAAACATCAGGAAAAGGACTGCAGCAATGTTTAATTTAGAACACAGATGATGATCAAAATACCTCTAGATTTTGTTTATCGAGGTCATTGAGAAAAAACCCATCCAAACAGGTATTCTTGAATAAATCAGTGGTGTTACAAAACATGGTTGGTAGAACTCAAGGGCTCAGAAAGGTAAGAAACATACCTTTTTCTAAGAAGCAACTTTCTCTGAGCCAAATTTGCGGTATTCTGCCAGCAAGCATTTTCTCACTCAGGTCCGCTGCCTCTGAAGTTCCTATGCAAGCCCTGCGCTGGCCCTCTGCGATGGCAGACCCCAGAGCACACCTCATTACAGGCTTGCTCTTGCTTAGCATATTTTTGAAGTACTGGATCCATTAAGGATTGAAGCAATCTCCAGAGCATTTATTGACAGAGGTAATCCAGAAAGATTATGTTACTTCCTCTGATGGCTGCTTATTTTTTGTCCAGACCATGATCTCTGAGGGTAGTGCATGGCATTCAGAGAGACTAGCTGTATCTATCTCTTGCTTGACATCAGCTGCAGGATAGTTGAAGTCTGTGAATTTGTAATGTTCCCCAGTTTTCCTCTTTCCAGAGAAATACTCTATTGTCACAGGCTGTCTTTCTCTAGTAATTACCTATCTTCTACTCCCCTCATTCTTAGTTCATTTTACCCTGTCCTTGAGCAGAACTAAACCAATAAACAGAGCTGAAGTTTATTAATTCACTGCTGTATAATTCTCTCTCCCACACGTATCTGTGCTATCCTACCATTTCTTAGCTATGATTTTTCAGTGCACTACTCTGAAAGTTTTTATACTGTTGAGACCTTATTAGGTTTTGAAATCAACTTTAGAAATCTATGTACTATAAAATACAATCAAAAATAGTTAAAGCTGAAATACAATAAAAATCAATACGCAAAATATTTATCAATCTCTCCATAAAAAATAGTGGAGCTCTTTTTTTTTTGTTTGTTTGTTTTTAATTTTTTTTTGAGTCAATTAACTTCCTGTTTAGCTTATAAGATTCAGTTACTTTTTCATTGTATCTTGTAATGAAACTTGTTCAAACACAGCTGTATACATTGTAGGCTACTGGAGAAATGAAAAATAATAGTGGTATCTCATTAATAATTGATTTATAGGAAGCTATAGTGTTATAACCATGAAGTTGTAATAGGAAACAGAAGCATGTTGGTGGTCTATTAATACTAAAGTTCAAAATTATTCCTTATTCATGTATAATCTCTTCAAGTTTTATGACATGTCATACATTTGTTCTAATCCAGAAATTGCAAAAAATCCATACATTTAAAAAAGTGTCTGAGTATCTGACAGAGAAAAAAATGTGTTTCTGCAGTTTAAAAATGGGTCTAATGGTTTACATGGAATTGACTGCAGGCTTTCATTTTTATAATGTTAATTTCTTATTAAAAAAAAAAAAAGAAAAAGATGAGCCTGTTTTAGTACTAGAACAATTCAGTGTGACCACAAGGACCTCGTGCAGCTAAAATGTTGCACGCTACTCTGTGACTTCTCATTCAGTAGTGTTGTTACGTGAGGCACTTTTGGTATGTGGCGTGGTGCATCTTCTTCCACAGCAGCGCAGTGTTTTGTTATTTAGTGTAGTTTGCACATTCCAGGAAACAATTCTCTAACCCCCAGCACTGATTGACATTGCCCAGTGAAATCTGTTCCCAGGCACTTATAAAGGTCACTTGATTTCAGGATTGGTATGGACATGTTGTGGTATAACATAGTTCTAACTATATCTGCAAAGATTTTGTGTGCTTGTGATGCCTATATTATCATAGAACTAAACAAAAAAGAAATTAAACAAAGTCTTACGGTGAGTTTAATAGCTTTTTCTGTGAAGAGAAACAGAGACTGTAATTTTGAATTAACATATGTTTAAAGGGCGCAACGTGTGAAATAGTGAGTTATAACTATGTTGGTTCACTGAAGTGTTGTTTCCAGGGTCACAGCTTGTTTTTAATGAAACACCTGCAAGAAAGATATGCTTCATCTTTCTTTTTTTTTTTCTCTCTTCTGTAAAGATAAGAAAGAAGCTTTAATTTTCCAAATTATACATTTCAAAGTAGATAGAATGCAAGAGAATAATATATTTTGCTTCTTTTTAATCATCTAAAACTAAGACTGAGTGATGTACGAGTTAAGTGTTTGGAAGAAAAAAATCCTTGTTTAATGTGAAGTAATATATTACACTAAAATGAGATTATTTTTTCTTCCAGTATATTTATAGAACAGAAAAAAGCCCCTAGCTATCCTCCATTTCAGGCTTTTTTAATGTTAATGTAAAAGATATGTATGGCATTACTCTTATAATCTTAAAAAGAGGAGTTATTAAAATGAAATTAGAAATGCTGTTGAATAGTATTTGGATAAAATGAGAAAGTCTTCTAATGGATTTTTTTCAAAATTTTAATGAGTTAAACAGTTTATAAAGAGCTAGTTCTTTTATAAAAGTCAAAAGTTGAAATAAGACAGAATTATCTTCATGTGCTTGATTTTAAATACAGAACAATGAAATGCATACATATTGCATTTGATATGTTAAAAGAAGCATCATTATGAACAGAGAATGTGATTTCATAAGTCATTAAAAGGCTAAAAGGGAAATTGCCTAAACTTTGATTTTAAACATGTGGATAAAATGATACTGCAATGCTGTGGAGACTCAGGTTCACTCCAGAAAAACAAAGCAAGGAATGAATGCCTTGACCAAGAAATTAATGCATGTTACTGGAAAATTAAGACATGAACTTTAAATTATATAGATCAACAATTATAAAATGTAATGGAGTTTTACTGACAAAAAATATTTATTTTCTTCAATATTCTCTAGCAATTTATAGATTTTTTTTTTTAACCTTAAAAAGACTTATCAAAGTCTTGATGTATTTGAAAATATAATACTGCAGGAATATTAAGAGCCAAAGAATTGATAGATGCTTCAGAACACTTATTTCAGCAGCCAGGTCATCCACAGTTTTACTAGATTGGCAAACTGATGTACCATTACAGCCTACTAGAAGTGTCTGGCTATTAACGGAGGAGGGAACGCACTACTCAGAATCTCCAGAAGGAAAAGTAGCTGCATAGTGTCTCCTTATTGCCACAGGTAAAGATCCTGAATGAGACGTATCTTAAAACTGAGGGTGTTTGAACTGCTGAAGAACTGTTAAGATACTACCTGAACAATGTCTTGGATACAATCTTGGACAGAACACAAGTGAGAGATGCTTTTCCCCTTTCTTAATGATGTTATCCCAGAGATGCTACCACTGTTGCTGATGAGCTTGGCCTTGGCCAGCAGCAGGTCCATCTTGGGGCCAGTTGGCATTGGCTCTATCGGACATGGGGGAAGCTTCTGGCAGCTTCTCCCAAAAGCCACTCCCGTAGCCCCTCCAACACCCAAACCTCTCCCTGCGGACCCAATATACTTGTGTACGTGTAACTGGCCATTAAGTTTTAAATTGTGAGCCTTAATGTCTTAATTTACATTTTATATAAACTGATGTGTTGATTTTTTGTAGGCTAAATACATCTAAATATACTCTTCCCGCAGCTATCACTTAATGGTATATTCTGACAGGTACCTCAACATCATCTTGAGAGTCATACTTTAATAAGTGCAGAGCTAGAAGGCAATACTGACTTAGGTTCATGCTGTGATGAAAAGTAATCATATTACTAGTATTTCTGTCATGATTTAAGCCATCATCATCAACATCATAGGAGATAATCTGTTGTAATAAGACTTAGCATGACCCATATGTGAGCTGGAGCTATGATGAAATGCAATTGAATATTGTGTCTGGTACCAACTGCGCACGTGAAGGAACCTGTTATACAAAAAAGACTTAGTAAGGGGTTTACGGGTGTGTTAGAAAATACCTTGTATATGTGACTGAAGAGAGAAACTTTGCCATTTTTGTCCACTTAAATACTCTGCTCTTCAGAGCTGGAGCACACTAGGTAGACACTCAGTATTTTGTCTAAAAGATTTGGATGAGTATTGAATGCACTCTGTACTTCTGAGAAGGTGATTCTGTATCACTCTCCACATATGAATTGTTATCTTTTGATTTGTCTTCATTTTTTTAGATGAAATAAACCTCTTGTAACTGAAAGTCTCCAGTACAAATCACAATCAGTTCATTTTGAATAAGAAACAGGAGCTCCTCAATCAGGTTTTTTCTCTCTTGGATAATGTTTGTTCTCTCTCATAAGGTCCGAATATAAACACTCTTGTGAGAAGCGTGTTACTTAAAACATCTTCCCTATGAGGGCATTACCACTGTGCCAGTGTGTGCATGAGGGATTCTCTCCAGTACTTACTGTGCGTGCTATGGGAAAAGAGGCTTAGTGACTGGGAACTGGAATGTCTGAAGAGCCATTTTTTGTTACCGGCTCATTATTAGTTTCCTGCCTGGTCCCTACCTGGCTTCCATGTCACTCAGTGCCTCCTGATGAGTGATATAGGATTATACTTAATTTCTGTGACTCTTCTTTCTACTTAAATTGTAAGCTTTTTTTTGTCTATTACAATACGACAGTCCAGCGTGTAGGATATTGAGGAGCAGCTTGATAGTATGTCAGCTGAGATCATTGCAACTGTGCTGTTAAGTATGTACTTATTTGCTGTGCTGGATTGGGAGTTTATAACATTTTTCCTTATAAGGAGGCTTCTCTTTTCCCGCTGAATCTGTAACTTTACTCTCAGTTTTGAAGGCTAGAAAGGACCATTGGGAAAATCTAATCTGACCTCCTGTACAGTGCAGGGCATGTTGTTTCATCCATACAATCGACAGCATAGTTTTGGAATGGCATGCAACCTTTCCAAAGGCATCCAAACTTTTCATGTGCTGAACTGCACATGATTTTCCCAGTGTGGACTTTATGCCATTGTTATATGTCAATGTTGATAATATCTTCTTTTTACTGTATTACATTTTTATAATTTTTGCTGATCATTTGTAGAGCTTCTAGAGCTTTCCCGCATCTTCCTTGCTTGACAAATATAGCTACCTGTATATAGTTTAACAGTTAAAAATATCAAATAGCTTAGCAAGTCTACTGGAGAACTAATTTTTTAGTGAAAAGGGAGTGGGAAAGAAAGAGTTACCAGGAGGACAAACATATTTGGGAAAAACAGTGAGGAGATAAGCTGAAGCATGTAGAGAGGAGCTGATCCCTTATTTTGCTACACTTCTTCCTCTGCCCTCCCTTCATATTTTCCCACCTGTCCAATTTATTATTCATTTCTCTTCTACCCTGCCACTCTTATTTTTTCCACATTCCCTTATCAGTTGGCATTCTCAGTGCAGAAACATTAAATCTTTCTAGTGTTTAAGAAAAAATTTAATGCTATTTTAAAACTGTGCACCTAAATTACTTATCTTCCCCCACACTTCTAGCTACCTGGGTTTCTGTCTGTCTTTGTCAAAGTTAATTCCTTTTGGAAAGTATTAAGGAGCAATGAATAACCGGAGGATGTGCTGGCAAATTGCTGTTTAACTTTGTAGGAAACAAGGTGAGGAAAGATACTAGAAACAGTATCAGGAAGAATGTTTAAGAAAGGCTAAACCTCAGACATCCGCCTGCAGAGCAGCAGATCGCTCGCTCACAAGAATTGTGCACTACTAGTAAGTAGCTAGGTGTGTTGGGGAAGGAGTTTTCACAAGAATTTAATGTTCAGTGCTTTTGGAGACAAACAGAAATGTGTAGATCCATTCCAGGGTAACAATTCCTCTTCCTCTTGGAAAGTGTGCTATGAAAAGACATACTCCATGTGTTTCGTCTGCTGGCTGCTGTCTGTTTAAAATCATGCATTAGTTTCAAGCTGTGCCTGAATGCTGAGTAGAACATGAACCCAGACCAGCAGGGCTCTAATCCTCTCTTCCCTACCAGTGCAAGGAAAAACATAAGTTTTACCTGAAACTGTGCTGCTAGATTTGATCCCAAATGTGTGACCATAACCACAACGTGTACTGACAAGTTATTAAACAAATCCTTTCTGCACCCTTTAATGATCTGCCTCAGGATTGCAAACCACAACATTTAACTAGCCATCTGTTAAAAGTGCGCATCACAGTGAAACAGGTAGGTACAGATGAGTAAATGTTGATTGCAGAATATACTGTCTAAAGACTATGTTCTGATAGCTTTATTCATGTTCATGTAAGAGGGGTTTTTCTCTCTACTGGGAACACCAATGAAACCGGCAGCTTTACTCAAGAAGTAAGGCACTATTTGAAGTTAGTGATCCAGAACCAGATCTTGTGAACAATTTAGTTTTCTCACAATGGCTGGTTTTACACTAGCATAACGCTATCATTTCCACTGAGCTGCCAGTATAAGTGAGGTGCAAACAAACACTGCTACTTCCTGATTGCATTTTAAAATTTATTTCCTTTACTATCTTAACAAATGAAAAGAAAATGCCACAAGTTTTAATTACATTGTATTCCACTGGTTTGTAAGGCATGAATATGCCTGAAATTAGAAGTCAGCAAGAAGAACAGTATTTCACAGTGAACAGCAAAATCTATTTGTGTCCAGAGTGGCTTTGTCAATATAAATCAGAAACATGAACAGTGAAAAAATACTATCTGACTACTTTTCTGTTTAAAAAAAAAAAAAAAATTACTACTCTGCATGATTTTTTATATACTTTTATATATTAGGTACTGCTATGCAAGTACTGCTTTGGTAACTGCTACACTGTAATAGGATTTGGAAGACAGAAAACCTCTTCTCAAAGAGGATTTATGGCTGTCTCCACAGAGTTAGTTGATACAGATTTTGACTGCTCACCACAAGAAACAATTTGATTTCTTCCCTAAACCAATGCACTAAATTACCACAAAACACTTGGCTACACTGATTTTTTAACTTAGTTTAAAGAAGCATTTAGTTGTACTCTGACTACTGAGTTTCTGAGAGGACAGCAGTGAGAGGATCCAAAGGATATCTCATGAGCACAGGAAACAAGCTGACTTTGTGACAGCAGTTGAAACAACATACAGCAACCAGGGATAATATAGAGAAATAGAGATAAGCAGAAACGAATATCAGGAACTAGCACGAAGCATGCAAAAGTTGTCCTCTCGTGAAGTGTTTTTCACCTGACTGCCATTATAAAACCAGTCCACTCAAGCTCAGGTTTATTTCTTTGTTCTGTATAGATTTCTATATATTTGAGGGAGGTGATTCTGCCCCTCTACTCTGCTCTTGTGAGACCTCACCTGGAGTACTATGTCCGGGTCTGGAGTCCTCAGCACAGGAAAGGCATAGACCTGTCGGTGTGGATCCCGAGGAGGGCCACGAAGATGATCAGAGGGCTGGAGCACCTCTCCTATGGGGACAGGCTGAGAGAGTTGGGGCTGTTCAGCCTGAAGAAGAGAAGGCTCCGGGGAGACCTTATAGCAGCCTTCCAGTACCTGAAGGGGCTTATAAGAAAGATGGGGACAAACTTTTTAGCAGGACCTGTTGCGATAGGACAAGGCGTAGTGGTTTTAAACTAAAGGAGGGTGGATTTAGACTAGATATAAGGAAGAAATTTTTTTTATGAAGAACGTGGTGAAACACAAACAGATTTCCCAGAGAGGTGGTAGATGCCCCATCCCTAGAAACATTCACATTCACCTTGGAAGGGGCTCTGAGCAATCCGCTCTAGCTGAAGATGTCCCTTCTCATTGCAGGGGGCTTCAACTAGAGGATCTTTAAAGGTCCCTTCCAACCCAAACTACTCTATGACTCTATGATTCTACTTCTGATGGTTTCCTGCTTTTTCCCCACCAGCCTTTCCTTCCTGTTTAAAACTTTTTTTTTTTTTTCCTTGCTATTTTGTTGCGTGCTTCTGCATCAAAGCTTGTTCCCAGGAGGGAAAATCATGTCAGTTGCCAGGAATAGAGAAATCGACTAAGACAAAGTAAGAAATGGTACCAGTCACCTCCTCCATCAACACATCTCCTCCTGGACATGTCATCTTCCAGTCAGGATTTGTGCACAGGTAGATTGTGAGGAATTTTTATATTGATATAATATTTGAGAATGTCTTCTAGCCTGGCCAAGCCCAGTACAGCTCCTGTGTGCTGAACTTCCAGAAATGACTAGAGCGTGCGTGTTGTGTACTGCAGCCACTCAGTGCTCACATGCCTGTGCACAGACGGGTTGGTGTGCTGCGGTTGTGCCGGGGCTGTGCAGGAAACACTGTGCTTACCGCATGCGTGCTGCCCACGTGTTCTCACCTTTGCAGTAAATTCATTGCCTCTGTTCACATCCCCTTTCCTTTCTCCCTACACATTGGACTTATTGCACAATGCAGAACATGTTCGGTGTCTGAAACGCCCTGGCAATGTTGGATTTGCTATGCTCAAATCCCGCAGCAAACGCGTACATACTTCTGACTGGGAACTATGGACAGAAGTGTGCCAGTCCAGCCAGGGTCCTTTCCAACTGCTGTGGTGCCTTGCGAATCTGGCACTTGCTTGCGCGCTATGTTGCCTGAAACTGACCCCTCCATCTTTCAAGTTTTCCAGTAAGTTCTCATTCTTTGGTTTTGCTTTTAGCAATTCAGGCTGCTAAGTGATGGCAATGCACTTGTTCCTTGCCCAGGAAGACTCCAGATAGCTGACACCCTAGTAAATAAGATCAAAAAAGTTGATATTCCCTAATTAAAATGTTTAGGAGTAGAAATAATGCCCTGTGATGGAAATTTCTTTTAATGAACAGTTATGAGAACAATTTGATAAAGGCTACAAATATGTTGGATATTCACAGGTAACAGTTCTTCTCAGAAATGAGCTTTGATTTCTGAGTACAAGGCAGAGAGTAAAAGCGATAAATGGAAGAGATAATTTTGTTTGCTGCTTATAATTTATCAGCTCTAATCAGGGTGAAACCTATCATTAAAATGTATGCGGAAATGTGATGATAGTATTAGGAGAGCCTCATTACTGTTAATTCATTTAGTACTCAGTGTAATAGCACTAATCATAATTAACTCCTCTGGTATTAATAGGGTTGTCATACAATACATACAGTATTTGCATGAGAATTCCACTCTAGATTCTCATTAATTAAAACACCATAAAAATGTCAGCACTTTAATTTGCCTTTGTTAAATACTGTGAGGAGGCTTCCAAATTTTTCCTATTAGAATTTATCAAAATACTGCTGCTACATTAATTTTAGCCAGAAATAATAGTTTGTAACCACCTATTTATCAGCTAATTACTTTACTGTTTAAAAGCCTTTCATTTTTCAGGGGATTACTGTTGCTAATGGACAGAGGAGGAACAGTAGCTTAATATACCAATGTTGGAGGTTTTATTAGGCTAAATACTCTGTATTTTCTGAATAGATTTCTCTGCCAGTCTTCTCAAAATGCTCAGTGTCAGAGCATAGACAGGGTTAGAGAGAGGGCTGGGTTAAAAGCAGCTCCGGTGGGAAGGGGGTCTCCCCGCAGCGCTGTCCGGAGCCTCTCCAGAGGTGCCGGCAGGAAGGGGCAGCCCAGCTCCGCTGTCTCCAGGTTGGCGCTGAGCACAGGCAGCCAAGCCTCCCCGAGGGGTGCAGTCTCAGGGCCCTTACCAAGGTGTTTCTTTTTGGAAAGAAGGAACAAAGGCAATGTAGTTATGGCTGCTGTATCAGTGGCTTTAGTGCTCTGTAAACTATCCCTCTGCAGAAAGTTATTTTGAGCTCTCTGGCAGCCTTTTCACTCCTCCTGCTTTCTCCTAAGCCCATGCCTTGCTGTGCTGCTTTAATGAATCCTGTTGCTTGGTTTATGGAAATCTTTCTTCAGAGCATAGGCGCTGAGAAATTCTTCATTTCCTTGACCACTGGTAGTAGGCTTCAGCCCTTTACATGTGAAAACTGATGCCCGCAAGATGGAAATGCTGCTGTTCACAAGTTGATGTGCGCTCTGGAGGTGAGCACTAGCAACACAGAAAGGCAGCAGCTGTGTGCTTTTTGTGTCTGATGGCTCGGTACACCAGGCCTCTGACGAGCTTCGGGCAGCCCATGTGGCTGGCACAAGGTGCTTCTCAGGAAATCTGCTGGGCGTGGAATGAAACCCTGATCCTGGATCCTGCTCTCATCCGTGTGAGTTTTGCTGTTGAACTGAAGGAAGCAGATATCACCTGCTGCCTTTGCCTATGAGAAAATGAGCCGGGGACACGTGGGGTGAAGAGAACTAAGAGCTGTAGCAGTTTGGTATCTAAAGAATACATCCATGTTGTGCATTGGCTCACTTGTTACGTGCATTGAGCCTTGGCCAAGTGGAGGTTTGTCCCCTCACAGGAATCACGTGGCTCATGTGATAAGGGGTGATGTTCACACTGCATGCTTTCAGGCAGCCCACTGAAGGAGATGATGTGATAAGAGGCAATGCTAATGTTCCGACGGTTCAAGCTTTTGTATGTTCTTCAATAAATTCATTGGTGTTATTAGCATTCATGGCTTTAAAAAATCATTACTTAGATTCTACTTCATCAGCCCAAATACAAGCACTTCTTAAAAATCCTAAGGGTTTTCTTTATTGTTTCTCAGAATATGTTCTTCAGAATATGCCATCTCCACCACCCTAGGATACGAGGGCTGGAGGTCCTCAAGTTATCAGATAAATCACGGAGCTGAAAGTAAAACACCAAATAGCCTGTGGCCACACAGCAAACTACTTCATTGCAGGATTATATATATAAGGTTCAGAGCAGGAAATTTAAACCTGAGGTAACAGTTCAGCAGCTGGAGTTGTACCTTGAGTGACGGCTTGAGGGACTGGCATGCGGTACCTGGTTTGAGCTGGTATTATTGATCAGGGAGTTTGTAGCTCTATACAGTACCAGAAGAGTTTCTTCTCTCTACTTTCCTAATCTAGAAATGTCCTGCGATGTTGTTTTAAGAGATTCGATACTTTATGTTACACTGAATTTGAATATAAGTTTTAGAAGATCTTTGTTTTCAGACTGAGCACTTCAGGAGCTGCAAACCATCACAGGGTTAATTAAAAGTCATGTTTCCCTTTTTATTTTCATGCTGCCTCATTTGTATTCAGGGCATGTCCTGAGCAGGTTTATTTTGATAGATTGTTATCCACAATAAATTGAAATACCTTTCACAGTACTCTCTGTAAGATAAGAAAAAATTACTCGAGTTATATTCCTAAATCCTAGGTGACTATGCCAGTAGATTGATTTGTGCTGTAGGTTTCCACCTTCATTTAAACATTGCTGAAATGAGCCTGGAGATGAATATTTTTTATCAGCTCTCTAAGAAAATATTGGAAATTATTAATTGATTGTGCATATTAAAATATTTATACAGCAGTAAAATCATCATTCTTGTCACCGATACACACTATGGCCCAAAATCCATCCATCAGTTCAGCCATTTTCTATTCTGTTTTGTTTCTTCTCTCACAGGGCTGTTTGCAACATGATTGCGTTATGTCTGTGGTACAGTATAATAGAATGAATACACTTTTGATGCCAGCGCTATTGAGGTAGCTGTTTATTCGTGTTGAAATAGTACCAAAGAGCTGAATAGATGGCAGGTCTCACAACCAGGCCCCAAACTTCATACAATGAAAGGTAAAAAAGAGGCTCTATGGACCTTGTCCAAGTAATAACGATTTTTCTGAATCTAAAGGAATACACAAGAATTTTTCTGAATATAAAGGAATGTACAGAAATAAAGGAATCTTGATCTCACTCAATGTGTCCATAGTAGATCCATGCAATCAGGATTTAATTTGTAGTATTTTTCCTTAGTAAGCTGCAGTTTGCAAAGGCAAACAACATTGAGGTAACCAAAGGAGAAAAGTATAGCCAAAATTTACATATATGTTTAATTATATAAAATCTCCTCTCTCTCTTCCTGTATACATATACCTATACATAAGATGCGTTTTTGCATACCTCAGGGTATTTACTTTGGGGGGAGCATTTTCTAACAATGGAAAATATACGGATCAGCTGTGTCTCACTGTCCTTACCCTGTCCTATGGTTACTTGGTGTTAACGTGGCAGAAATATAATCTATTACTTGAATCCAAATTCTTAGCTAAAGATGCTAAAACTTGTCTTCCAGTGGTGGGAAAAGGTCTTTAGGGATTGATAGGAGTCTGATTTGATTCAGGTCATATAAGATATGTCTCCCTTCTCCCTCTGTAGACTATTGGGGTACCTAAACATTTGCCTTAATATGGAAATATTTAAGAGTCTGAGTAAGGGGAGATAGGACTGAGCCTACATTTCCAAAACTACTGCTACTACTGCTGCTACTAGAACTACTATCATCACCTTATAATGATAATTTTTAAAGACTTGTAAAAATTTTTAAAGCTTGTGAGGGACAGGACGTTCTAGTGGATGGTGAGCTAGATACAGAGTCAGGTCTGGAGTTGGCCCTGTTGCTGCCTCGCTGGGTGAGCTTTGAAGAGCCCTTCCTCAAGGGAGTGTCTCTTACTGTCTTTGTACATCACCCAGCGCAGTGGGATTTTAAGCACAGTGGACCTTTTTACACTGGCATAAAAAATACCAATAGTTTCAATTTTAGATTTCCCTTTCTTTGCAGAAGTGTTGTGTTTTGAAGGTGTCTTGGCAGTGTGTGATCTTGTCTGTCTTCTCACCGCATTGGGGGAGGCAAAGCAATGCACTTTTTATGCAGTCCCTTATCAAAGGAGGAACTTCTAACGCATCAGCAGGAGAAAGCTGAAATGCTGGACCAGTTTGCAAGAATTCTAACAGAAAAATGATATATTTTGATATTCTTTCTTCCTATTGTTTTTCCTGGCAGCCAATTCATGTTCAATAGTGAAAAGTCTGTTTTCTAACTTGTCATAATGCTGTTGATTGGCAGAGATGAAGAGCGCTGCTTGCTTATTATTTGTGTCAATGAAGAAGAGACCCTTTGATATCCTGTGTTTATCAGAAATTTTCTTATTTCAAGAGATGGAAATGGGAAGCGTGAAAGCATGGCTGCATTCAGAAAAGTGACTCTCTGAGTGTGATGGATTATTACATTCTATGCTCTAGTGTGTTTTGTGAGTTCCTATTTGCTTGGAACAATTGCTGAGAAAATGAGGTTTTGCTGCTGCAGACCTCATGCAATGGTGGAAAGGCAAAAGACATTGTACTTTGCCTCTTGTAGTGTCAGTACAATTGCAGCCAAGCCCAGAGTCTTTCCCTATTGATGCTGAGATGCAAAAACCAAAAAGTTACTGAGATTTGTTTTCTATTCTTTTTCTCCCTTGTCCCCATAATAAAATAAACTTGGCTGCCGGGCAGGTTCCTACATTTCTTTTTGAATTCTACAGTGACCGGATCTGTTGAGGAAGACCCTTACAGGGAATTGCATATCAAACTAAAGTGCTATTTTGGAATTTCTTTTGTGATACTACTTGCACTTTTGAAGAGGTGCTACCAAGATTGCTAGGCCTGATTGTCCTTATACATTTTTCCCACTTATAAACTGTATGCAGACGTTATATACTTTTTAAAATTGTGTTTTCAGACCTACATAAGGGTATCATGTAGGTCATGTACCTGATGGTTTTTTAATTTCTGCCTTATCAACTGACCTCCATCTGAAGATGTAACCTCTGCCCATCAGCCTTGTTTATATCCTTATGCTGCCATGGGCATATGAATAAATTTACAAGAGTTTTTTTACTGTTAAAAACTGCTTTGCTCTTGTAGTATGTCCCATTTATCTATGCACCATTATCAGAACTGTACGTGACTTTTTCTCCCTTACTGATTTTAACTGTGGTATTGAACTTGTTTGTTGTGCGTCATCTAGCAGATGACTGGTTACTTACAGACTTCATACAGTTTACTGGTTGAAAGTCTGTCTCCTGTGTTTTGTGAAATTTCAAACTAGATGAACATACTGGTTTTCTCTGACAGTCTTTTCAGACAAAAACATTTTAATGATATGATCTAAGTCTTATGTGCTGCTCTTATTGTCAGATTTAAAAGGTATTTGGGTGTTTATCTGCCTAGACACTACTAAATGCATTTGCTTTGCTGAAAATTTATGTGACCAGCTCTTAGTAAAAGTGCAATGGTATTGGGAGGTACCACTTGAATCTTTCATAATACAAATGTCAAAAGAAATATAATGATGTTATCGAGTATTATGAGTCTGTTGTCTATTTGACTACTTTAGAGAGTTAAAACTCGGGGCTGGGTTCTGTCTTCTCANTCTGATATACTTCAGCTCATGAGGCAGGCTGCAACAGATTTGCACCACTGTGTGAGGCACTAGTGAAATTCTCCCGTAATGTTTTCTATAGAGTTGGCCACCCACATCCAACTGTATGAACAGAACAAGAGATTTTAAGAAGAGCAGAGGAGTGGAGTAATGGTTTACAAGCAGGGGATCCAGAAACTTGGCTTGCCCAGAAAAAGCAAGCTGGGAGGTGACATGGTAACAATCCACAACTATGTTAGCAGATGTTACGGCTCTTCTCTCTCTCCCTCTACGTAATCTCAAAGACACTGCTGGTGCCAACAGAAAGAGAGAATGTTTCAAACCTTCAAACAGTGAGTTTCTGGGACATTTTCCTACTGTGTGGGGGAGAAAAAAAGGAAAACACTTTGAGATGGATGTTAATAAATTTAGTAATAGAAGGTAAACAATAGCAGGAGACTAGACTTAGTAACTCTGGAGGTCCTTTCCAGTGTTGTATTTCTGTGGAGAGCTTAATCCTCTTCTGTATAAATCATTCCATACTTGCCACTCCAAGAAGTAGGTTACACTGCACTGTCTCCTCCTGAGCTTTGAATGTCTTAATCCTGTCCTCAGCTGCATACAGAAAGGGCCATTTGCCTAATACTTTGCTCACTTTTGTGAGCAAATTGGCTGGGAAGAGAAAGGGAAGGAAAGGAGCAGGAGGAATCTGATCTGGCCCCATTTACTTCCCATTACAACTGCTGAAACTGTTTTGACTTACCATAATGAAATGTTATTTTAAAATCCATCTTTACAGATAAAATTGATTTTCACTTACGTTTTTTAGTTCTTGGTAAAATCTGGAATGATTTTCTTTTTAATGCTGCTGTCTCTTTTTCTTCTTCCCTCTCTCCAGTCCTGAATACCAAAGTACAAAAAGCCCAGAATGCCCTCACTCCTTAAACTGCACATTGCTGACACAAGTAAAAGCTAACCTGATAATCTGGGGATGTTTTGGAAAAATAATTTGAGAAGAAGAGATGATCAATTTCTTCTCAAAACTTGCAGAATTAAAATCTTGTTTCTGAAGACTTATAAAATCTGTACTGTACTGAGACAGGTTGCATCCTTTAGACAATCACTGGCATTGGCTGCACAGGGAAGTAAATGACATTGTATAGAAAAGGAGATAAATCACTATTTTTCCAGAGCAAGAAGACAAAAGGAAGGTGTAAGATTTTCAAGCAGTTTATCATATTGACATAAGAAGAAGCAAGTCCTCTCCACAGGCCTGGCTCTGTGGTCTGGGGATCACAACCTAGAAACCTTCACGTGCAAACACTCTCATGGGAAAATCTGAGAGCCTAGATGAAATCCTGATCATACTGAACTCAGCGAGAAGTTTTGGCATTCACATCAATGAGGCTAAAATTTTATCCCTTTTATCTTACAGTTGTTCCGTGTTCATAAAGTGCAAGGTATGTACTTTTTACTATGGCTGCACATGAAAGGAGGCCTAGAGTTATGTATGTACCTATTGAAAAAAAGGTGTACGGTTTCTCAGTTAATATGCCACAGGATTTTTTGATAGGATGTGAGCTAAAGGAATAAATTATTAAGAGGCTACTGGCACTGGGATACTGCAAATGGAAAAATGTGTATAGTTAGGACCAGATGTTAAACTGGAGTTTCAAAATGAATATTCTGTATGTAGGATAGCTATGGAAGCTGAAAGGATTAAGCAAAATGCAAACCTTCCACGGGAGAGGATAACGGAAAACTGGAAACCCTTCTCTCAGGGAAGGTTTTCTACCTGTAAAATGGAGGTAACAACATTCCTCTCCTCCTTTCTTTTCTTAGACTCTTCTGGCCAGATACTATTAGTAATAATATATGTATATAGTCTGTGTTATAATGATCTGTTTGTGTGAACTTATGATATCAACAAAAATTCACTGATATCAATCCAGGCAGAAGTTCTCTTTAATGTATTTCCCAAAGAAAAATTAAAGTAACTGTTTTTGAAGTACAGTAAATTCATCAGATGTTTCTCAGTATCTTACTGCTTCATGCTGTATTTAATGAAAGAATAGGGTATTTCGCATCACAGTGCCAAAACCACAGAATTAAGAGAAGTGAATTGCTGTTGTTATGGGAACAAAGGTCCAGCAAACCGCTTCAATTCAATTGTTTTGAAACAGAACTGGCTTCTTTCATGGATGCTGCACATATGGGAAGCCAGTCTGGCCCCAGGATGGCCTATTGCCTGCAATGCAGGCTTCCCCAGTGACGGTGCTTGTGCCTTTGACACTCTCTTTGTCATCTGTGCTCTCTGTGTTACGCAAACTTGTCTGCCAACCTTGTTCTGCCCTAAAGTCAGCCAATTAAATTTTGTTCTGATGATGTAATTCTTAATAACTTAATATCTTTGCCCGAGACTGTGATTTTAATTTAAGAACTAGTTTCTCTACCCACACAGAGCACTTCAGCTCCTTAGCTTCATCAAGCTCTTGAGTTAATCTATCATATTAAAAGTGCTTGGTTTCTGATTATATGAAAGTTTGAAAAGTGGGAATGTTGTCTTTTTTGTTCCCCATTCATGGCACCTACATGAAATGTCTAGAATGCCAAAAATTGTGTAGCAGTCAGAAGCTCCCAATGGACAATTTTTTTTTTTTTGAAAGAGGCAGTTTCTCTTTAATTGGGACAGCAACGCTCTTTTCCTCAAATGTCAACACCTAACACTGTGAGAAGACCAAAAATAATGGGGCTACCATACAGTAAATAACGGTGTGTGATATTACAGTTTTACAGAGCAAGAAATACTTTGCTTGTGCTTCACTTGGCTTTTGCTTTATGAGACAATAAAGTCCTCTGGCAAATAAATGCCAGGACCTCAGCCCAAGGGAGTGGTGATGCTTCTCAGAAGACTTTTGCAGGGCTTGTTTATTGCCTCATAAATTCAGAGCCAAATGAAGTTGCTATAATGTTACATTTTGCATATGAATTATGCCTCCCCTGTCCATCTGCAGTTATGCATACCTGTTATTGCCTGGATTTCTTTCCCTTCTGTCTGTTTTCCTTTACATTTCTACCTGCAGATGTTGTGCTAGGTGGGACTAATAGCCCAAAATGTATGGGAAACATCACTACTGCTAACCCTATGTATTTACAAGTCAGACACCAAAATCATAACATGCAAACAGAAATCAGTGCATGCTGGATATCTCTTCTGGGATCTGAGCTGATACGTTATATCTGTGACAGGTTTTTATGTTTTTCTCTCAACCAATATGGAGTTACAAGCATGCTGTGTGGAAAAAAAAGAAAAGAAAATGGAGATTCTTACTTCACCAAGTTCCTTTAGGGGTTCAGGCTTCAAACATACTGTCAGAGTTGGTAACATTGAACATGTCTTCATTTGTGACGGAAAAAATTCAGCCATGGATGACTACTGAAATGAATGTCTCAGCCTTACTGCAAAGTTGTCTGTAGGGAAGTCAGAAACCAGGGTGGTGAGCAAGTGAAACAGGCCATCCTGTAACAGATGGATTCTCCCGCGTCAATCTCGCAAATACACACAGAGCTCTCTCCCTGTCACTGCCTACAGAATGCTTAACAAATGCAAGAAACAAGACACATTTATTTCGGGTGGTCTACAAATGTGACAAGATATAATGAGATCATAGCATAATCAGGCTGGGAGGGATCTTAGGGAGGTCTGTAGTCCTCTCTCCCACTCAAGGCAGGGTCAGACCAGGGTGCTCAGCTGAGTCTTGAAACCCTCCAAGGATGCAGACTGCATAGTCTTGCTGGGCAGCCTGTTCCATTGGCTGTCCACAGGGTGAAAAACTTTTCCTCATATCTACTCTGAACCTTCTTTCTATCTATGTCCTTTGTCTGCCCATCTCTTTGCCATACATTTCTGGAAGGAGTCTTGGCTTCATCTTCTTGATAACTGCCTTATAGATATTGAAAGGCTGCTATTAGGAGATGAAACTGAGCAAAGGGAAATTTAAGCCCACTTTTGTTATTTTTATTTTTATCAGTGAAGGTTGTGAAGCTCTGGACGCCATTGCCAGATTAATTTAAAAATGCTGAGAATATGCTGTAAGAAATAATTCTGCACTGACACCAGAGGAGAGGAGACAATTTCTTGTTATGTCCTTGATATCCTATGATCCAATTAACGTTTTAGGGAGTATGACTTGATGGAATTACATCCTGTGAAGATTAGAAGCACTTCTTTATCCACCCATGCCAGATTAATCCTAAACTTCTTCTGGTCAATAGTCTGCAATTACGTTAATGTTATTTATAAAGATTTCATTATGGGGACTGTTACGAACTGTGGAGTACAGACCTTCATATTCTATTTTGTTAACAAACTCATTGAGAGGAGATGAAATGCAAATGCCTTTATTCCTTCTGTTACTCAGCTCTCCCTGGTGTGCTTTGATCTACCACACAGTTACAATTAAGATTCAATGCTTATTTTTTTCATAGATGATGATATGTTAAATGTGGGAAAAGTAGGTGATCCACATGTTATTTTATGAATATTGCATAAGTTCATTGGGTTTTGTTATTGCATTTGTGTTGAGGTGTTGGTTTGGTAGCAAAGAGGCTCAGTGGCCAGTTGCCCTGCCTTCTACTATTGTTTGCATCAGCTGAGCCTGATTGTGTTAGGTAAAACAGGTGTTTGTGCACTGCTTGATGAGTGATAACCTGTATCCTATTACTCCTTGGCTTCCTTTGTTGAGATTAAATAAGGCTGTGTTGGAAAAAAGGGTAGAAAGGAAGTCTGCCAGGGTTGGAGCCTGAGTGGGGGCTTGCCTGGGGCCTGTAGTGTTGTGTGTCTTGGGTCTATGGATCTTTGGAGAGCTGAAGGCTCAGGTCTTGCTGAGGTCCTTTTGGAGAGCCTGTGATGGGGTTGCAGGCTGCTGAACTGGAATGTCTGCATTTTGCCGATGAAAAGAGAGACTCTGCTGTTGTGAAGATGGAGAGTGTGGAGCAGAAGCCTCCTGCTACTGCAACTAATGGCAGAACTCCCACTGACTGCAGAAGCAACCTTTGGAGTTATGCTGGGTAAGTGCCTAAAATGTTGTGTGACTGCTGGTGAAGTTTAGCAGGATTAATGGCAATTGTATGCCTGGTTGGCTCTTTAAGAGTGCCGAGATGGAAGCCAATGAGGGGGCCACTGGGAATGTAAATTTGTTCATATTTATGGGAACCTTAATTTAAGTGAAAGGCCCAAGCCCAGTCCCACTAGAGCAATGCAAAAGTACTCATTCTAGTGAAGACCAGGGGATTCTAGGCTTTATTCACAAACTGTATTTCTGGTAGTGAAAAGTTTAAAAACTCAATCGTTAAGACCTTCTGTGTGATTGAACCATGAAAAAATCTTAAATTGTTCAGGTTGAAAAGCCTCATGAGTTTAAAGATAATCTGGTTGTTTTGTTGGGACTACTCATGATTTTGTGAATGCCTGAAATTATCTTTATTTATACTACTATTTTTGGCATGCTTCCATTTAATGTGGATTAATGTTCAGATTCTCATATGTGAATATCATAAAGTAGTAGCTTCTCTTATTATAAATGTAACTTATGTTATTCTTAATTGACTAGGAATTTAAAACACTCTGTGGCTGTTTTGCAAGACTGCTATGGTCAATCATATTTCAATTCCCATTCTTATTCCATATCAATTAGTAGTTTAGCAATGAAAAACCTAATTAATTTGCTACCTCTACAGTATGTTGCCTTTCTAACACAGATCCTTGTTTAAATGTTCCTTGGAGATTGGCCTTGTCAAAGAGAATAACTATAGAATAAAGTTTACAGTATTCTCTCCTGAAAGCAGGCTAATTTATATATTGCATAAAGATTGCTTCCTATGCTTTAAGTATTTTCCTGTGAAGTAGTGTAAAAAGATCTGCCTTATCAAATTACAGCTCCCATCCTGGATTGGACTGACCTGTGCTAAAGTCCTAACTCGATTTATGGGGATTCAAATGTTTATGTTCTGTAATGGCTTGTTTAGAAGTGTGGGGTTGTTTCCTCCTCTCCCCTTCCTCCACTGAGCCCAGAGTTTCAGAACAAATGCAGTTCTCCCTCCAATATTTCAAGGCCCTAGGGGTGGTAGAGGGACTGTTATTTTTAAACAATGGGTTTTAGTATAAAATATGCAAGCATAAAATATAGAGATCTACTGGTTATGCTTCTCATGTGTTTTAACCTCTACCTATTAAAAACCACAACCCAAACCGCTTTGGCCCTTGTTCTTACCAATTAAACCTTTCAGTTATTGCAGCTGAATGACTGATCATGATCAAGTGTAATGAGGGGAGGCTGTAGCTGGGCTCAGTATGTTAGCACAGCTGCTATTAAGTATATTTAACTTGTAGGTGCAGGGGAGTCAGAAATCCATGGCTGATCCCTTTGTTTTCACCTCAGTGAATCCTAAAGATCAGTTTTAGCGGTGAATACGTGTTAATCCATTGCTGCCAGCTGGTAAAGCACCCATGAATAATGGGAGATTATAAGCAACTCGCCCTTTTCCCTGAGAGCATTTATCTATATTCACTCAGAGGCAGTGCCAGTTAGGGCTGGCACAGTTGTCCTTTGTAATGAAACTCTTGATCTAGGAAAACTATCCAGAAAGCTTTAGAAAGACAATCTCTGATAATACACGTCACTGTAGCTCTCCGCAGTTTGTGTGTGCCTGCTGCAGCTCTGACTTCCCAGTCTTAAATTCATGCAAGTGGCTATATGGCCAAAAAGATTATCCGACGTCTGCCTAATGCCCTGTGTACTTAGTGTTTTGTACAGCAGGGCTCTAGGAATCACAATGCATCAGCTTCAGAGACTGCTCAGCCTCTGATGTCTGCTTACTTTCTCTCCATCGTGCTAACACTGTACCGTAATTAGTCATACTGTATGCACACCTATCCAGCTCATGGGAGACTGCCACACTGTCACAGGAGATTAGCAGTTGGTTAACAGGCTGTTTAGTTAACTAATACACAAAGGGGAGGAAAAGAACTCTGTGTTCTAAGGAAGGGGAATTTTGGATCCCTTTCCTCTTCAATATAGTAAAATGGTATATTGATAATGGCAAAATGTGAGGCTTAATATGAAAGGGATAATAGGAAATAAACCCATGTTTTTATCATGTGGACTCTTAATATATGGTAAAAGCCTAGCAGAGAAAAAGCAGTGCTTAGTTTAATGTGAGTTAGCTAACAAACCTCTCTAAAGAGCCTGAAAAGGCATTGTTATNAAATCCTGGGCTAGAAAGGATATAAGTGCACATACAGAGAGTGAGAATAAATGATATGAAAGTATTTTTTGCTAAATATTGTGCCATTTTAATGAAGTGTAACTCTTGGCTGCAGAAATGGGAATTTGAGTATTTGGTTGTTAATAAATTGCGAAGTTGGAACAGCGTTGCATCAGGATAGAATCTGGCATTATAAAAAAAAGGTTGACACAGTTTTGTAAAAATAAATACTTCTCTGCTTTCCTGTAGGCTATGCGAATAATGTAATGAAACATCACCTTCTCATTAACAGGAACACTTTGCATCGAATGACAAATTCTGTGGCAGCATTTCCTATTTGGTGGTGGGCTTTGTGGTTCCACTCATTTNAGAGACTGCTCAGCCTCTGATGTCTGCTTACTTTCTCTCCATCGTGCTAACACTGTACCGTAATTAGTCATACTGTATGCACACCTATCCAGCTCATGGGAGACTGCCACACTGTCACAGGAGATTAGCAGTTGGTTAACAGGCTGTTTAGTTAACTAATACACAAAGGGGAGGAAAAGAACTCTGTGTTCTAAGGAAGGGGAATTTTGGATCCCTTTCCTCTTCAATATAGTAAAATGGTATATTGATAATGGCAAAATGTGAGGCTTAATATGAAAGGGATAATAGGAAATAAACCCATGTTTTTATCATGTGGACTCTTAATATATGGTAAAAGCCTAGCAGAGAAAAAGCAGTGCTTAGTTTAATGTGAGTTAGCTAACAAACCTCTCTAAAGAGCCTGAAAAGGCATTGTTATATAGAATCATCTAGGTTGGAAAAGACCTTTAAGATCATCAAGTCCAACCGCTAAAATGTATATATCTTAATGAGCACAGTATGTAGTTGGGGATAGTAGTTACTCACTGCATCAAAGCTCAGCTGAGTAGTAGTTTCTGTGCCACAAGTAGTATTTAAAGAAATAAGAACTGATGTACATCCTCAACTTTTAGAATTATCTACAAATATTTCCATCACCTTTGAACATTGTTTGCCTTTATCTGCAGCAAGGATCATAGACTTTGTTTTTTAAATATAAGCATAAAGAAGGACCATTAAAAGTAATGACAACATGACTATAGTGTCTTAAACATTAGTTTCTAAATACGCATATAAGGTAGGGACTTCATTTAAAAGGCTTTTGTAGTTTTTCTTTGAACATCACTACTCTCACACACACCTCACTNTGGTGGTGGGCTTTGTGGTTCCACTCTTTTTTTTTTGTAAATTTATGGAAAAGTTTTTTTTTGGGGGGGGAGGGTGGGGTGTGTCAGTTTCTTACAGAAAAATTTCAGACTTTGCTTTCAGTTAAATCAGTCTAGTAATCTTCAGCTGTTGCTTCATCATACTTTCCAACTACCAAAAAAAAGAGGGAAAAGATGGTAGTGCAATGCAGGTATTCTGGGAAAAGAAAATAAAAGTTACAGAAGTACAATTGGTATAATTTCCCAGACATTTCCAAAACTACACAAGCCAAAAGTTTATCAGTATTTCATGCTGACTTTTTTTCATTAGCATTGATATTCCTGTTCACTTGCCTACAAAAATTAAGCTTTTCAGAGAAAAATAGTTGTGTGACTGAAATACTTTGGTGCTTAAGACATTTTCCTGGTTTTGGCTGAGATAAAGTTAATTTTCTTTCTAGTAGCTGGTATACTGCTGTGTTTTGGATTGAGGATGAGAATAATGTTGATAACACACTGATGGTTTTTAGTTATTGCTAGGTAGTTGTAGTTTCTACACCAAGTCAAGGACTTTTCAGGTTCTCGCGCCCTGCCAGGTGCACAAGAAGCTGGGGGAGCGCAGCCAGGACAGCTGGCCCAGACTGACCAAAGGGATACTCTGTAGCATATAACGGCGTGCTCTGTATAGAAATGGTTCATTTAATTACCATCAGTTTTGGACTACCTAATTTATGATTACATGACTGTAAATGTATTTGAATTCTCAGGAAGCTATTGACATTTTTTTTTTCCCTTAAATGGGAAATTATTTCAGACACAAGGCTGTTGGTTTTTGTGTTGTCCTACTTTCAGGAAGCAGTATCAGAGTTGTTTTTTGCAACAGAAATATTGCTTATTGTTATATGGCAGTAGTCCTGTTTATACTGTTCAGGACATATGCTGTCATTGATATACAAATGCAGTTGCACTCTGATATACTTGATGTACTTTTTTCTCCTTTATCAAAATGGCTTGACAGAATTTTGATGAGATTGTTTGCTTGACAGGATAGTGCTGTTCTCTTGATGTATGGTGCTTTACTAAGATTATGCCTGTGTTTATATTCTGATATATTTATCTTTGAAAGAAATTTGAAAGACACTCTTGAGAGAGAAAGTGCTGATAAGATCACAACAGTGAAGCATTTTGATAAACTGATGGTATTTTTACAATTAAGCTTAATAATGATCCATCAGAGTCCTTTGAACTAAGAACAGGTATGAACTGGGAAGGAGTACATAAAAAGGAAACTGAAAAAGATATAGATCTCAACTGTATTTAAGCAGTTTTCCAGAGCTAAACACATTAGTAACTCCAGGAAAACATCTGAAGACCTCATACAACTAACAGGCCTAAACGTCAGCTGACCAGTAGCAGCTTTATGATCATAGTTATAGATGGACATGTGCTTTGTATTTCACTGGAAGGTCACTGTAGTGGAGAACTAGGCTATGAAAGCTGGTAATGCAACTAAACAAAACCTGATGGCTCTACGGAAGTCATATTTGTTCCTTGTCAGTCACCAGCTGCCATTTGCGGAGGGGGGAGAGGAATAAATACATGTATTTTTATGTAAGCAACAGGCTGACTTTTGTGGTGATGGAAGCACATGTCCAGTTTGCCCTTTGGAGCAACTTCTGGAGGTTGAAGTGCTTAAGTTATCTTTGCCTCAACATTCATTTTAGAAATGAACACAGTAGGAGCTTTGATGCAGCTGACAGGAAGGAAGGGAAAGTCACAGATCAGGAAAATGCTTGTTAAAGAATTTCCAGAGAACCTGAGCATATTCAAATCAGCAGACAAATGATATTTAACATAGTGTGCTCAGTGAACTGGTTAATTTGATACATTTTCAGTTAATTTGGAGAACTCGGAGGACAGGTGAGGCTTCAAAAGGACAAATATACTTACTTGCAGGAAAGACAAAAAAGACATGAAAATTATGGCCCAGTGAGTTTAATTACATGACCTTAATTGTTCTAGAAGATCTGCTAAATAGGGAAGTGAAGTTTGCCAGTATTTGGAGAGAAGAAAATAGTTACGGAAAGATGTAAAAACTTTATATTTGAGGCAGAAGTATGCCACCTTTCGATGCTTGTTGGAGGCTTCTGCTGGCATTTGAATTTTGGACTAAAAAAATCCTTCTGTTCTCCCTGTTCCCAAAGTCATACATGGAGATCTTCAGTCCCCAGGGCCAGATGCTGTTCCCTGTGAATAAATAGCACTGCTATCTTATTGCATAGCTTTTCAAATTATGGTATCTGCTTTAGTAGCTGAGTATGCAAAGTGAACCATACCTGTATGTACTGAGAAACTACTGGATTATCTGAACTATGGAAAGAAATTGGATCAAGGCAGTGTTTTGGGGCCACCTACTCAAATACAGCTACTGAAAGACCAAAAACTAGCAGTTACCACTGTTATTACTTGGCACTAACCAAGCAGCAAGGACAAAGGGGATGATGTTCTTGGTGCCAGAGCATTTCTACATTCTCATCTGTTGATCTGGTAAAGATGATAGACTGCTAGCCTGAATGCAATTAATCTGAATGCATGATCATTCCTTTTAATTTGGGCCCAAGCCCTTGTGCTAGAAACAGTGATGTCAGCACTGAGGAAGAGCCCTAGGCACTGGAACAGATAGGTAAATGAGCAATACATTTTTTGCCCCCAACACAGCACAAAAAAATATTTTAGAAGAGGCTGGGACAGATCTGAGATTGAAGAGGCAATGTTGGCAAATGAGTATGTAAAATAAACATATGGATAAATGACAGATTGGAAGAGATGCAGGTTGCAATTATAGCAGTAGAAAGAAGTATTTAGCCATTATTAGGTTTTAAAATAAAAAAAAAATTAAGCACTTTGCTTGTGAAAAGAAGGGAACTGAAGAGGAGTTGGAGCATAAAAGGGTAATGGTAAAGGCTTCAAGTGATAGCACTGTGATGAAAGATGATAGATGAAAGAATCCAGCCATTCTGTAATTTATGCCCCTGGGAAAGTTCTTGTGCCTTCAGGCAGAGAAAAAGAGGAACTTGGCTCTGTCTGTGTTGTTATTATGAAGGCAGTGAATTTGACTTCTTACACTACTAATGTCAAAAAAACCCCCCGACATAATGCCAAACTTCCTCTGAAAATGAGAATGCTGACTCAGACAAAAGGTTATAGTTTTTCTTTTATCTGCTTTTGAGCAAGTGCATTTATATATTTATAAAATTATTGCAGTACTGCTGTTTATTATCAAATATTATCAATATACAAAAGTAGTAATTTCTAAAGTGTATATACTTTATTTTCCATGAGATGGGTGATTCCTGATGTAAAGACCCTGTCTTTCAAAAACTTAGTGTTTGCTGATAATTCTTGTTATGTACTTCAAGGGATTATTTGGGTGTTGTGCTACTTATCTTATTGACCATAAACTTAGAAGTAATTATTTAACTTATTTCAAATTGTTCCTTCTATCCTACTGGCAGACTATGGACCCTGTGCTGCTTGGGGCTGTTGCAAAGTAAGATAGTATTTGCAACACACCAGAGTGTTTATTTCCTCCTTCATTGCTCCCCATTGTAGTTTACTGATAGCTCAGATGTTGGNAAGTTCCTGAATGCTTTATTTAGCATAGCATCTGCAATAGTACAGTTGAGAGGAAATTCAAAGCTGGGGAGCTTATATGTAAGTGTTTACTGAAGTTCACACCATTCTTTATTGAAGTTCTCAAACAATTGCATTTTTTTGGGGGTCTAAATAAACCTGTGCTCACAACTCTACATATAGGTGTCCCTGTGTGATCAGAAATGAAGATAAAGTGTATCGCACATCCCTATAGTAGGAGAGATTTCCATTCTTTCTTTGTAGAAGAAGCTAGACAGCGTGATGCTGGGAAATATACTACATGTAAAGCAGTACAAACAGTCCCTTTCAATCATTAAGCTTAGTCATGAGCTATGTTCTTGTAACTTGACAAATAATTGAAAGAGGCGAATATTCAGTGCTGCAAGAACGTGTGTTTTTATTACAAATAATAGCAGGTACTTCCTGAATTTGCTGTGCATAATTTGAAATTTGTCGTTGAGTAATGCTATGAGCTGAGGTACATATTCTTGTAATACGTACACAAACAGCAGCACAGTGGGTTGTGTGCCTATGATGGTCACCATGTGCCCAGGGATGTGAGTGTACAGTGATGCCAACTAAAATCTTAAGCATATCAGCACTCTGATGTTATTCCACAAGAGCAGTGTTTTGCTGCTCTGAAGGAATAGTTTCCTTGCCCACAGTGCCTGTGCATGGTCCTTCTCTACACCTCCTGACATTCTGGGCGCTCTGCCCCTCTGAATGACATACAGTGCTTTAGAGCAAGGCGTGATTAATTGGGGCTGAAGTGGCATTCTGGAAGTCCTTCTTCAGATGTTATTTAATTGCTGAATAAAATGACTTGGGTTGAAGAGCAGCTAGCAAGCATTTTATGACCTGTGTACCTCTAATAAATAAGATTAGATTATCTGCTTCCTATCTGTAATATGTAGTACAATACCTAGAAGTGATCTGGATGCCATTCAATTACATTTTTCATTTAAAGGATTTTTTTTGTGAATAAAATGCAAATGAAATTCTGTAGGCGACGGGTCTGATGGCTCTTAGCCAAAATGTTTGTCGCTAAGGTACCTCATTTTAAGATTTATTCAGGAAGCCTTAAACTTTCCATTCTGGAAACACTGAAGGGTGTCTTGAAAGGAAAAGTCTTGGTGTAACCTAGCTTAGACTAATATATTACCTCATTTAGAACTGGCAAACTGTTGAGGATGGCAGGATCTGCATGAATCTGCATTGTAGATGAGTCAATTTGCAGAGAAGAATATTGCTGAAGGAATTTTGAAAGTTTAAATAGTTAAATAGAATTAAAGCATTATCACTTGTTTCTCTGTGCTGCGGGGGGTGGGAGGGGGAACCCCAAACAACCAAAAAAACTCCAAACATTTGAAAGGACTACAAATAACATCTTAGATTATCTCATATTCAGATGCTCTGTTTCTTCATGTGTACTATCAATAACTGACAATACTACTATGACAGGCAAGATTTCTCAACAGTTATAGTCAAAATGTATTCTGAGCTGATGGTCATATGCCAGAAAATCTGTTACTACTTTGAACAACCTATAAAAGTAGGCAGGTTTGTTTTTAAGTCTGTTCCATAATTTATGACCTTTTCTGAGAAGGGAAGATGAAATCTTTGTTTTGGAGGGACAGAGTGGAGTTAAAAGATACTTTTAAAAGTATGAAAATCATTGTATGAAGTCACCTTTAATGACTGCAAAAATGTTCATGATTTACATTCTGTTTCTTGACAAGCTTTATCTCCTACACACGTAAGCTCCTCTTGAGGTTCTACACTCCCAGTTGCTTGTGGAACATCACACTTGGAGGCCACCAGACAGACCAAGCAGCTGTCTGACAGGTAGAGCTATGCTGGAAAAACTAGGTGATGCAGAAGATGAAGTATAAGTTTGCTATGTTTGTAGTAAAACCAAGCTCATGATTTTGAATTTTATAGGAAGATAAGGAAGTGGGGAACTGCCTCTGGCAAAGTAACTTGAGTCTCTGCTGGTTGTGGTGTCACATGTAGTCCCCCTAAAAATCAGCTAGCACCTCAGAAATCATGAGATTGACAATATATTTGTATATGTTTTGTGTAATATTTTTATATGACTGTATTGGTAGCTACAACTCCATGTGAGTAATGTAGGCAGCTACTGCTGGGGCACCCAGGAACAAAAAGAAAATCCTTCTAAACTGTCAACTGCGACTGATTTTCAAGAGAGCCATTGATGGCTGGCTCTTCCAGTATCCAGAAGCCGGGCCAGACTTAGGAAGTCAGCTTCAGGTATCTATGGTGTGTGGTTCCAGAAGGTTGGGCATTTGGGTTTGAATGCAAAATCTACCCCCTTTCTCCTCCCAGGTTTTCCTGAGGGGCTGTACACGGAAGCTGAGCACACAGCCTGGTGTGATATGGTGGTTTGATCTCTCACCCTTAGAGGAGCTAGAGGAAGGGCGCTGAAAGTTGGGAAAGGATTCCTGCTGATAAGTCTAGCTTAAAGTTGTGTTTTACATTTGTTTCACTTGTGGTCTTATTGTTCACTTGCAACTTGCAGCAGTAAGTCTAGTTTTTGTCTTGCAGAATAAACTTTTACTCCTTAACCATTTAGTATGCTTTGTGTTGTATGGACCTAATGAGTCAGTTTGAAATGGAAAATATTAGGGTTTTCTGTTCCCATGGATGCATTGTGTCAGAAAAAATCAGATGTGTCCAGTCTCTGTGAAGTAGACTGTACAAAGGGACAGTAACTGTTGGGCAGGTGTCTTTTCTAGATGGGAATTCCCTCTAGCTGGCTCAAGTCAGCACTCTCTCATCAAAGAGCAGATGGTAGAGAGGCATCCCATGGTGTGGATACAGCCAGAGGAATCACAGTCCCTTTTTACAAGGTCGTTGAGTTGCTAGATAGAAAAAATACACAAAAACTTTCAAGTTGCTTTTCAAGTTGCTTTTTGGAGATGTACATGTGAGATCTGTCTTACTCTTAAAATGCAAGGAATTGAAAAGTGTGTTTCCATTCAGGAGAATGTTTCCTTTCCCATAGTAATCAGAAATCAGCGTACGTAGCAAAAATAACTGCGGTTCCCTTGGCTTCTGCTTCTCTTTGTCCCCCATTACAAAGGCACTTAATCTAACTCTAGTTGCAGGTGTTTAGTGTAATGCTGCTCTGCACTGGAAGGAGAGAGTTTGGTTAAGCCTGTTGATGTGCTGACTTGATGCAGCAGGGCCCTAAATGCAGGCACTTTTTTTTTTTTTTGTGGCAATCCAGCTTGCCTGGGATGTGTTCCTTATGTCCCAGTGTGGTGGTACCTAGAATCAGAGGAGCAATTCAGACTCTTCTCCAGGATCTTCACTCAGGCAAATGCCTTGGCTGCTCTGAGAAGGGAGCTGAAGCTTGAGGGACTGTAAGAGAATGTCATGTAAATAACTTGCTTGGAAAAACAAACTGAATCCCCTCTGAGCTGTTATGTGCCTATTCAGAAAGGAGGTCCCTCAGTGCCTGCTAATTGGTACAAACCTTGCAAAGTGAGGTGAAATCACATCCTGGAACTTGGACAAGTCAGAGTGAAATAGTTCACTGCTGGTGTTCCCATATTCCCCTCAAGGTAAACATACGAGTTAAATTCTTAGTGTGGTAAAATTGTAGGGGCATTCCACATCAGGACACAGCTATATGAGTCCTGGCAGGACAATCATAGCAGCTGAATTTCTAAAGGAAAGCCCCCATGTGATTCCTGGCAGGACAATCACAGTGTTTGAAATCTCCAGCCGTGAAAACTGCATAATACAAAGCTATCAAAACATACGATATTCCCAGCATGAAAAACGTAAAGTGGGCATGGAAGCTTAAATTGTATTAGTAAAACCTTGCTGTAATTGGTCTTTGGCAAGAAAGAAAAAACCTGCCGTTCAGTTCTCTGGCAAGGGCAAAACTTTAAGTTGAATTACTGAGAATAATAACCTTCCTTAGTAGGATTAAACTGCAGCTTAGAGCATTGCACACTTAGAATTATACTTTAAAATGTGGTTTTTCTTTTTTTTTTTTAGTATGTCTAAACTCTGACAAAAACAAGGAGGTGGGAGCAGAGGATATGGGAAAAATGGGACAAAAGGCACTTGTGTGGGATCCATTTTCTAGGGCACTTGCTGGGAGGTACTCAAGTGGCCTCAGAAATAGCTAACATGACATTTTGGTTGCGTGCGAGGTCCACCTCTGTCTGGATGATGCCTATGGCCAGAAAAAAGAGATTGTATAAGAACAGAACTGTTGAAATGCTGAACTTGGAGCTCAGATAAAAGGCTTGTGCAGCAGATGACCTGACTGTTGATCACTTTTTTTATTAAAAAAAAAATTTCTCTTCCTTCTTAAGTAAGGTGCCTGCAAAATTGCAGGGATTCACCTCCTTGCTGGTGACAAGTATCAGCATTAAGTAGGTATCATCTGTGTCCATCCCTGTTTTAATAACTGTGGTGGAACTTGGTGGTTGGTTGAGGTCTTGTTCTTGTCCATCTTGTCCTCATCCATGCTTGTGGCTCATTGCTATGCTGTAATTCACCTTTAACACAGAGTTTGTAGTCATTTTTGCAGTGGTTAGTAGTACTGCATCTATAAACACATTAATTTTCTGTCAGTAAAGGGTAGATGCTGGAAGAGACATATGAGAGGAATTGCAGTGTGAACAAGAGGGCAACAGGGTTAGGCAGGCTTGTATGAGAACGTTGCCTGTGCGCTTAATAGCATTTAACCACGTGAGCCCGCTGTTCTGAGCGAGTACTGTATGTGCAACAACAGCTTGCAGATGAGTCTGCTTGGTAGTAGCACAGGTTGATTCTGACCGGATGCTTTCCCAGTCACTTGTGCTTCCCTGCCTGCTTCTTGTCTCTCTGACATGTGGCTCTAGAGCTTATTTATGTTCAGGACTCATCAGCACTGGGCCCAGACTTGATTGCCCTCAAATGCAACATAAGTAGGGAGCAATGGGCAAGAACTGTTCCCATTTCATGAAACACTGAATTCCTTATGAGTATGAGAATCACAGCTAGAGACCTTAAACAAATCAACCTGTGGCAAATGAGGATTGTAAATGCTTTCATTTAGCCTAGAAGCCAGTATCCTTACTGGGTTTTTTTCTGAAAGTAGATAAGTTAGTAGAATGAGCAGAGACATCGTCTGATGACCTTCTGCCCTCAACTCAAGAGCATCAGGTCTTCCAAAACAGATCTTTTTCTTTCCAGTATACAGTTAAGATGTGTAGGTTTGTGTGTAGGCTTTGAGGATAGAAGGCTAATTGGTGGAGGAGTTCTAAGCTTGTTTTGGTACAAGAGCTACTTGGAGCTTAATGACAGTTAAATTTGTATTGCTCCCTGATGCCCTTAAGGGTCACAGGCAATGATCCTGTTACCCTTTCACATGTAGTGGGCGAATGCATAATGAATGCTGGCATTTTATGAGAAAGCATAGAAGGATGTTGCCTTACAGCAAAATCAAGACTGCTTTGCACCTGCCTCAGGCTCCCTAGGCTGAGGGGGAGACTGTTGGGCTTTAAAACTCAAGAGATTAGGACGAAGTACCATTTTAGAATGCACTGGGAGGCCTGGAGCCATCTAACAGGTTTGAGTGAAACTTCCACATGCTGCCAGATGAAGGAAAGAGGGAATCAGTCCAGAAATGTCTGATTTTGTAATTTCGGAATCACAGCAGTTGCCTGGGATTAAATCCTCCTAAAGTCTTTACTACAGAGCTGACTACTTTTGCATCATGAACCCTGTTACACTGGGGAGAAAGGTTTGCACTATACATTAGCGAGTTTTCTCCTGGAAGAAGTTCTTGCTGCATTTGGGGCACCTTACTGGGAATATTTTCAAAGATGTTTAGAATTTTTTTTTTATCCTAAAGAGAATAAACTAGATGGATAAGCATAATGATGAAGGATAATAATCTGTAGTCCTGCTTCGAGATGCTATTGCTACCCAATTTCCAATCCTCTGTGTCTTTCAATATAACAAGCAGTTCAGTTTCTGAAGTAAGAGCCAACTCCTGTACCTTGATTTCTCCCAGCAAGGGGTCTGAGTGTCTTTATGCTCTGGTGCAGTGGGAGGCAGACCTCTCTTCCATCAAATGCCTCCTCATGTCATAGTGAATGAAGCCCATAGCATCATTAAAGAGGCAGTATCTATTCTAACAAAGGCTGCTTGTGGTTGCCCCACTTTAGCTGTCTCCACCCTGACTGTGGAGCTGCTGGCTCAAAGGAGAAAAGCAGTTCTCTTGCACTCTGCCGTGTCCCCCAGAAGTGGCATTTCTTTATGATGGAGAAACTTCCTACTACAAGTAAAAGACACCAACATGGAAAATTCAGCAACTTTGAAGATTTTTAGATGCATCTATGTTTCTACTGTGTAGCTTGATTTTGCTGTTGCAAAAGATGCAACAAGCAAAAAAATAGTGAGAAATTAACTGAGAGGGAATGGAGAGAAAGGCAAAGAGAAGATGAGGGAAATGGGGTAAAGGAGAGACCTTAATTGTCTCCTCCTTGTTCCTTTTCCTGTTAACTATGTAAAGTTAGTGATACTGAGCCATGAAAGAGGTTCCCATCTACCTTATGCTTTTCTTTCCTAGCACCTGTGGTCAGGTGGCTCACCTTATGGAGTGATTGTTTTGTAAACTGAGCAAGGTCAGGAGGAGAGTTAGCTACCTCTCCAGTTTCCTTGATGTAGAGCTCAGCTTGTGCTAGCAAAAAAATACATTAGTGGTGATGGAGAAGAGCACCTGATCAGATCCTGTGAACTGCAGTGGTGAGTGATCCAACAAATCCAGTGAGAGGAAATGAACACTTTTTTTTTCTTCTACAACTTGTTTTGTGGAGAATTTTTCACAGATCTTGCAACTTGATATACCACCTAAAGGGACTATGTATTCTGTCATGGAGACAAATGAGGCAAATGCCCTAAAAAAAGTAGACAGACAGAAGACTAACTAAAGAGTGTGTATGGTTGGATGAGCAAATAGCAAACTGGTGGTCTGAAGTGTTGTTAGAGGGAAATCTGGAAGACTTTAGGCTGAGAGACAAGCATAGTTTCTATCTTCTAGTGAAGATTTGGCATGTCTTCAGTTCATCCCACTGATTCCATCTTAGCCAGCTCCATGGGAATTCCCTGTGGGTGGCAGAGGGCCACCAGCAGTGCTGTTATACCATGTGCTTGGAGGAGGTATGGCTCACATTCATCTAAGCTACAGCTGTTCTTCCACTTTGTGTGGGCTCTTTAGGTCCATGTGTGGCTGAAATAAATTGAAATATCTTTTGGCCTGCTTCAATTTGGGCTGGACACTATGCTGTTGTTAATCGCCACATCTAGGAACTATGAAGGTGGCCTAAAGCTTCTCCTCTTCTGACTCTCAACAGTATGAGAAACAACATCTTGCCACAGATACAGGGCCAAGATCCTGTGCCAAGAAAAGAGATTAGATGTCTTGCATCATGCCGATATAAATAGTTAAGGTTGAAATATAGTAAAAGAATTCAAGAAGACCTTTTAGGAAGTCCTTGCTTCAGGATACATTCAAGATAGACCCAAATGTCCTCCCTGACCTAAACCACCCTTTCTTTTAAAAGACTAACATCCAGTTGTAGATGTGAAGCTAGGTTTGCAGCTAACTTGGTGGGTTTTCTTCGTTAAAAATCTGGACAAAATCAAGGAACTTAATACTACTGAACATTGACATGTTTGGAAGCCATGGGTGGAAGCTAAAACCAGTTGAAACACTGGTTTTGGAGAGGAGATGTGGTATGGATAATACATTCCAGATTTTAGAAAATCTATTACGTGGGACATTCCCTCTTCACTGCTGTAGGCAGTTGCCCGCTTGTCAGACTGAGATAAATTAAAAACAGTGTAATGAACTGAGTTATAGAACCACAGAAGGTCTGCCTAAACGAAGGGCACTTATTCATTCAGCTCTCAGAGTATATTCAGCTGTAATTGTAGCATTGTGTTGCTTCTTGTATGGGAACACTCTCGTGTGGTAGGAGAGATGGTCTGAAACATGGAATGGCATTAATGTAATGTTATTGCTTAGTGGTGACTGTTTTTCACTTGTGGGTATCTTTTGAAGTGTTCCTTGGTGTAAGAGAATGGTTTCCTAGTGTTAGTATAGTTATACTGCTTTCTGTTTTGGCTTGAAAGATCTTAGTGAAACCTGGAATTGCTCTGCTTGAGTGCAGACTTCTGTGCAGATGGTGGCACTGTGCAACTTTTTTTTTTTCCAGGGGAACCTAGTGTTTTATAAAATACTTCTCTCGGTAGATGAGCTCTGGGGAAGGCAATTGTGTGTACCATTGTTGAGATGCAGAGAGGCAATGTGGTCAGTTCTCTGTGGTTGTGGCAAAGCAGAACTAATTATTCTTAAGCTCTCCAAGATGAGTAAGTGTCCAGTCTGTTGCTCATAACTGTGATTCCAGCATTTTCCTTAGTACCTCTTCTTACCGTCTGCAGTTGTGGTTACAAGAGGTTCCTAAGAGTTAAACTAAAATTTCCCTGATACTTCTAAGGCCTCTCTTTTGTTTTCAAGTCTTGTGATTAATAGCTAGATTTGCTTTAATCTTCTTCATAACATCATCTGCCATATTTATACAATGTGCTAGTTTCTTGTTTCTGTTTGGAATTAAGATTTTCTTTGGCTAATTATAGTTTTCATCCTGTAATATTTTTCCAGGTTCTTTTAAGTACAATATCCTAAAGTAAAACTAGCACTCCTCTGAGAGCTAGCAGATCCAGAATAGAATAATTGTCTTATTACCATAGATGATTTTATTAAACAAATGTCAGCTCAGCTGTTTCCATAAACTTTCCCATTTAGCAACCCTGGGAATATAAAGGCCTCAGACATGCATCCTCTTCTTGAAATCCCCTGCCTCCCTCTACTCTAAAGTGGCTTGTGGAGGTTATTTTTTTTCTGTGGAAACCCTCTTTCCTCCAAAGAAATGTTACCTAGCAGATTCAGACTCTGAGGGAAGGTAAGATAGGTAAATCGTTACCAGTTTTGGACCAAGCCTGTACATGGCAGAATTCTTGTGTCTTTCCCAGCCTGTTGTTAGAAAATTGAGAATGGCTGAGGACCCAGAAAATTCCCCATTTCAAATGTGGTTCATCAGCCTATATGTGTAGGAACTCTCTGACAACGTTAACTGGATGCTGGTTGTTGCTTGCTTGTATATGAATCTCTTTGGAGCAAGTTGCTTGATCTCTTGCGTTTTCTGTAATTTTCTGCCTTTAAACTTGTTCTTGCATAGCATTCCTTAAAGACCTCATTGCTTCTGCTTCTATGTTTCCAACAGAAATACAGCTTTTTAGTCAGAATTTAAGGATGAAGAAAATGAATAAATAGTTTCTGCAGTGTATGCAGCTCCTGCCTCTGCCAGCACTATCCATTCTCACCAAGCTGGCCCTATTTGGTCCCCAGAAACTATTTTCTCGGTGTTCAGTTTTAGCAGGAGACTAGCTGTAAGGGGAAGAGATAAGGTTTATAAAAAGCTTAGGAAACATTTTCTGATCCATTCCCACTACTTTTCTCACTGGTTATGTGGCTAGTTTGAAATGTGGGGAACCAGGTTCGTCTCTGTCGTTAGATTCTTCTGTGACCTTGGGCAAGTCAGCTCAGCTTTTCATGTTTTGTTCCCTGTCTGGGGGGACTGGGGTAGGGGACAGGGATGGACATGGATGGATCCAAATAAAACAAACTCCCACCCCAATAATGGCACTTACCAGTCTCAGGGGCTGTAAGTACATAGACTCTGAAGTGTTTACTGTAATAACAGTATCTAAACTAATAGTACCTTTTGAAAATTAGCCCTCAAGACAAGTCATACATTAAAAAAAGGAAAAATAAATATGTCTTAGCTACTGTTTTGAGAGATGAATGTTACCTCCAAGTGTTTTGAGAAATATTTTTGAAAATCCAAAATTTGAAATTTATGAGCCATGTTACTATAACAATTAGCTAGGCCAGGGTGTGCATTAGTAGGCTGCTGGTGCTCTTCTCGGATGGATGGAGGCACTCAGCCTTCTGCTTTGGTCCTCAGAATGCCTCCAAAGCCTGTGCCAATAGCCTATTGATGCACAGCCTGTTGTGATTTATTGTTATGTTCAATGCACAGCAGATTACAAAGGTAGGTTATTTGTTAGCATGATTTTCCAGACTGCTGCTTGAAGAATTTTAACAGCGTCCACTGAATTCCCTAATGCATAGTTCAGAATGAATAAAACTCTGCTTGATGATGTTTACAAGAGTCTCTGTGCCCACTGCTGATGAGTCATGGAAAACAGCATATTCCTTTGACTCCTGACTATGTGCGTGACGCGCACAGATTATTAGCTGTGTGGGACTGTGATTTACAATTAACAGATTGGTTGCTTTTATTTTAAGCTGTGTCCCAATTTGGATATTTTCACTTTGCAAGGAAAATAAACATGTGCTTCTCTCTGTGTCTCTAGCTGCTCTGTCTTGCAGCTGTAGCACCTGAGAGCTCCTGCCAGCTGAACAAGTTGCCCTCCTGTTTTTCTTGACCTGTTATTGCCTCTCCTCATTATCTTATGAACCTCTGCAGTGGCTGTTACTACCAAAACCTCATTAGATCCTCTCTCTTCCTTTGTTTAGTAGATTATTTCTAACTGTATCTACCCTTCAGATGACTGACTGGTTCATTTACTTTTCACTCTTCTCATAATGGCACGCAGAGCTTTCGTGATGGCTGAGTATCTCTGGGGGCTTATTCCAGCCTGAACATTAAGTCATAAAAGCAATCTTGCTACTTTGGTGCATGTCTGACAGGCTAGCATAGCAGTTCCATTTAAAACAAACAAACAAAACCCCCAAATAACTTTAAATTATAACACCAGAAACCTCAGCTCAACTGGAGGTTCCTTTATCTTTCTTTAAGACTGACTGAATGTTGATTGTCCAAGACATTAGAAATTGGCTTGGACAAGCTTTGTGCTTTTGGGTTAGTGGTCAGGAATGCGTGTGTGTGTTCAATTTTTTACGGTCCCACCTCCAGGCATCTGTGCCTGGAATGTAGCTGGAAGATGCAGATTGAAGAGAAAGATTGTGATGTTCAAATCCCTGAAACTCAAATGCTGTGATTTCTTTTTTTTTTTTTTTCCCCTTCTCAGCTCTGTTCCAGCCTACCTAAATAAACCATACTTAGTCTTTCTCTGCTGAATCAGCAATTCCTGTTAAGCCCCTAGAAGAAGATTAATGAATTATGAATGATGTCATGATAGTTGGTTGAAATGTGGTAATGTGCCAGAATCAAGACCATTAACCTCATAGGAAGCTTTATCAATGTTAACTCCTTGAAAATAGGCAATATGTTGCATGCTAACACTTCTAGCTTTAAGGCAATTAAACAAAATGTGATCTATTTTTTCCATTTATTTATAGATTTAATTACTGAATTAAATTAGGGTACAGTTCTATAAATATATACTACTGACCTAGTGCTTCCAAGTGGGAGTGATATTTTAGTTTAAGACTCATTCTTAGTAAGTACAGTAGTGCTTCAGTGTTGCTCTATATTTCCATTGTATTGTGAAGCACAAGCTAAAGTCTTAATCTTTGTCAACATGGCCTCAATGGGAGTGAATATGATTATATTATTTAGGCATTTAAATTCTCCAGTCAGCATAATATCTGAGCTACTACAGACATTACATATATATTTATGTGAAATAAGTAAATATTTTTATACATATGAACCTAGTTTCTTGCTTGCTGCTTAGTAATTGAAAAAGCCCGAGTTGACTTCTGGACTCTCTCCCTTTAATTGCAAGACTATTTTCCTTTCTTCTTTTTTATAATACAGTTCACTTCTGCATGTCCTTTAACTTCATCTCTTTTAGCTATTGGCAATGTTAACTAATAATGAATAACACTGTTAAACAGAAAAATAGTTCTGATTACAGACAGAGGAAAATCCTGGTACAGGACTGGCTAGTCATGGCTGTGGCAGGAAGGCTTTGAGCCATGTCACAGAGAACTGAGGAGAGCCTCAGGTAAATCCATGCCTATGTGACCTGTGTGATGGATCTAGCTGAGCAGCTGTGGTTACATGTTTGTGCTGTTGCTTCATGGAGGCTGATTGAGGCTTGTCCATTATTTTAGGATTGCTTCTAACATAACCTGATTGTTAGTAGAACCTCTTCCTAATTTACTTGCTAGGCATCAAACATGAAAAGAGGAGTAGGTCTTGGATACAGGCCTTTGAAGTCAATTGCAATCTCCTTTGGCTTCAGCAGTTGTAGGATGGAGCTTGCAGGGAGCTATAGATGAGAGAAGCATTGAGGTACTGGAGCATGTCCAAAGAAAAGCAACAAAGCTGGTGAAGGGTCTAGAGCACAAGTCTTATGAGGAGTGGCTGAGGGAACTGGGGTCGTTTAGCCTGGAGAAAAGGAGTCTGAGGGGAGACCTTATTGCTCTCTGCAACTACCTGAGAGGAGGTTGTAGCCAGGTGGGTGTTGGTCTCTTCTCCCAAGTAACAAGTGATAGGACAAGAGGAAATGGTCTCAAGTTGTGCCGGGGAGGTTTAGATTGGGTATTAGGAAAAATTTCTTCACCAAAAGGGTTGTCAATCATTGAAACAGGCTGTCCAGGGAAGTGGTTGAGTCACCATACCATTTAAAAGGTGGGTAGATGTGGTGCTTAGGGACATGGTTTAATGGTGGACTTGGTAGTGCTAGGTTAATGGTTGGACATGATTATCTTAAGGGTCTTTTCCAACCAAAATGATTATATGAGTTGTGGCTCACTTTTGGACCTGCAAAGTCAGTATTAGGAGGGATCAGCCAGAGTAACTGCGAAGTGAAGCAACAGTACAAGCCACCACAAGCTTGGGGAAAAGAGGCAGAACTAAGTATTAGGTCAGAGCTCTTGTGAGGGTAGTGCTGGCTTTGTGAACATTAGAAAGGCTTAACTGTCCTGTTTTGTGGGTGGTGGTATGTTTTTGTGGCTTATTTTCTTTTTAGCAGAAGTCAGACAACAGATTTTAGAGTGAATGAGGTTTGTGGTGTCCAGTGTGTGGTATTTGAGCTGCTCAAGTAAAACTCCCATACTGAGACCACAGTATGGGACTGGCACTGGAGTTATGTGGGGGATGTCGAGTAGATGAAACCTCAACAAACAAGCTAATTCAGGCTGCTAATACAAAGACTTATGGATTTGGAACACAATGTGTGCCCAGCTTCTCCTTGTGAAAGTGGCTGTGCTGAAACACATGAAGGTCTCTGTAGCTCGCTTGCCTCTCTCAAACAGCAGTCAGAACTGGATGCATCAGGAGGGGAAAGAACAGGGCAAGAATATGGTGCTTTTTCTGAATACCAGATATAAAGCATGTGATTTAATTTTCTGCTATGTGAAAGCTTTGGTATGTGTCCACCACTAGTCCACCTATACAGTTGCAAACCCTTAAGGGTAGATTCTTTTGAACATGCTTTGAGTCTGTAAAACCTGGTATGTTAATTCAGATTAAATGAATTGGGCAGACGCTAAGCTATTGTAAATACATCTGCCTAAAGGATTATACCTATATACTTAAACATCTTTGAGCAGGAAAAGTAGCACTGATGAAGATATATGTTATTGTGAGTGGCTGTGGTAGGTGGAGGAGGTATTCATAAACAACTAAATTCTTGTCTGTGGATTGAATGTATTGCAGCCTGCCACCTGTTAAACTCATTCAGGTTTTGTCCATGAAGACAAGACAGTGTGGTGTGATGACATCATATTTCCAAGGTCTGCTGGAGTTTACACTCTAGATGTAACTTCCCTGAAGGTACTTTCTGGCAGCTCAGAGTAGTTAGAATATAATTTAATTGGGGAAAGGGAATACGTGGCTTCTGGGGAGCCAGGACTCTTGAGGCACTGTGGTGCTTACGTTGTAGGTCAACCCAGACAGCTAAAAAAAAAAAGTGAACAAAAGGATGACATAGTATTCCATACAAAACCTGAAAAACTTTTGCAGATTACGAGACTTCTGCACAGCTGTGTACTTCACCATAATGCATCTGACTCTCCCAATGATCTTTTGAAATTCTTCATGCATACTTAAAGACGGTTTTTAGAAGCACTTAGAGTTGTTTTTAAGTCTTAGTGGGTAAAAAAATTTCTACTGACTTCCACAGGTCCATGAAAAGAATCAATGTTGAATGTTGTTAAACACCTGTCCCGTACTAAATTTGCTAAAATAATGTTCACTTTCCCTCTGAGTACACAGATGTATTTAGGCTAATACTCATCTTCTAGTAATATGCTGTGTCTGCTTCCACATAATAAAGATAAAGAGTAATCTATAGCCTTTCTAAACTTTTGTGGGAACTTTTTGTGATTGGAATCTTATGTTATCCTTTACATTCTGAGTCTTGATTTAACAACTAAGTACAACTTCTAGGAGAATACTAGAGTTTGTGAAAGTGTTTTATGATGAGATGATTATTCTTCCTGTTATTAGGAATTTGATTAAATTATTTCTCAGATTTCAATGGCTCCTAAAGTTGGCTATAAAATCTCATTGATCTTAGATTTCATTGCATAAAGACTCAAAAGATGAGACAGAACAGGGATTAGCCTTTTCCTTTTCATTCCAACATGGACAGAGCATTCCTTCTGCCCTGTAAAAAGTATTCAGAGGGGAAAATCAGGAAAAAATTTCTATGAGAAATTACTTTGATTTTGCAGAAAAGGTGGAACCATATTGTTCTGCGCCACACAGAACAAAGATTACCCCTCGCTTGAAAGCTCTTCATCCAAGAGACTAGAGACAGACTAATGCAGTGGAGGAAGGAAGCACGAGGTAACTAGGAGATGGTATTGCTCAAGGTATAAACCTGTGGTCTGAGAAGGCTAAACCTAAGCTATTCTAGCTTTAAGAACGTATTGTACAGAAGCAGATGTGTTTTATCTAGCATTGCTATAGCTGGTGCTTATAGTAGATGGGATAGATAGCTTTAACACTTTTACCTTTAATTTTAAAACTGATCACTGAACAATAGCACAGTATTACATTTTTTCAACAGAAAACATGAACAAAGGTAAGAGGAGAATTCAAGTATAAACTGGTCTTGTGAGGTATATAGCTTTTTCTCCTCAACTTCCACTGACTTCAGTGAAAACTGAAGGAAATTCCTACCTTTCAAAACTATCTTAAGTTACCTAGTGACATACATATTGTTATGATTCTTTTGGAATAAAAAGTTATACAGTATTTCTACCATTTAGCCTTTCTAAATGACTGAAATTGTTGGAACAAATTTCTAAAAACCAGTATGTTTTGGTAACTGCACTCAATGATTTAACTTCTTTGTTATTATAGGATTTTAAAATAATGGAAGAGGGCTATATAATTATTTTAACCTATATACTTCAGTGACATGACTGTAGGCTACCCAGGTATGAAGGCACCAGGGTCATGTCCTAAAAAAGCTGAACTTACACACTCAGTCCAAGTAGATAGCAATATACTCTAAAGAGGTGTTACTTTTTTTTTTGAGTAGACATGGAGTTGAGGAGGTTTGGAGTGGTGAGTGTGTGGAAACTTCCTGCCTTTGAAGGCAGCTGATAGACAGCCAAGCTTAAAGGAGGAAAGAGAGGAGGCTGACCTAAACAAAAGGTGCTTTTTCTATAAAGTAAGAAAAAGGAATGCTGCCCAAGGCAAAATGGAGGGGACCTGAGCAATTGATTCCAGGGAGCCAGTATTGGTCTCATGTTGATACTCTGTGGAAGGCTGTATATGAAGGACCACCTGATGGAGTTCAAGGATCAGGAATACCCAAGGATTTCTGCTGTGCAGCTATAGAGAAAGCTAGACTTTGAGTGTGGATTTGTAGTGGTTAAGGCAAAGGAAAGACATGGGCGAAAGCTTTAGCCTAAGCAAATGGGAAAAGGATCACGCTCTTAAGAAAAAAGTTCTCATTATGTGTCACTCCTGCACAATCTTAACTGGTTTAACTGGTGTGAAACATAGAAAAGAATGATGAGTCTTATATTTTAGAACATTATAATGACTTAGATATATACAGTTGGCAATACTATCTTGAATTTAATATGGAAATCTAATAAATAAAGTCTTTGCCTAAATCATATGTAAGATGTCATTTTTAAAAAAAAAAAAATAAAAAAAATCAAGTAATTCAGAGTTCATGTTATTTTATTTTTTTTGTCCTCTTGAGGGAAAACTTATTTCTAGTCTGACTCAGTCTAGCTTCAGCTTCCAGACATGGTATTTTGCTGTATGATTCTTGTCTGTGGTAAAGGGCTGTCTATTATCAGAAATCACTTCATGGTGTAGGTACTGACATATTTTGATTGATTTGCCTTTTGACGTCCTTTCTGATACATATTTTGTGTCAAGCTCTCTGGCTGTTTTACATGATTCTATCTTCCCCTTCTTTAAACTCTTACTTTGGTGTTTCTGCTTCGGCATGGTGACAAGAAACGGGCAGACAAGGTGCATGAAATAGTGCCAAAGGAGATTTTTTTGGTAAGATTCTTAATCTTGCATCTACAAAGGGAAATCAACTACCAATATTTAGTATTTCTGTACTTAAGTTTTGCAAATGGATTGCCACTAAATTTCCTTGCTCAGCACTAGTGTTGCTTTTTTCCTCCTGACTGCAGGCTATGTTTGACCTTTGTGGAAGGAAGCTGAAGTCTGCCTATTAGCTTGATTTACTGTGCATGGTGATTTGCATAGTTTTTCCATGATACTTTGTTTCAGCCCATTACGTTTGCCCAGACTCAACAGTAAAAGTTCCTGGGCCTGTAGTAATGACATTTGCATTAGCATAAAATTGAAACTGTAAAATATTTTTTTAAATAGAGGGAAAAGAAATGCAATCCCTAAATTATGTCCTTCTGCAATCCCCTATGCCACATTGAGATACGTGATACAACATTTGAGCTGGACACTTTCCCCAAGTGCAGTCTGCAAGGTAATTTTGAATTGAGAGCTAGTCACTGGAAAACTCCAAACTACTTAGAGCTGATGAAAGAGCAAGTACTTCCATGATACTGGCACCTTGTTATACAACGCTAACAGGACATCCCACCTTTAACTGAAATATATTAAATGATCACTGGTCTAAACTGAAAGATGCTGTGATACTTTCTGTTTTTATTGGCAGTCTTGTTCCAAACTGGAACTATCATGTGTTAATATTTCCAGCTGTGGCTAGTTTCCACTACCTGAAGAGCCCAGGGGGCTAGCTTGTCTATCATCACCCAAGTACTGACCAACAGATGGGTGCTATACTCTCATCTGTCTTCTCAGAGAGAGGAAAATTGATGGGATGCATGACACTAGTAAGTAGTCTGATTTCTATGTTTTATATATCACCTTGTGAAGGAGATACTCTTGCTGCCTTTTTCATGTCCTGGCTTTGACTCTCCCTGGGCTCATGTGGCTAAGCCAAGTCTTCAGAGACTGTAGCTAAGAAAAGAACATCAGACCATTGCCTCTTCTGTTACTGTGAATTCTACTCGCCTGCCCTGAACACCTGATTGGTAGACCTTTAGGGCTAGTAGATGTGGGCTAGAAATCTCTTGTATATATATTAAAAAAAAAACAAACCAAACAGTAAAGAGGGGAAATTGTATATTTTTTCCATTCCAGAGAGAAAGTAGGAAGCACTTAGCCATTGCCCTTGTTGAAGGGATGATGTAGTACTGCTTGCTACTCTAACGATCTTTTTGCAAAAGGTACAAGAGCGTCCGTACAAATAAGTGTGGGCAGAATGGGATTTCTAATACCAGGATGAAATCTCTAATATTTGCCAAAATAAGCACAGCCGGAATGTGGTCTATAATTGCTTATATATTTGAAGCTGGAGGAGATGTTTTTGTTGTGTGACTTTTTCAGGTGTTAGATTTAATAGGCACTTGTTCATTGCTTGCTTCATTCAAGATATCAGGGCAGTTATCAATCATACATTTGTCTTCTGTATTTTTCAATAGCAAAGAACTAGTTAGGATGCGTGGCAAGTGCTGGTTATTCTTGTAGCACTGCTGGTCACTTGGTGGTCTTGTTTCCGTAGCTAAATTGCCAGTTTAAGTTCCACTGACCTGGCTGTCCCACACATTCCCACCTTTCAGTCTGTGAGAATGTAAAGGCAGTTTCTTTAGCTGAGTTCATCTTGGAGGCTTTGTCAGATGGCTGGTAATTGTTCACGCAGGGAGGAATGATCCCCATTTAGCCAATTGGGGGCATAAAAGGGAAAGAACATTTTCTCTGAATTGCTGCAAGTGTTCCTTCATCACAGTGGATATTCATATTTCATGCACTGAATATGTGGAGCTGAATTCTCTGCTAGAGGCTCTTAGAAAACTCATTGTTGCCACAAGCAGCTTGGTGACTAAACTGCTGTCAGTGAAGGCTATTAAACCATATGAAGCCTGGCACTTGGGCTTCCTGGCAATTGAATTAGGAGCCATATCTGTGCGATGCTGAATTGCAGTCTTTACCTTGGTGACCTCAAAATTGTCCCAAGACATTTTTTGTAAGTATTTAGTAAAGTGTATGTTTAAAAGACATCATTAATCTCACCTCAAATTACAGAATTTGCTTATGCATCTTCAAGTTCACTGTTCCTTACTTCAGTGGTTAGCAGTTGCCTGGATCTATTTCAAGAAAGAGAAACATTTGACTTGGGTTGAGGGGGAGGACCATGCTGACAACTGTTGTTAGCTTCCTGGCAGTGTGTGTGGTGTTTTTTTGTTTTTGTTTTTTTTCTGGGAGATGAGATGTCATGAAAGGAACCATATCATTGCAAATGATGCATTCCTAGAGTCTTTCTGATTCTAATATATTCATCTTAAATCACACTTCTAATAAGGCTAATAAATTTGCAAGAAACTGTTTCAAATTATAATATTTAGGGCTGAATGAATTTTTTCATTGACAACCTTTTTCACCACAAAAAAATGGACAATGCAGGATTGCTTTATGAATGTATGTTTACTTCTCCAAATTGCCTTTTTTTTTTTGGGGGGGGGGGGGGGGAACCTTAAATTATCTTAATTTTTTTACTTTTAATTTAAACACTTAGATTTCCCCCCCCCCCCCCCCCCC
>VXBL01003503.1:986935-1042631 GCA_013400195.1 Aramus guarauna | reverse complement strand
GTGTATATATATGTATGTATACAAATTTATGATTATATGTATAGATACACACAAAGACATAACAAGTATATTATATTACTTCTTTAAGGCACTGTGTAATGCTAATTTACTTTTAAAGTATCTGGTTTTGCATTTTTTTACATCTTTTTAGAGGAGAGCCCTTCAAACAGTGACATTTTAGCATGAGCTCATAAGAGAAATTTTGAATGGTAATTCAAGACTCCATAGTGCTTGTCTCCTCTATGATGCATGTGATATACCAGAAGAAATAATAATTTATAATTACAGGGGAGCTGCCACTCATTATTCTCTCCAGGATGTTGGATACAGTACCAGACTTTACCTCTTAGTGATTCAATAGAGTTTGAAAGCTATTTGACATTAGATTTCAGCGCAGCTGCCAATGTGTGGACTGGTTCCCTCGTTGATTGTTAAATTGTAAAGTTGGGCTTTAAGAGGAGTTTTGGAGGGTAGCACTGCAGCTAGAGAAGGGTTATTGAAAGAATAAGAAAGAAATGAGGGTGGCTCTTGTGTTTCTCCACTGATCCGTGCAAGGACCAAATCTCATGAACTGCTGAGCCGATGACCACAGCGGGGGTTGGCAAAAAAGAAATGGTCCGTATCCTGCAGTGCTAAAATATCATTGCAACCCTTTCTACATCTGAAAACAACATTTTGTCCATTTGTCAGTATGTATTTGTTGTCTGATTACAGCTGTTGTACTCAACCATAGGTCTGAGTCGCCAGCTGGGTAGAAACGAAATGTAATGCTATAAAGGTGTTGTGATACTGTTTCAAACTGATGTTGGGAACAGTAGGACATCAGCATAAGAGGCTGCAAACCACTTCAGTTGTGGTTTAACAGTCACCAAATAGTTGTTATCATGTAGTATTAATGAATTAATACTGCAGGCCAAATTTCTCTTGGTTCCACATCCACCAGGAAGATTTATCCAAGCTATGTCTAAGGTAGGAGCAGGGCAGAGTTATTATGCTGGGCAGGGTCTCCAGGGTGAGGGGAGAACTACCAGTTCTGTACCAATGTCTTGGGCAGCCTGTGGTATTATCTGTCCACTGTGTTTACACATGTGAATTGCTCCCCTATCATCAAAAAATACTATTTTATACTAGAATGATCAACAGAATTAGATTTACACTAGAGTTTTGTTATATTTAGATGTATAGATGCATAGATTTAGATTTGAATTTCTACATATGCTGGGCTTTTGATCACAAGAATTTTTATTTGCCTCATTGTCCTTCCTGTTGTCCAGATAAACAAACAAATTAATCTTCCCATAAAGGGCAGTAGCAAGCTGAGCAGCCTATGTCTAAGATTCCCTCCCCATGGAAACATTCACTTTAGTTCAAGCAAATCAACAAAAAGCATGAAACCAATGTGCATAAATTAGAGTGTATTAAATTCCTAGACAGATGCTCTAATTCAGTAGCAAAGAGATTTTAATTTGCTGTAGCGTTGATTTTACACATCCAGTTCTTTTCTCTTTTTCTTTGCTGAGCCTCTGCACACAGAAATGCTCCTCCAATGCAAGCCCCACACAACAGCAACCTCCCACTTCATGAATGTCAAGCTTCAGTATTTTCTATGATGCGCGTATATCTGCTCGACTTGGGTCGGGTCTGTGGGTCTGAAAGTAATTTAGTCTGTGATTTCACACAGAACGCCCCGGAATGGCCGAGGCTAAATTCCCACTGCTCCTACTACTGCTCCTGTTGTAGCTAATGAGGTTTTGGTCCTAAAATACTAAAATATTTACACTAATCTTTCTGTTGTCTTTAAGATGTGCAGCCACAAAACCGGTCTCAGACTGGACATCATTCTAAGATTTCCGTTTTCAGGTACTTTAAGCACGTCTGACTGCAAAAGGTTATGCAACTCGCATCTCTGCTATTGCCAGCTGAAGGTGTATGATGGCACCAGCCTGATATTTGTATTCTCAAATAGACCACATTCTCCCCACAAATATATGTAACCACGCTCTCCTTTCAGAGCAAAATGGGGGGAAAAGTACATAAAACCCAATGTTTCACAAACATTTAAGGACAAAGAACAAGCGGTTTTCCCAGCACAGAAGTCCCCGTGGGCAAAAAGCCAACTTAAATTTGTTATTCTGCTCAGCTTGGCAGAAGGGTGTGTTTATCCACTCAAGTGAGTTTTATTTTTAATGGTTTCCTATAAATTGTCTACCTTTGTAAACATCCCTTAAGACTTTAGTCCTTAGATGATAAAACTTTTTAACATGGCATAATCATGTAAGCTTTGTCTAAAATAAGTTACCTGACTATACTTACTAATTGAATTGGAAAAAATAAATATGGAATAAAATTGATATGTATGTGTGTGTACCAACTTCTTCCTGTTCTCTTGCAGTGATGCAAAACTTTTATACTAAAGGAAAATAGCCCTTAGCTTTTAAACAGAATAAGGTTGTTCTACAATTTTATGAGAATTCACTTCCTAATGGTCTACTCTTTTCATGAAATATTGACCAGGTGCTGAGCTGCTCTCTCTAAGTGAGTCACTGAAGGTGGAGAACTGAACAAGAGCATGTTCTCTCCTACTGAAAAATACATGTTCTGTTGCAAAAATACCACTTCAGGAACGCTCAAAAATAACTTTGAGAATGGGAATCTGTTGGTAAGCTCAGACCTCACGTAAACAAGACTAAGCAGTGCAGAGGATGGAAGCAATAAAAAAACTATAGACTGAGTCCACATATTGGGACTGTAAATAGTAATACATATTTTCACTTATCTTTCACTTGGTGGGCAGGCAAAACAAATACAATGCAAATGACATGGAGATCATGCAGCAAGACAGGAAGAAACACGTTAAGAGAGATGTAAAAGATTGCAAGGTCTTTCAAGAATCCATTTTAAGTGGTATTCTTCTGTTTGAAAACTCTCCTTACTACAGTTGTCATGCTGGATTTGGAAATAACTTTCATTCCACAGAACACCTCAGCGCCAAATCTGTGCAAATTAGGCTACTGTAACCATTTTATTTGATTCTCGACACCAGTTTGCAATTTGCAGCTGTATTCTACATCCGTGATGAACACTGTTATTGAAGATTAAAGTGTGTCTCACTTGATATTTTACATTTCTGCTGTGAAAACTGATTAGTGCTTTTAGAAAGGCACTGACAAAATTCCCAGTGGTCCGTTAACCCCCAACAATGGAGGATCACAGTTGATGTCTGGTTGAGTTACGCTAGATCTCTTCTTGTTTGCAGTGCACACGAAGAACAGAAAGTCTCATTGTGAAAAATCTCAGAGGCCCGTTTTCAATAGCAACATGTGCCCAGAAACACAAAGTGAGACAGACATTGCAGTGCAGTGGGTGCTGCATCCCAGCAATAAGTTCCTCAGAAGAGAGTCAGAAGAGAACAGCATCCCAAAGAACTGAGGTCTTGAACTTGCTAGTGAGGAAACACCGAAGGCTGAGGTATATTTTCAATGTACCTCTCCACTCTTTTAGCTGTAACTGGGAAGAGGAGAATAAATCCTGACCTTTTTTTTAAAAAAGGGCCATGAGGTATCTACTACCAAGAAAGGTTTCAAGAGAAAAGCAGTATACAGGATATAGTCCAACTGTCCCCGATCTCAGGTAGTCCTAGACCATTTCCCTGTACACAGTAGTGTTTCTGCAGGGACCTACACTTGGAGAGTGGGTGGAAAACTGGGATGAAATCCCCATCAGTTGTGCTAAGCAATTCTGTCTCCACATGGGCTCAGAGCTTTTCAGCTCCCGAGTCATATTTGAATGCTGGATGTAGGTGAACATTTGAACTTTGAACATTTCTGGAAATCTCATTGAGTTTTAGTGACCCCCAGGCACTTTTGAAAATGAGACTTGAGCCATGAAATAGTTTTGGAAATCATATTTATGCTTTCCTCCATTCCTTAGGCATAGCTCTATCAAGAAAATATATAATTAGGAAGGGTCATGGGAGCAATGTGTACATCAGACAAGTCAGGGTTGGAAATTTGGGCCTCTGCAAATTTGACAAATGGGAATCTGCCTTCTTCACTTTATTTTTTGCACAACCCCCTCATAATCCTGTTTTGTGCAGCAGTGGCGAATGAAGAATGGATACAAGTTGAAGTGAAACTTTTCTTCCTTTAAAAGCAGTTTCCTCAGCTGGTTGATCAAAATGTTGTCCAAGGGTTGGTAGGTTTGCTGTCAGCTAAAGCCATGTAAAGAATTTACACTCGGATGCTATTTAGGCATTCACAATGTCAGCTGCTGCAAAAGGCTTTTTGTGCCTAAACTTCCTTTGTCTTGGGGAGGCAGGAAGTCAAGTTTATTTTTCTTTAAATATAGCAGTTACAGAACTGAAGATTCAAAAAGTGCTAAAAGTGTTTGAATTAGTGTTTCTTTTAAAAATATATTTTCTAAGAGTTGGATCAATGATGCTAAAAGAACTGCTGTTCAATACTTTTTATCTTTATCATTTAGTTCCCTTTTTAGCTCTGTCTATGGCAAAAGTTTCCCAATAGCTCAGATGAGAAATTACGGAAATATCTTAATTCACTGCAGTTCTGACTCCAGCCACCTCAACAAAAGACCAACTCTTTGATGAACCGAGCTAAATTCTGGGTTCTCCAGAGCATGTGAAAATCGCAGGTTTTCAGACATCCAGATATTGGGTTGATTCCTTTAGGAAAAGGAGAGGTATATTCCTGATACCAGAGCAACCCCCTGCCACATTTCAAGTCCCTGCCCCAACAGATGAAGGCAGTAGAGCACCTGAGCTGAAGTGCTTTCAGAGTATTTTATAAACTGGGAAAAACTATTTATTTTATCCTAGCCTTTCTCTGACAGCTAACCCATTTCATTGACACTTCGGGCAGCAACAGTAATGTAATTACCCTGAGACACATGAAATTTCAGCTTGGAAGTTTACACTTCAGCTAAACTATAAGTAACTGAGAACGGTTTTATTGTGGAAGGTCTCAGGAAAGTTGTAATGGGAGGCAACAATGTGTGCTATCCTTAGTACAGTCCCCGATTATGAAATGTTTGTAATATTCAGCAGGCATGCTGAGCATGTATGAACATTGTTGGTATGTTTGCCTGGAGGATTAATGGCACTTAATGACATAATTTATATATGTCTCAAAGCAATGCAGAATGTTTCTGCAGCTCCTCATCTGTCTGCTATGCCTGTAGAAAGCAGCGATGCCTCCATGGCTGCTAATGCAATTATGACAAATTTCATAAATAAGATTCACTCTTCAGGGTTAATTTCCAAATTTCTTTACGCAGTGAATAAGAAATGAAGTTAAAAGCAGATATTTTAGGAAGTTAGGCAGGACTGGAATGAGTTTAAATGTTAACACAGATTAATAAGTAGAATACTGTGTTCATTTGAGCTAATTATTTTCTCAGAAGGCATCCATCCTATTTAGGCAATTACACAGCCTCAAGTCTTCATTTCTTACTGGTACTACCAAGGGACCTCATCTGCTAGTTTAAGTTTAAGACTATTCATGTGTTTTTAATAACATAGATTTAATTTGAAAGCTGCATTTGAGCTGTTTCCATGTGAATATTCCACACGTACAGAGAAATGCATTTATTCTAAATTTAAACTGTAACTATAGTAACCAGCATTCACTGTTTCAGTAGGAAATATATAAGCCCACTCATACAGAAGGAAACATGTTGTGTTAATTATCATTCTAACAAAAGACTAGAGTTTGTATTTTTTTAAAAAATAATTATCAGAAACTAGGTATTCTTACTATCCAGACTTAGAAACCGAGGGATTTGCAGGAAAGCATTCTAATGTCATTTGTGGGAAACTGTGACAGTTAGAAAAAGGGTTATATCTGGACCAATTTGGAGGATATAATAAACCTCATTTTTTTCCCACCTATTTATTGTCTAATAAAAATACAATATTGAGCTTTTAGAAGCTAACTTTGCAGGATTCAACTTAGATTTCCTAGAGAAATTCCTAATCTTAGACAAATAGTTACTGTTTCAATTATAGGTGGATGATCAGATTTTTGTGCTTGGGCCAGTAGATGATAGATTCTGTAGATGATTTTGCAAAGGTAGTAAATGTCACTTTTACAGTAATGACCATATTAGTCAAGGTGAGTAAGGATATGAATAGCTTCTTCCTTTCTTGAGATTTCTCTCTCTGCACCTGTTTCGTTGGGTTGATTTTGTTAAAGGAAGAGCTCACCCTTTCTTAGGTATTTTTTTAATTCCTAGCATTATTATTTAAGCCCACTGTGTTAAATGTTTAAGTTTAGATGTGTAAATCTTGTAGTAATGATGAACTTCCCAAATATACCAAGGCCATATAGTTTTCCCACAGGTAAAATATTTATTGCATATATTTCAATATTCTAATAGATTTTAACTTTACTGACATGTTTTTAAAATAATGCTCATTCATTAAGTAATGGAAATTCAGGATGTTGATCTATAATTAGGAACAGAAACACTGAATTATCTAGTCCTGAATTTTCTATGTCCTTTATAAATGCCTTGCATGTATCTTTTTTCCCCTCTGTACTGAGGACTGTAACTTGTGTTTGTCCAGTCTTGATTCTAAGATACAAATGGATCGAGATGCCACACATTCCTCTTCTATATTATTTTGCTAACTAAACATATTAAGCATCAAAAAGTAAAATTGTCTGTGTTTTCTTTAGAATTAATTTGTCTGGCATCAGCTTGTTGCCAATGATTTTGTTTGATACGTGTTTCTCTCCCAAAGAGAAGTATTTAGATCGCAGTATTTTCTCACCCTGAAGGCATTGCATGTACAATATAACAACTCCTCTCTCAAGCTGTCTTTATTGAAGCTACGGATATCAGGACCAAATGACTTGTGAGGCTTTTCATTGGAGCATTTCAAGTTTAAATATATGAATACCGGAACTGTACAGACTAAGCCAGGCTTTGGGTCATACCACACTGCAGTTTGGGCTCTCAGATCCCAGGTGGTGGGCTCATGGGGGCTGTGCGCTCTGGGTTTTCAGCTCAGATAGGGACTGAGCTTTCAAAGCAAATGTCCTTTTTGCCCTCTCTTTCAGCAATTTGGGTCAGCTCATGTGACAGTCTTCTGAACATCTACTAGATTCATTTGTATGAAACTGATCTTGAAGACGGGCTCACCCAATGCATCCACCTGCTAATGGGTGGTCACTTCATGAGGCCAGTCTGGAACTAGCCCAAAGAAAAATTCTGAAATGTATCGTTTGTGTCCTCTGCTATTTGTCCACATTATTTGGTAATGTGAACCTGCCTATCTTTGTTTTCAGAACTCACCCACTCCCATTGAGGTCTTCACTGAAATGAGTCAGAAAAACAACTTTTCATTCTATGTGCTTGCAGATGTTTGTGGAGGGCATGGGTTATACAAGACCACCTACCCAATTCAGTGTGTTTTAGAGTAGTTGAAAATAGCTCTTCTGCCCCTGAGCATTTGTACATCTCAGAAATACTCTTTTTGGTAAAACTGTATTTTTAAGTAATCAAAGCCTCAAGAAAATTTCTCTGCACTTGGATATTGTAACAAATAGCATACCTTCCTCTTTCCGAAGATAAATTTGAAATCCATTTGTAAATAAGGTTTTTAAAACAATAAAATCTTTCCAGCTATAGCATATTCAAAATTACGTCACCTGAGCTGAGGGCAAGACCCTTAAAATTCTGTGCTATTCTAAAGTCAGTATTTAGAACCTAAGACTTAAACAATGATCATGTGCAAAGGGCTCTGCAAAGCTATAAGCACATCGTCTATGTGTGCATGGTGAATGTTGGTTTATGGGTTTGAGGCAATTTGAGAAAACTTAAAATACCTAACACGTTTCTTAAGGATTACCCACAAACACATTGGCCCCTGGAAAGCTTCTAGGTGCCTCCCTCAAACTCATGTTAGTAAGAGATTCTGTTTTTCTTCAACATGCAAGGCAAAGGTTGCTCTGAGGGATAAGGGAAAGGAGCTTCCCCTTCCCTTCTTCTAGTCTTCTCCAGCCAGACTAGCTGCTGGATCATCTCAGTTGGCTGATTAAATCTTTAAAGCCATTGCAACCAATTCACTTTTATTACTCGGTTAGTTTTCTGCTGTGGAGAAGGGAGCAATGAGGGGCACTGGTGGGAGCAATGGGAAATGGCAAGACTCTCCTTTCCAACAACTGCAATTCCTTACATCTTCTCAACCCATCAGGTGAAACTTCATCCTTTTTACTTTGCATTTGCCATGAGCTAAGACAACATTCACCACCGCTGTGTGTCACATGCTGTTTTGTAAGGCATTTTCAGCTAATTTTAAAGTATTTTAAGGTATTTTTTAAGCAGTTCATAACTCTGAAACCATGGAGGGGGTTTGAAAATATATTCAGAAATGGTGGGATTTGTTTTACATTATTTGGATGATCTAAAAGTTCCTCATTTATGTAAGCTAGGGAATCCAAGTTCCCTCTATAGAAAGATGAAAAGGTGCCTGCACAGAGAGAAATTTATTGCACCATGCAGTGCACATCTGAAAGCACCAAGGTGAACAGCTTATTCTCCCTCTGTCCTTGCTTCATTCCTCTGACCACAGAAGAACTCTAATTGTTGCCTGATTTTTTGGACAGCTTGAATTAGAGAGTAAATTTGTCCTTAACGTGCTTTTACCACACTCCTATATGTGTTGGGAAGGAGTGCTGTTCTGCGTGTGTAGGACAGCCAAAGGTCCTCAAAGACAATCCCGTGTTTGCCAGAAAACTGCTGCACACCTAAGGAAGTGACCCAATGTCTGTCTCTTTCCAATTTATAAAATTTCCTTTAAATGCTCACTTTATGCATAGTAAGCCACCAATGTTCTTGAGAGACCAGATATCAAACATATCATTCAAAACACTGCTATAATCAACATGTGTTTCTTTATTTGTTTTCTTTTCCCCAGAGTTGAAAGGAAGGAGCGTGCACGTTTGAAGACGGTGAAATTCAACGCGAAACCTGGTGTAATTGATGCAAAAGGGGTACGTAAATAGTGAAACCTTTTGAAATTGCACTTTGTCAATGTTTTATATGTTTCAGAGTAGAGAAAATACAAGAAATATTTAGATTGTTGCAACCAAGACCTGGCGTATACTGAAATATAGACAGGAGTATAATATGATATAATCTTCTAAATAATTACATATTTTTTATAATAATGCTGACTGACAGTGCATCCTAAATGGAAAATACTAAGGAAATAAAGAGCATTCTGTTATAGCTGCAATCGTAGTTAAATGATGGATAGAGAAGAAGAGACGTTATAAACCAATGCAGATGGTTAATTGTTTCATGAAATAGGGCAAGAAGTGTAAATTTCCTGGCCTCAAAAGCTGTTAAATCTCAAACAAAAAGTTGAAAGTTAAAGAGCCCCAGATGCAAAATGTAGGTTTCCGATGTTCTTGCTTTGACAGTTGTGACAGACATTGAACACAGTTGTGTTTCACAGCAGGCACGATGGGCCAGCCAACACAAACCGTGCAAGTTCCCTTCCACCAGCACTCCCTGGACAGAGCAGCATTCCTGCTGTTACCTCTCCGCAGCATCGCTCTATTTGCCCAACAGTCAACCGTTTTCGTTAACCTGATGTCTAATATCCTGTACATTGCTGGCTGGCTGGCAAGAGTTATAGCATGAGAAATGGCCACAATTCTGGCTGTTGAGGTATATTTTTCTGGTGAAGTGTAGCTTGCATTTGTAGCAGTAGTAAATACTTGACATTTGCAGGGATTTATTTTTGAAAACAGTCCAGCTGGCATACATGGGATTTACAACTGAGGGCTTCTGTGAGCAAACCAAGAGACAGAGCTTCAGAAACCATCAGCAAAAAGTCCTGTTTGGCTGCAGAAAGCACAGGGCAGGGCCAAAACCGGGTGATGAGAGGACACAGTCATATGTGGGTGCTAGCAAGGGACAAAACCAAGTGGTTCAGCAGGTCCCTTCCAGACCTGCTGTTCCTGTGGTCCTCTGCCCAGTTTGAAATTCTCATTCTTAATCTCTTTCTTCTTGCTTCATTTCCCTCTGTAATGGGAATAATAATACTTCCTTTATCCCAGTTTATTCTGTACTTTCACTTAGACTGTAACAGGAAAGCAGGGTAAGAAGTTCTTCTTGCCATGAACATGCAGTTCCTAGCACAGTGGGTCCCAAGCCTCTACATCTCAGCAACATAATATTTCAGACTTGCAAATACTTCCATTACTGCTCTACAGAACAGTTACTGAGTTCAATGCAAAAGCAGAATAATTGCACTGACTGAAACCAGTTTTTCAGATTTATAAGGTACATGGAATCAGAGTTCAGCCTCTGCACACCATTTTCACATGCAGATAACTTGGTATAAAATGTATAACAAACTGCATTGTGAAAGGACTTATTCATCTCTTTGCATTTCTTCAGGAGCCAGAACTCCATTTTTTTTAAATTTGAAATGACCGCTCTGTGCAACTGTGTAAATTAATGTTGCCATTTATTTTGGGAGATAATAAGCTTTATATTGCCGATGAAATCACTTGTTAAATGTCTATTTCCTGTATATAATCAAAGCCTCAGGGGAATAATTCATTCATATAACTAATGGTCCTTATTCAAGTGAGTCTGTCAAGAATTTAATTACCTCTTGGTTCCCCAAATTGTTTTTCCATTTTTGTCATCAGTGTAGCATTTATCTTCCAGCCACTCACATCAATGTTTGTTTCAGTGCTTAGGAAATTGCGTAATTACAGACCAAGACCATTGTACTCATTTGGGACCACACTTTCTATTTTGAGTATTTGCTAAAATTAGCTTTTGTCTATTAAAAAAAAAAAAAAAAAATTAAAAATCCCACAACTTCAAGGCTTTTTTGGAAAAGATAATGTAGGCTTGTGTTTGAAAGAGCATAAAGGGATGAAGGATTCACTGTTAAGTTAAGCATCAACATGCCAAATGAGGTGTTTGAGTACATATATATGTATGTGCATTTTAGGGATCAGTATTTCCGTTTGGTCTTTCAGTGTTCAAAAAGAAGAGGTGTAAACTGTATAATAGTGCCTGCTTTACTTTCTTTTATCTGAAAGAAATTCAGTCCAGCTGAACAGGGCTGCAGCAAGCTCAGGAGAACTGTTGGAAGTCAAGCTAAAATTCAGATAGGAATGGGCTTCTGTGTGTGTGTGTGTTGCACCTTTGTGCTCATACATTCATGACTGTGTGGGCAAGGGTACTGTCTTAATTTACTCTAAAGATGAAATTGGGAGAACAGCTTTTCATGTGATACTTCTAAATTTGGCCAGGAGATGTGCATGGAAGCATTTTTTAACAAAACTGAACTGAATACAGAGAATGTTTGGGGGGTTTTGCACAGGTAAAAGGTTTATCCTGTTGTGATTTTACCTGAAGCATCTTGCTGGCCCGGATTCCTTTCTTCTCCTATAGAAGAAATGTTTAAGAGCTAATAAGCCACAGGAAATGTTTTATGAGATGTAGTGCCAACATTTCTTTGTGATAGCCTCTCTTTCTGATTTTAAAATATGAACTGTCTAGTTATTCTGCAAGTTTTAAAAGTCTTACTCATTTTCATCTGTTTATACCTCATTTTTAATCCCAAATCCGGAGAAAAGATACAAAGAAAGTATTACATATGGTGTGACATTTGTAGCTGATCAGCTTCTTGTGTCTCACTAAAAAGGTGTTTAAGAACACTCAGGAATACAGTTGACAAACCTGTTAGCAGGGATAGCTAAAGGATGATCATCTCAAAGGACCAAAAGTTCCTCTTTTTCAAGCCAAACTTGGGTGCATTACCTCATCTAGAAAATGAGTTCAGCATTATTTTTAAATGTGATTTAGCATATTTGAATCACTTTTAATTCATTTCATTTGACTCCTCCAATCCGTGGCTTGTGAAATAAAAGTCTACAAAATCAGAATGGATACAAAAACAGGGACTGTGAATCACAGAGAGCTCCAGTGAAATCTTCTGGTCTCAAATTTAAATCAAGCAACAGACAGTACCTTTCCATACAATGCATAATTAAATTCTGGTGCTCATTATTACAGGATATTGTATAAAGAATAAATAAGTTAAAAGGGGATTAGATAAGTTAGCGAGCAATGGATCCAATGACAACTTTCAACACTTTTGTCGTGTAGCTCAGGACATACTAATTGTTGATTTCAAGAGGCAGAGAGGTTATAAAAGGGGAAGGATCATGTTTCTGCTACTTTTTCTTTTAAATATCTGTTATTGGACAACTTCAGAAACAGCTACTGGGCTAACTGGATCTCTGGTTTAACCCAATAGGGCTACTTTTCTTTCATGTTCTGTTTATTTTGACCGAAAGAAACTTATTTGTTCAGGTTCAGAGACATCATCAGAATCCCAGGTCCTATTAATATTTTTAAAGATATCAAACCAGTTAGAGATGCTAACAGCTGTGTAATAAGGAAAAGAATACAAATACCGGTAGAAACAGCTTCATTTCACCAAGCAAGATTGTGCTTCAGTTAAGTTGACCAAGTTCAGTCTCTAACTTAGTTCATATAATTGTAGTAATGATCTTCACCAGCTTTTCTAATTGTTACTGAAGGTGGCTGGAGTATCAAAGCAACCAGTCCACCCCTACGGCTGCTCTGGGCTTCTGCAGCAAAGGGCAGGGTTTCCAGGATACTGGCTACCTTAAAGTTTCAAACACAAAAAAGATGAATAAAGGTAAGATAACACAGTTACAATTTCCTGAGCATTTGCTGTCTCAGACTATGGGGCCCACTGGTCTGTGGGCAATCAATGGAAAATAGAACAGCCCAAAGATTTATATCTGATGTTTATGCTGGAGGAAGCTACAGCAGTTATGTGAGCACAAACTTAATTAAAAAGTATGTTTTATGTTATGTTGAACTCAAGATCACATCCCAAGTATTTTCTAACACTCACCTTTGCGCCAAAAGGAGCAGAACATGTTCATAGCTGTGAGCAGGGTGATATATCTGCCAAAGCAGCACACTGAACTCTTGGTAATTCCCCCTACCAGAGGCCTCAGGCTCAGAAAGATCTAATCCTAAAACCCACAGCAGTTGAGGGCTTTTCAGATTTTTACTGAGTCAAAAAGAATGTCAAACAATGATGGAAATATTACGGAGGGAAAAGAGATGAGCCAGGAATTTGCTTTTTTCTCAACTACTGTAATTACAACCAGTCTTTCAGGAGACAAAAATAGCATTTCTTTTGCTTTTCTCCCTGTCAGATCATATATTCTTTCTTGACTGTCTCTTGAAAATATTTTTATAGAGGAAACTGTAGCTCATGGAAAGACCTTTATCAACATCTCACCTTTTTTCTAATATTCATGGATGTTGCCTGTTCACAGAGAAGTGTTGCACTATCTTGAAGCATAATGCTTAGGTAAAAATTAGTATTATTCAGAAAACTGGAGGTTTTATACCATATGCCTTTTCATTTCACACCTTATTTGGCCAGTGACTCCAGAACATCGTCTTATGGCCAAATACCCAATTTCAGTTCCCAGCAGAATAAATGTCATGCCTCTCACAATCTCTCCATTTTTGTGCGTGTGTCAGGGTGCATGGGGAGGGTGTTCAGTCCACGATTAGTGGACTAGTGAGGCTGCTCAGCAGGGTGCTGAACGGGGACGTGGTGCCTGCCAAGAAAGGGCACTGCCCCATCCCTCCAAAATCTCTCCCAGCAGCTCTGCTGCACATCAGCAGTGCAGGTCCCGGGCTGTGACCCACACCATATTGCTCCATTTCTATCCATTAGTCTTTTTTCTATTCAGTTAGCTCATCATCCTCAGTTCTTTTCATATTCCAGTCAGATCACCTACATTGCACTCAGCCTGCCCCTTCAAATGCCTCTGAATGTATTTATTATGACAGTCGGAAGCTTGATAGCATTTAATAATATTTCTTATGAGCAGATTCTGTTCACGGATCCCACAGCCCTGCCTGCAATGTAAGGTCACCCTCTTGCTTTATTGTCATTTTAGCAACACTGCACTGAGGCATGAAAAGAAAAAACTAAAATTGACTGAGATAGAAAACTTGATATTGTGGTGTAAATAAAACCATCTGCATACTCAATGCACTTCTCCAAATGTCAAAATCCAGTGACTGTCAGGACTTGATACGTAGGACACATTTTGACAACTTATTAACTATTTGGAAAAAAAACCCAAACAACCCACCTATTTTCAAACAATTTATGCTCTAGACAGTCATAGTATTTTCAGCTCTAGTCATCAAATCAGAGAAAAACTTATCTGTAAGGAATGTTAGGTGGTCACCGAGTCCTCCTCCTGCCCTGAGGGTGTCTTCTGTACCTTCTTCCTGTCTCGCAGATTTGTCTGATCTCTACCTAAAGACCTGCCACAGCAGAAATTTCATATTCTTCCCAAATGATCTGTTCCAGTCCTTCAGTCTCCTCATCACTAGAAATGGCTAAACTGCTGCAGTTTAAGCCTGTTGTTATTTCTTCTTCTACCAAGGTATATGGAGACTAGATTATTTGTCTTCATCTTCACTAAGCAGAACCTGCAGTCACACCTGCCCTGGTCTCAGGTACAGCATCTGTGCTAGCAGTTCACCATGGCAGATCTGGGTGTAGCAATGCAGAGAAAAAGGTGATAATCCCAACTGAATCCCTGCTTCTCAGAAATTAGAAAGTATAAAAATGTATTAGACTATCTGGCCTCTTTCTCTGCCAATTGAAGATTGTTTCTAACATGTATCAGTGTTTAACTAGGCTTCAGTTTTCTAAGTATATAGTTTCACCACTTTTTGAATTATAGAATCATAGAATAGTTTGGGTTGGAAGGGACCATAAAGACCATCTAGTACCAACCCCCCTGCCATGGGCAGGGACACCCTCCACTAGACCAGGTTGCCCAAAGCCCCATCCAACCTGGCCTTCAACACTTCCAGGGATGGGGCATCCACAACCTCTCTGGGCAACCTGGTCCAGTGCCTCACCCCCCTCACAGGGAAGAATTTCTTTCTAACATCTAATCTAAATCTCCCCTCCTTCAGCTTAAACCCATTCCCCCTTGTCCTGTCACCACACTCCCTGATAAACAGTCCCTCACCATGTCTCCTGTAGGCCCCTTCAGGTACTGGAAGGCCACAATTAGATCTCCCCAGAGCCTTCTCTTCTCCAGACTGAACAATCCCAACTGTCAAGGACTTCTTTAGTCCATAATCACAAAGTCTTCCACATATTCCATGTATTTTGACCAACTGTTCTTTGCACTCATCTTGTAAAAATATTTGACATAATAAATAGATTTCCTAAAGTGATTGGTACTGAGAAAATAATAGAAGCAGAAGAGAATCTGCAATGTAAGCGTGTTTGAAAACCTTCATCTTCACTGTGGAGACAGCTGCTGATTTGGAGAGCCTGGTAACACATGCTCTCCAGTAGGTTACATTGCACAGACAGAGAAAGAGTAGATCCTCTGACATGTCCCAAAAATTGCACTCACTGACCCCTCAGTTTTCATTACAAAATCCACTTGATTGCTGAATCATATTTGTTTTCTGAATTCCCTCCAGTCAGTAGCAAAATGGTAGTGAAAGGAGAGGTACTGGACTAGGAATAGCATTTCTGTCCACGTTGGTGTGTATTTGTCCATATGGGCATGTATGAAAAGAGAAAAAGAGGGACTGCTGCCTCCTTCCCTCCCCTCTAAATTTGGTGATCAGAAAATAGCAAGAGATGCCGAGTGAAAGATAATGGAAGTGTCAAACACCAGAATGTGTGGGATCACAGGTAGAATGATTTACTAAGAAGAGGAGAGGTTGAACATAAATTAAGCAGCGTATACCTACCCGCAAGGATGATACGGAGGAGGGTTAGTGAAGGTGGTGTAGGCACTGACACACAATTAAATATTCTTTATTCTTGGTCTGAGCCAGATTTATCCCTCCTTACCAATCTAGCCTGACTTTTCTCTGTTCTCTCAGTCTTTCTAATTTCTTGTTGCTAGTTAATGGGAACAGCTGCCTGTGGGGTATTCTTCAAAGAAATCTGAGCACTCTTCCTGGACTAAGTGCTCAGCTCAGCTATAAATTGGCCTCCAACTGGTATTCTGACCATTGGTTAGAAAAATGATGACTTGTGTAGCTCTAATCATCAGAAACTGGAGGTACATATGCCTGGGAGCAATCTGCCTGTGTGTACTTGCCTGCATAATCCAGCCCTGTTATATTTTTTCTAGCCGGTCGCTACTGTAATTTTTAAGGAGCCCATGGTTCCACGAAAGTCCATAGTGATGAGTCAGTTCCAAAATCAAGCCAGGAAGTCACGTCAGTAAGGTGAGGTGGGATGGGCAAGATGCACAGCAGGGCACAGGCAAACCAGCAGCACAGCCCTGGCAAGGACCACGGGCTGTGGGAGTTTATTGAACCTACTAGTCCTGCAAGCACACATCCCACCGACGCAATCCCAGATGAGGTCATGAGCAACCAGGATGAATTTGCTATTTACTTTGGTCTGTGACTATCAAAACACTTTAGTCTGGTCCAGAATTTTCTAGCATGCCATTCTTATGACTATTCAAACACTATTTGTTAGCAGCATGCTGCAGAAGATGGTGTTTTCCTGTAAGCCGCATACTACCAATTCTGATTCATTTTGACCATAAGGAATAAAATGTCAGTCTTTGCTGTGTAATTAAATTTTAGTTTATAAATCTTTTTCCATTCTTTGGTGCTATTTCCATTTGCACTATCAACCGAACTGAGTATTCTCTTTTACTTCCATTACATCATGTTTCTAATGTGCTGAAGATATCGAAGAGCCTTCCCATTAAATGCAGTAGAGGCTGACCTGAGCCCCACTATGCGTTTTTTGCTAAGGACTATTGTATTATTTCAGTCACATTAAAAACAGAAGACATGAAGTAGAGTAAAACATCAGAATATGAATTCTGTCCCCCAGACTAGAGACATTTGAAGTGAAACTTTAGATTAGGCAGGCCCTCAAACCCCCACAGTATTTCCACTATGTTCTGATCTGATTCCTAATAACATTTTAGCATTCGCAGTAACATCTATCATCCAGAATGGTTCACAGTATGGCCTTGGCTGTATAAGCAAAATGATTCTTCAACAACACTCCCAACAAACACATTGCAATTTGCCCAAAACGAAAATGTTTTATTGTCTCAGTGCCAGACAATTATTGGACACCCACTGATATTAAAAATAATTTGCTTAGAGTGATAATTCCTGGCTAAAATATGCTTCCATTAAGCATTTATTTATAAGCTTCTGGAAAATGTCTGAGGAGCACATGCAGAGATGGGTCATAATGTTCTAGCTTGGCTTTTACCTGTCACAAAAATATTTTACCTGCACAATTGGAAAACCTGAAATACGGCTTCTTGAAGAAATATTATTTACACATGACGTTGGGGCAATTCTGTAAATGTAAAACTAGCTGATTTTTTACATATGAATTTACTGTCTCCTAAATTAATATTTCTCTACCTCAAAAAATCCCAAAATGAACAGCTCTTCCTTTCTTCATGGTCAAGAGCACCAACATGCCACTGTTGTCTAAAAGAGATGTGATGAATGATGCACTGACTGTAAAGGGAGCCTGGGGTCCCTACCTCTGCCCCAGGCACATACAGGGTAAATATCTGAAGCTAGGTGCAGCAGATCCCATTTCTGTGAGCCTTAACTGGGTGCACCTTCTAAAACACATAGCAGCCATTTCAAGGCACACTGAGACATGGTTATGGTCCTTCAGTGCTTCCCAAAGCTAAGGCATGACAAGGATTTGCGGTCCTTATCTGCTTTATCTTGATCAGCCATGATAATCTAAACTTCAAGAACCACAGGGCCTTATTCAAACTACGCTGTTTAAAAGCCTAACTTAGACATCTCAGCCATTTCTTTTGGACTAATCTTTGTGCTGCTAGTTGCAGTGAATAAATTAGGTATTTGTAACAGATACTCTGAATATATTCCTCCGGTACCACTTTGCCAAGTGCAAAATATAAATACTTGGATAAGTTAAGTTAGGTCAGGCTAGGTTAGGTTAGGCTAGGCTAGGTTAGGCAAAGCTCCCTAGAAATGCAGAGGGGTAAGCCCCCTGCTCAGCCCAGCACACAGCTCCTGCAGTGTCAATAAGAATTACGCTGCCGCTGTGGAGATGGTGCAGGCTTCTGAACTTCTTTGCTTGTACACCTACAGGCGGAAAAATTACAGACAAGAAAAAACCCTTCTGTTCAGAACTTGGCTTTTTATAGAAAATCATTCTGCATGTCATTTATTTGCAAGAGTTGTGAATCAGTATTCTACTGTGCATTCCCCCCATCTCAGAATGATTGAAATTTGCTTTGCTGTAACTAGAGAATAAGAACAATTTTTTCATGTGTGCAACTTAAAATAAGTTTGGAAATCATTCATGTAATAAAATTTCTGGGTTTACATCTCCATTACTAATTGACATAAAATCTTTTACAAAACCATTGTTTCTGCAGTACTGGATTTTAGTTGTTACTCTTTAGCAATCATTCAAGAATGCTTCCTCTATGATAAAATGGAAATTAATGGCAAGTATAAAAAAATAATGGGAAATCATATTGCAAGAATTCCTCACCAACTGGTTCTTATAGGTAGGTCTTTATAAGAAGTCAAAAAAAGCTCGTGGAAATTATTAAAAGCAAATTGCTGAGCAGAGATATTTTCCGCACGAGGACTTTTTATTGGCACAGGGCATTAGTAGGTCTGAAGATACTCTCCAGAGCTTTGGTGTGAAACTGCCCTGCACAGAGAGGAGAAATAAATTGCTCTCCTCCATCTGCCTTTGCTGCTGTCTTGCTTCTGGTTTTCTCTCTGTTGGATTTAAGTTCTGGCAAAGGCTGCAAGACCTCGGACATAGGGGTAACATTGAGTATCATGGAATATTCAGATCTCGGCATCATTCCTGCCAGTGCAGCCTGTATCTTGGAGGAGGCTTCTTCTCCCTATCCTGGAGGAAAAGCTGGGTCTCATTTGTCCAGCTGCTCTTGCTCTTTCATGAATTTTCACATCCTCCACAGTCCCATCTTCACATTTCAAAACAACTGGAGCTGGTACCAGGCTGTGGACACTGGCTGCACATCTGTTTTGACCTGTTCCCATACTATCAAACTGCCCTGACTGTTCTCCTTGAGCTGAACACATTTTGCTGAGCGTTTCTGCAGGTACATTAGAAATACTGCTGTCATCAGCATCTAGTTCACTCATGTGCTGAAGTAATCAAATGAAATTCAGATGATAAAACAGCACATAGCCAGGAAAATTTAACTGTACAGTGTCTCGTTGCTCCAGGATATCTCGAGGCATTCCACAAAGACATGCAATAATTTAATAATCACGCCTGTTGGGCCCAGGTCACAGTCAAAAGTAAAGGAAAACAAGTGAGTCTTCAGTTTTAATTTATGTCACAGTAGCAGTCTTAACTCTCACAGGGAACTGGCATGCCTAAAGGAACCTGTTTTTTTTAAAGAGGTAAAACAGTTCTAGAAATTGTGAAAAAAGCTGTAAGGTCAAATTTGAGGCTTTTACTCAGTTGAAGCAAAGAAATATATTTGCATATATTTCTTTTAAAAATTCACTAGAAGTTTTTCTTTCAAATTAAAAAAAATACTACAGTAAAAAAACTTTGGGTCTATTTTCCAGTTTAAAAAAAAAAATCCATTTTGCATTTTATTGAGAAGTACAAATACTAAATATCTACAACTGGTAAGCATAATGGAATAGAGTAGCAAATGTGAGAGATAAAGGCTTTGGTGTTGAACTTAATCCAGATGGTGAAAAATATTTCTGCCTATTGCAGCTTGTCAGTCAAAGAAAATACTGATAGAGTCATTTCTTCAGTTAATGAGCAATTTAAATACATGTAACTCACAAATTTTCGAGTTACTTCACCCTTATAATTGTGTAGAGTTTGTTTACAAGGTAATGTCGTTTCTTAGGTGGCCATAATGTTAGGGACTACAGTATCAGTGTTATCTGTCCCACAACAAGTGTCTGCCATCCCTTCGTAGGTAAGAGAAATGTTTAAGAGAGTCACTGACATAAAGATAGGTAGCGTAATGTTTAAAGTGGCCACAGATTAGACATAACACCCTGAAAATTTGCTAGCACAGGTAGAATACCAGTTTATAGCTGAGAGTCAATTGCTTTTCTTCTAAGCTGTTCCAGCAGAAATTTGTGCTGAGTTTAACTTCATGTGTGAGCTATTTTTATATCTTGTTGTCTAATGCCCTGAATTAAATGGTAGGAAATTTGCATGTATGTATATGATCCAGTTGAAGATGTCCTTGCTCATCACAGGGGGGTCGGACTAGATGACCTTTAAAGGTCTCTTCCAACCCAAACCTTTCTATGATTCTGTGGTTCTATAGATAATGTCATCGTTTCTTGGCTTCTATTCTAAACAAGTGGTTGAAAAGAAAAATGTATAGTATTGGCAATTGATATTGCCAAAGAATTAGAAACAGAACAAAATTTTCCCCTAGTAAGATTTCACACAAAGCTCCAGAAGAGTGGAGTTAAGCAATAACACTCATCAAGATGATGCGGTCTCTACATTTTGCATCTTTATCCCTGGCTTACTCAAATTCAAGCAGTTCAGTTCTGATTGACTTAGTGACCCACAGGCCATGTTTGGGAGGTTATAGGGACAACCTGGGTCAAACCAAAGTCCATCTAATTTGATATCCCGTCTGTGAAACTGTTAGGGTGAGATGCATTACTTGAACATGTAGGAATTTCACATCTTACAAAAACCTCACACCAGCCTCTTAGAGATTGACTTTGTTTTTGTTTGCCCATGCCTTTATTTTTTATCATTTTAGCTGTAAGGCCTAAATAATTCAATGTTTTAAATGAAAACCATGAGCCTGGTATGATTCACTGTCTCCTGAGCCAGATCCTTGCCATAATTCAGCTTGCTGCACCAGTCACCTGTGAGTGCAAACACTCTTCCTTTAACTCAAAAGGGCAGTTCCAGAAATAAGTCTGCTCCAATTATCTTTCAGTGAATAGTTTGAAGGCATGTAGGTATTGTAAATCTTCCTCTGCTACTACTTCACAAAATAAGAGTAATAAAAGTCTGTATGCAACTTGTGCTTTTTATGCAATTGTCCATTTTATGCAACAGTTTCACACTTGCACAAGTCAAGTGCACATCACTTGATTGCACAAATAAGTGATTCCACAAAAAATAGGATAAAGGAGCAAGTTGGGTTTTCTTAACATCACAGATAGGTAACACCTTCTGCAGCTTTATTTATTAGTGAGATTAATTCAAAAGATTGCATAGAGGAGACCAAAACCCTCAATTTAATTTGCAAATCTTAAGAAGCACCAGCAGTCATCTGGGAATCAGAGTTACGAAAAAGATATGAGAAAGTATTTGATCAAAACCAAGGAATGAAGATCAAGCAGATAAAGGTCCTGCAGTGTAGGAAAATCTGTGGGTCTGGGCCAGCGATCAGACACTCTCAAATCACTGTTGATAACTGTTGATCACTGTTGATCTCTGAGGCTCTTTCATCATCATTGTTGCACAAAGGATGCTGAGACAGGTTCACATGCACAAAGATATCATAGCTGTATCAGTAGCTGTATGATGGTATACATCAGCTCTAACAGAGAAAGTTCCGTTTTGGGAAAAAAAAAAAATAAAAATAACAAGAGTAGAGAAAGATTTGGGACAACATTGCCAAAGATCGAATACACTTTCTAACTCCAGAGACAGCCTTGAGAAAGGAGAGGAAGACCATCACACCGCCCATATGACTGCGGTGAGCCCGGCTAGGTCAAATCCCACACCGGACCCCAGCACAAGCCTGTGGTGCTGGATCTCTGAGCAGCTCATCACAGGAACACAGGCATTAGCACTGGGAGAGGCTTATCGTTTCGCTCTTTTCCCTTCATCACCCCCTTCTCTCCCAGCACTGCCGTGTTATTCCCCATAGTACTTAAGTTTAGCAGATTTGTTTTAAATGTGAAAAATGATCTAGGCTTTTCCACTTCCCTTGGGGCAGATTATTCTACATCCAAATTGATTTCACTGTCAAGGAGCTTTGCCCTTTCTTATTTTCGCACTATTAATTTCAGTGTTACAGCTTGAACAAATCCTTCCCAGTCTCTTTGTGTACAACTTTCAGATCATTGTAAATGACCTTGGGTGTCACCTACACAAGGTTTTTACGTTGGCATTTCAATCCTGCCAACAATGAGGCAACGTAAATTAGCACAGATGAGCGCTCCCTTTTTAATGTGATTCGTACCTTGCACCAAGTTAAATACCTGTTTGGAAATACCACTGTTACATGCTTTCTTGAAAGTCTACTAGTCTTTGTGTTCCCGTGGTAGTTTGTGTTGATTTTAACTGTTGTTTTGTTAGGAATTAAAACTGAGTTGCTGGCTGACAAGTGACATTAATTCAGTCTTAAAAACCGATCAGTAAAATTTCATATTTATGAATACTAAACAACACTACCCTTGTCTGTAGAAGCTAGACAGCATGGAGTTTTTAATCAGGCTTGTACTTTTTCATTTTGGATTTCCAAGATCCAAATCTCTCTGCGGCTTCGTGGGAAAACTAAGCAAGCAGAGTGAAAAAAAAAAAAATTGCTTCTCACCCAGTTTGTACTCACTTATCAAAACAGATCATGGTGTAAAAATTCAATAAGGAATGATGGGGGGGGAATACTGCAGTGTCTAAGAAAATTTATGGAGTTGAACTTAACAGAATGGGGACATCCTTCCCCATGCATCTCATAAAAAGACATAGAGAAGTTGGCAAGTGTTGCTTGCCAGAATATAACTGGATGGTCAGACTGAGAATGAAGGGTATATGTCTTGAAGAATATACTGTGTGGTCACTCTACAACCAGGCTTACAGTTGCCACTAACAACTTCTTAACTTATCTTCTGCATGTCCGCACAGAGGTCATTAAGAGCTTTCTGTGTTTGAACCCAGTCCATGCCTGAGTTTGTGGTTACACCAGGAAAGCAAGAACAGTTCAGTAGCACTGGCTTTCTTCTAGACTTGATCAAGTCACTTAACCTCAGTACATTTCATTATACTTCTTAATAAAAGAAACTACCATGGCCTCTGTGATAGTATCCACCAGGTCATAGCTTTGACTTAGTCTCCACAAAGTGCCTGCAAGGAGAACAGATGGGACAATGAGGCAGAAGATCCCAAAGTCTGTCTTGACCCGTGTTCCCCAGACCATGCTGCCACGCTAACTGCAAAACCGCTTTTCACATGAAGCAAATATACTAAGTAAGGATTCTCTTCAGGAGTTTCTTCTGGAGACTTCATCTTCATCATTGCTAGGTGAAAAGCCCACTATAAAAGCAGAGAGGTGATATATGTGTTTGAAAGGAGAAATAACACTGAGTGTCTGTTACAGTCCAAAACTTTTCTGTCTCGTGTGAGTGCAACTTTTCGGTATGATGGGAGAGATTTAACATGTAGAGATTTAACAGTGTTTGAGTGCCCAAACCTTTATTAAAGTCAGGGTTCAAACACAGTAAAAGAAAGTCCCTAATAAAAGAAGTGTGAATTAAATATAGAGAAAAGGATTGCAGTGACATGAAGTTGATGATAAATTGTGTAGATTTTTGTAGAATGCTGTATAAGCAAGGGCTTTTCATTTAAGTTAGGTCAAAATCAGATATTAAAGGAGAAAAATGAAAAAAAACCAAACATGGCAGATGAGAAGCAGTAAAACGAATGAACTTCTCATATACACTGCTAGACCAATCTCAAAACAAGACTGACGTAGATAACCATATAATATAAAAACTAGGCTAAAGCTTAGCTCAAACCTGCCTAAAAATAGGTGTTAAATTAAATTAATCTACACCTTGTATAAAAGAATTTCACAACAAGTGCTCTGGAACAGCTTTTTCTCAGGTGATGCCCAGATGCTGGTTCCCAGCTCATGACCGAGGATGAACATCAGTTGAATGAAATAGCAAAATAAAGCATTCGCAATGTACTTGGGAGTTAGATGGCTTTTAGAAGACATAGATGCTTTTAGAGCTTTTAGAGCATCAAAAGAAATCTTTCCCCAACATATAAGGCTCTTCTGCCAAGCATAAAGAAGACAACCTCTATCAAGAGCACATCTGCACTAAAGTGTATGGGCTGGATCAGCTGCATTGTGGAAAAAAAATGGGAAGAAGCTCAAAATAAACAATGCTATAGTTGCCTATTGCAGTACAACTGCCAAATTACTGATGCACTATTCTTTGTGAAGTTTACCACTATAAAGCAAATATTGAAATTGGATTGCTTATTCAATGTTACATGAAAATTTCCTTTAAAAAACCACTATCCTTTTAGCTGATGAGTAAGATATATATGTCTGCTTCACCTAGGGAAAAGCATTTAGAATACAAAAATGATGTTGACACAAAAAAAAAAAAATATATACCGAAGGGAGTTCTTGAGAAACACACAGTGTCTTAATGTCTGTCACAACCAGGGAAGGTTGGTGTGCCTAAGCCAGGCTTACATAACTGAGGACATTTGGGGATATTTGTGCACATCACAATTTTTATCTGGCTTCTTCAAAACACAGTCTATGCCTACGTAGCATCAAATAAGAATTCAAGCCAGAACATTGGTGAAAGCTTATCTCCCCTTTTTTTTCTGAGAAAAGACTTTTTTTTTTCAGCACAGTTCAAATGTAATGATGAATGCCCTCACCGTTCAGTTGTCAAAAAGTACTTGAAAATGTCATTTGCTTTTTAGTCTTAGGCACGCGTCTGTATAAAGTCCCTACTACTGCCAGCTCATAGGTTAGTGGTAGTCTGTGTGAACCAAGAGATATATACATGCATGCACAGAGACCAAAATGCCAGAGTTATTTGCCATTACAGAATTTTACAATATTCATGGCAAAGAAATTGCGAATTATACAGGAATCCATTTTCAGGCACTTTTTCACTGACTTTCAGAAACTCTGCCTGCATAAATACTGTTGAATCAAGCCTAAGCTTGATATCACAATTCCCATTCCGGCTGCGTGCAACTTTTGCATCAGGCTGAGAGATGTAGGCAAATACCTTTCTCTCATCAATCCTACAGCTATTTCACAGCTCTCTAGCAGCATAGGGAGCCCCTGTGAAAACTGGCTCCAGAATACTTGAGAGGTCTCAAAGTTTCCATTTTATAGAAATAAAATCTGTCAGAACCATACATCTGACTTTTGCAATTTAACCCTACCACCGTTCCTCACGTGCATGATCCTTTCTTAAAAAAGAAAATATGTATTCAGTGTTGGTCTCTACTCCTCTGCCAACAGAACAAAATCTGGAATTAACAGAGTACGTCCACTAAAAACATGATTTTATTCTGCATGAGTCTCCCTCTCCTCTCTTTGCCTTATCTCTATACATTATCTCTATACATTAAAGATGTATATTGTGTTATCTGTAAGAAGCATATTGCTCAGTATGCTGGATTTCATATCCTTAAGGGGGAGACCATCAGCCTGATTTTAATCGCATTTATATTGGATACAAAACTAAAATCAAGGCTCCTGTCTTTGGTTTCTTGTGAATTAATTTACAAGAAAATAAATACTTGGTAAGCCCGTTCAGTTAATACCGAGGACTAATTATTTCTATAAGTTTGCAGGATCAGACCCATTTTAGTGTTTTATAATATTTTACAGGTTTTTTGTTATTTTAAATATAAAACCTATGACTACACTGTGATGGTATAGAAGATCATTAATGTGTATATACACATTGATTAATCTATAGAAATATAACCACATGCATAAACATATTTGCTTATGGATATTAATACACTAAGAGTCAGCTTTATTTTAGGAACAAGGCTTTTTACTGGTGAAAATGCAGTGACACAGTTGGACTAATAGTCACCTGCTATGAATTGCCAGATTTTGATTGTCCAAATTGAAGTGGAGCAATACCTTCTTAGATAGGCAACCCAGTATTTGAAATTGCAGAAGGAGAAAAAGTTTATATAACACTATAGTATATCTGTCTTATTTGGAACATGCTCTTAGGTCTTGCATAAGCTTGAAAAAAATATATATGCTTTTCTGGTGAAAATGGACTTTCTGAAGTTTTTGTGCTAGACTGTTGGGGGGGGAAATCGAAAAAGAATACTTATAAATGTTATGTATCATATAATCTCTGTGAAACATAGCATATTTATTTATCAATTTGATAACATTCTCTTTAATTCCAAAGTGAAATGGCATTTGGTAATGAAGTGATTGTAATTTTAAAACTCCTTTGGTTTTTGAGGTGCTACTGTGTATATATAATTATTTTTTTTTCCCTTTTAAAGTGTAATGCCTTTACTATTACTATGTCAAATTCAGATGAATCATGACAAACAACATTTTCACAATGGGAAATGTTAACGTGCTAATTCCTTTCTTTGGAAAAATGAAAGAAATGATCACAGAAAACACATTTTAATTTAATTATATCCTTTAGGTCATTAAAGTGATGTAATGTGCATGTCAGTCCTCTTTTCATCCACAGATTACTTTAATCCTTCATGTGCATTTTTTTTTCCTCTGGCTTTCTTTCATATTTGCTTTGTTTTGAAATTGCATGCTGTCTGGATTATTTGTGCATGACCTCCACATTAATTTCACATTCAATGTTTACATACTCTGAGAGATTTTCATGGATCATTTATTCTACATGTGCATTTTTTTTCCTTTGTTTTCAGTTACTGAACTTTAAATATGCTTGAAATGTAAAAGTGGCATGAAACTTTCGTGACACAAGTAGACAACTATTTTAATAGAGATTTTCAGCACCTAACTTCACATCATTCAGAAAAGCATATTCTAAATCACATTTTATGCTCTGCTTCCAAAATGTAAGAAAATGAATTATGCTCTGAAATTCTAAATCTATTCCATTTACGAATTGGAGCCAAATACAGGTTACATTTCATTCCAGCAATGACGAGCACATGAGATGACTGGTCCTTTGAATGACTTGAGAAGGTCTCTGCTCTCTTGCAGGTGATCACTTGCAAAGTCCTGTGTCTGGGCATTGCATGTGTTCAGTATAGGAAACCGTGTAGGACAAGGTCTGATGGACACCACAGACCACTTCATATAAGCATTCCCTCTGGAAATGACAGCTTCTCTCAATTGACTCTACAGGGACCCTAATTCCTCATTTAGTATCTGAAACAGATGTCCCAAGCAGGCGTATCCTGCTTTTACGTAGTACAGTGCTATGAGCCCTTGCGACTCTCTATAAAGTCAAAGGTTTTATCATGTAAGAAAAACAATTTCTTCCATATTAATTCTCCATTTGAAGAATTAAAGCAATATATGGTGCTCAACATGCAATGATCTGCTCATCAGCAGAATTCCATCTCTAAATCATACAAAGCTAAAAGCATATCCAGAGGAATCTAATGAGTAAATGTACATGTATAAAATAAAACAAAGTATTTTTTCCTAAATTATGCAGAAAAAAAGCATTAAAGCACACTTAAGAAGTTTTCAATTAAGAGGCCAGATAAAACACCATGAAAACAGCAACAGTTCCCAGAAAAAAATATTTTAATTGGCGCAGGGCTGAATTCACGTACCTGCTACAAGCGAATCAAAGGCTTCCGCTTCCCTCTTTACAGCCTATTCTTTTTCAGCCAGTTAATTAATTCTGTGCACAGCCTGCTATGATTAGAGATGAGTGGCTTGATCTCAAAGCATGCTGAGCCATCTGTAGCCCTCCATCTGAAGAAGACAAACACGATAGTTTCCAAATACGCAGCTGACGGTTGTGATTTGAGACCTCTGTAATCAAATCGATCCAGTCTTCAGGGGCTTTGCCTTCAACCTGCAGACCTCACGGCAGTCACCTCTGATTCTTTGCAGCCACTTGGTTTGGACTGATTTGAGTCACTACAGTTCTCTCCACTTTTACAAACTAGTTGTTTTGTCAGCATGAGTGTGACAACAATTAGACGTCCCTGTTTTTGCCCCATGCCTTTTCTCCTTCACAGTCATTCAATGACAAGCGTAAAAAGAACTTCATCTTTTCACGAAAATTCCCATTCTACAAGAGCAAGGAGCAGAGTGAGCAGGAAACAAGTGATCCAGAACGTAAGTAACCTCTTGGAGACGATGCCACATGCAGCAGCACAAAAAATGGGTGACACGCATGATACCAGTATCCCACACATCTAGGCAAATTTCTGTCGTAGGCAGGCAGGAGAGGTATTACTACTGTGACCAATGTGTGACTGCAGTTTGGATCCAGCTGGTCCTTCCTTCCCTGGAAACATCCTTTTCAGAAGAATAAAACAGTGACCTTAACTTTTGGAAGAGCAAATGTGGCTCCTTGAAGTTGTTGTGGCACCTGTTATAAATCCAAACTTGTCTCTTATTAAATATTCCCAGATCAGAACTGGCTCAAAATAATGCAAAGGTGATTTCTTTCACAATACTAAACTATTACTTTTTAAAAGGTCTGCTCTAATCTCTTTTTTGCCTTTGACATTCTCCAAGTTGATTTGCCATGAGCAGCTTCACTGAAAGTTTAACAATTAAATGAAGCATTCGTGCTAACAGCTTAAAGAAGTAACTCAGATCTTGGAATGTGTACCTCCCTGAGCATTTACTGCTTGCTTAAATTGTATAGAGAACCAGCATTATTAAAAATATATGCTGGATCCAAGCCCAAATATTCACTTTTTTCCTTAATAATTCTCTCCTAAATTTATCTGGTGAGGATCATTTCTGGGACTTTATATCTGGTTGTTCCTTCTTCCTCACAGCTCCAAAAGCCATGTGTCATGGTCACTGCCTCTTTCATTGGCTGCATTCCCATAGAATATGGGTTTAAAGTTGTTTCAGAAAGAAAAAGCAGGGATCCAGATTGCTCAATCAACATGGTCAGTCATGGTAGTATCCATTTCAACTCCACTGACTTCTTCCTTCCTCTTCTGCGGCTGTTCTTCCTTTCTCATTGCTCTCTCTGGGGACTTCCGTGCAGGACATCCCCGGATTAGGTGACGACGGTTATGGAACAAAGACTCTGAGTAAGTTCCCAGGAATGGTCACTGTAAATCTTTTTTTGTTTTGTTTTGTTTTGGCTTCTGTTCCTTCTCTGAGGACCCTCCACTCCTAGCATGCACAAGATAGAGTTTTATTTGTTACCCAGCTGTGAATGCATTAAAAATGTTTCAATCATTTTGTTCTGCATGACGATATTAAATAACATACAGTGTATCAAGCAGACACTTTCACTTCTTTTTGTAATAACACCTTTTGTTTCTGACAGTATGTTATTGTTCCCATCATGGCAGTTCTGTAGAGAAGCATACCTAGAACTCGATTTGCTGCCTAGACTGTTCTTTTCAGCAACAATCCCTCCCTCTCCATCTAAAGGGAAAGTTAAACATTTTAACTTGATCACATCCTGAGGAGATCGATAGAAAATTATTTTATGCTGTTGCTTCTGCATTTTCAGCTTTTTGCATGGGAGTGTTTGTTACTTTGCTGGATTTTAGATTAGTATTTGTTATTCATGGAAGAAGTCATTTGCAGGCTAGAGAAGACCATGCCTTCTCCAAAGTTAATTTTGGATCCATTTCACCATTAGCAACCTATTCTCTGTCATACAACCTTAATCAATTTCTTTTTCCGATGCAGCAATCCTGTCTCAAGACTTGGCATTGCAGAATGTGTAACGTGTCAGATAATTGTTCAGAAACAATTTTTGCTTCCTTGTGAAAGTTAGACCAGAAAAATTGTGTAGACTGAAATATTTGCAGCTGATTTCTATATAAATAGCCACATTATATTCTGTATCCAGAGCTAAATAATTTAAACAAAATGCCACTTGCATGTGTTTGGCTGCATCTTCCTCAGTTCTTATTCTTTTTCTTAAGCACCAATTGGAGCAAAATGTGTGTGAATGCTAACGCTGCATCGCCTACTGTTTTGTATGTGCTTTTTAATTGCAGGAATGCACATCCATGCACACAATTTTAGAGATTATTCTGTTTCTGACCGATTTCTTGAAGGGACATTTTAATGGTTTAACTTTAGCCATACAGTAGCTCGCAATTTAAAGATGAAAGCTTCATCTCTTGTATGAAGAACAGTTCTGCAAGACTAGTTTTGTCAGTCGTAGATAGCAAATGTCACTGCCACCTGAATTTTAACTATTCTACTACTTAAAGTGCCATAGCAGCTTATTAGCAACAAATGCAGATCCTTCCCTGCATAAAGAGAGGTAGAATACATCTGATCTCATAACCGTTCTGAATATCTCTGTCTTTACAAAGACAAATCTCTGCAACATCCAACCATTTGATAGGAGATAACTGAATTCTGCAAATTGCTGAGGGAAAAGTAGCACAGCAGTATTATATAGGCTCTAGTTTCTCTATTAATATTGCACCTAGCTATCAATTACCAACACACCTCTAGACATTCCCACCCATCCAAATTTCACTAATATTCAACTCAGATATGCTTTTTAATGACAGTTCTTACTATGAAGGATATTTTTCTTGTTTAATAAAGTTCTTCAGTGTCCTGTATAGCATATTAGTTTCAGCCAACCCTTGTTAACTTGCTATAAAACGTGCAAAAGTCAATATACTGTTTTCTTCAAAATGTAAGTTTAATTTTTTAAATCTTCTTACTAAGCCCAAGATCAAAGTTTTCCATTACTATTTTCATCAGATATCATCCCCTCTCATTTCTGCTGCTCCAGTAACCCCATCAGTCCCAGTCCATGAACCCTAAGCCATTAGATTGGTACGTGGAGGAAATGGAGCACCTTGCAGAGAAGAGGTGGTCTTGGCACAGTTCCCATAGTCATCCTTCATGACATCCATGTATTGTCTACTCTGGGTTCATCCCAGGGGATTCTTGGCTTTTATGAGTTCCTTCTGGGAACACTGGGCATGTTTAGAGGCAGTTGCAGGTGAGTGTAACCCACAGCCTAATCTACCCACTGGTTTAATGACAAATATTGGACCAATTTTGGCTCCTGGTGTTTGTCAGGAGGTGATTTATTTGTACCCATTGTCCATTTAACCACTGTGTCTTTCTCATTAACCCAGGGTGGCTCCCCACTGTATAGACATTATACCATTGGCTTCTAAATGTCCTGGGCCAGCTGAAAAGATTCAACTGTCAAATGATCTTTCAGGTGCAAAGTAACCAGCATTTCTTCTTAAAACCACCATTTAATGTGGTTCTGCAGACCTCCAGGCAACAGTATAGCATGGTGTGACCATAGTCTGCTGACTACGGTTTGGGAACAGCAACTTCACATATATAGATTGCACCTTCCTTTAAATAATATGATAATAGAAACAGGACACCAGACTTGCCAAATCACAAGTCTGACCCATCATGACAGTGTTTATATTCCTATTCACCCATCCAGACTGGCCTGGTAAAGGTTTTCATCCTATAACTCAAATCCTGAGGCTAGACAATGTCTGAAAAAAAGATTTCTTCCTTTTTTTTTTTTTCTTAGTTTTGTCATTGGCTTTGTCTTCTTTTTTTTTCTTTTTTTTTTTTTTTTGGACAGGGTAAAATAGATGCAGTTACAACATTTGATATCAAAACCATTTTCATGTTAATATTTTAACCCTTTGGGATAGTGCACAGTGATTAAAGATGAACATAGGTTAGAAGTTGAGCAGGAATAGTTCCAATGCATTAATGATGTATGTTACTGATAGTGCAGAATAATATGAGCAGCCACTCAGGTTTCACGAAATTACTCAAGACATCCAGTGAGATGCAAGTGGATCACAATATACTTTGAAATTAAGTTATATCTGAGATGTCATTAACTGTCTCATCAAGAAAAGACACAGCTTTGCCATGACGCATGTTATATAGTCTCTTTCTGAAATACCACAAGAGAGAAAGCTTTCATTTTACCTGTGTAAATTATCTGAGAGTTTTTCAGGTGATGTCACTGCATAGTTTTTGTTTCCTCTCTGCACAGCTACCTTTGCATGACTGTGGCAGTTCTTTTAAGTTTCTGCAGCTCTGTGGTGCTTGGTTATGTTCTTTAATTTGCTGTACTGTTCTTGCAGAACATGTTTCTTCTAATGCCAGCGATAGTGAAAGTAGCTACAGTAAGTTACTGCTTTCATTAGAGTCCTTTTACTTTGCATTGCTTATTCTGTTTGTTTCTTTTATTTTGTTTCTCTCCTTGCTGCTCTTTTGTTAATGTTAAAAAGGCGGTTGGAGCAAATGGCTTGGAATTCAAATTTACGATCACATCTTGAGTGCAAAGCTATTAAAGAAAACTGCCAACCCTTAGAAGAGAAGGGAGGAAGGTTGTTATTTGGGATGTATTCTGGGACATAAAACCAAACCTGGCTTTGGGTAGCCTGTGAAAGTCAGGATTATTTGGCTTAGTGACAAGAAGTTTATTTCAGCAGGGAGGGGGCAGGTTCCTGATGATCTTTTAAGAGTAGAATTACTTCATTGCAAATCTGCAAAAGGCGTCCTCTTTACAAGGTCATAATTTTTACTTGCATTTCTTTGTGCCTGTATGAAAGGCTAAAAAATAGTCCCCAAAATTTTATTGAGCCCCTAATTTTGGCAATACAGGTTTCCTAATGCATATTGATGTCTTCAAAAAAAGGTAAGAGGGACCTTCAGCCCTTAGGCACTACCACTGTCACTGATTCCCTGTAAGTGGAGGTCCCAACCCTATAACCTGATTTGATTGGAATTACAGACTCCATGTGGTCATATAGCAGAGAGGCAGATTGTATAATTATTAGTAATACTCAAAAATTTAACCAATATAACTATTTTTCTGGAAGTGTTGAAAAGCAAAAAAAATAAGGCATTAAGTAAATGACTGGAAATGTAATAAAAGGTAATTAAGATGATAGATTGCTTACTAAATCACCCAGTTGTTTGATTTTTTTCAAGCCATTTGCTTAGCAAATCAACTTTTCCACCAGTCACTCAGCACTTGTGCTAAGCACCCGCATACATTCAGGTAATCATTGGTATCGTGCCTCATATTTACTAGTCTTGATATAGTGCATAGCAGTTGAGCTCTGTTAATAACCACTGGTTTGTTTCAGTAAAACAGCTAATCTTATGCAATTCAGAAATGGTAAATTAGTTTGTATTCTCTTGTATTATAAAGGTTTCCTTGGAAAGCAATTGCCAGAGTCACAAGAAAACAGTGGGTGCTCTTGAACTGCCAAGATCCAATTCTGAATGCTTTAATTTTAAAGTGTCTTCTACTGAGGAGCAGAGGAGGATTTTACGTTTGAAATATAAGATGGTCTTTCACCACACTGAATTTACAATCAGGAATGAGTCTAGGTTAAATTTTGAAAAGTTTGCATGAGTCAAATCTCTTCCAGGTGTGTTTATTTCAGGGTGAGCTCAGGGTAAAAGCCCAGAGGAGAATCTAGGCTGGTGGCTGAGCACATGCCATGCCTGATGTACTGTCCCAAACAGGAGACTTAACAGGGGTGCCCGGCTCCAGCCAAACATTTGGAGCAGATCCACAATAGTTAGTTTCTAAACTTCATCATAAGACAGGCCAAGTAGCCAGTTCCTCGCTGGCTGTGCAATAGCTTGAAACAAATCACGTATTTTGAGGTGAAAGAAAGGCAATAGAAATTGTTTGGGGAAGTTAGTTGGGACATAGATACTTGGAAGGAAGAGTATTGTTGGGGTAACAACTGTTCATGGCAGGCACTCTCCTTCTAGAGTGGTTTCCATCTGGGCAAGCTCCTGTCTCACCCCAGCAGCCTCCAACCTGCATCCTGTTGGCTGGAGCTCCCCACACACTACTGGTATGTCCATCAGCTGCTGCCTTGGTGGAGAAGATGAAGGCAGGGCTTCCTTCTCTGCCCCTGGGAGAGCTATGCTGTTTAGCAGCAGAGGAAGACAATCTTAGGTTATGCCAAATGAAAGTGGCTTTAAAATCCAGGACCTGGTGCCCAAAGGGCCTAATTCCACTTGCTAAGGATTCATTGGTGTGTGCTGACATGACATTTGAAGGCATGACCTGCAACTAGCAGCTCTGGTTACCAGCTTGAAATTACAGTTTCAGATGGCCATGATGGCATATCAACTCTAACCTGACTGTGTGTTCAATTACTACATGGCCATGGTATATCAGCACATCTCCTGCGGGGACTTAAAGCCCTCCTGAGTCCAGCTGGTTACTCCCTGGATCTCCAGGCCACCCTGTGTCAACAGTACGTCCCATACCACAGCTCGTTGCAACAAATCTCCCCTAGAAAAATTGTGACTCGGGGACAGAGAAGAATCAGACAGAGCAGAACAAGAGGCAGATGGTCAGACAGAGCAGTCAACAAATTGTGAGGGCGTGGAGATAAGAGAGATGAAGCCTGTCATGAAAAAGTTGTCTTATTTCACTGCAGTTTGGACCTGTGGGGCTGTTGAGAGAGGACGCTGCACACTAGAAGCCTATCAATATCCCTTACATGGGAAGAATAATTATCAGACCTAGTCTGTGAACATTTCCTAAAGATGTATTCCTCACTGTCTATTTGTTCATTTATTTATTGCTAATGAAAGGAAAAAAATAATAGATGCTTGGAGTTAAATTCATTCCTGGTAGAATAAGACAGCGTGCAATTATTATTTCTGCTCTTATTTGTACCTGGGTAGCTGGGAACAGGACCCGTCAGTCACTGCCACATAACCAAGTTTGTTTTAATTCCATTTGGAGCCAGCCATGTTGCAAAGCTGTTCTTCAGTGTGGTCTAGTGCTGCTTTGAGGCTCTACCGAGGGATCTGGACAGGCTGGATCGATGGGCTGAGGTTCAACTAGGCTCAGTGCCAGGTCCTGCACTTGGGTCACAACAACCTCAGGCAACACTACAGGCTTGGGGCAGAGTGGCTGGAAAGCTGCCCAAAGGAAAAGGACCTGGGGGTGCTGGTCGACAGCTGGCTGAATATGAGCCAGCAGTGTGCCCAGGTGGCCAAGAAGGCCAACAGCATCCTGGCTTGTATCAGAAACAGTGNGGTGGACTTGGCAGTGCTAGGCTAATGGTTGGACTTGATGATCTTAAAAGTCTTTTCCAACTTAAATGATTCTATGATTCTATGAAATCAGCAACTCACACCTCGGCCAGCACAAATAAAAGTGCATAGGATGACTGGCAAGTGCCATGTATTCTCCTGCAGATGTTCATATTTGTCCCTGTAAAAACGGGCCACTTGGAGTCCTGTGTGAGATGTTCTGAATTTTCTTCTCGTGGGTCTCTGGCAATTGTTTTAACATGTTTCTCTAACTTTTGCTTCTCATGATGAGCATTTAGTGAAAAGTAGCTAGTGTCAAAACCTGTACTACTTGATGATTCCTAGAGCCATTCCAAACCAGGGGCACAACTACACAAAGTGATGTAGAAGGCTTCTGAGAGCTGTCCAGACTGTGCCCTGGACAGTAATCAATAGAGGGATTACAAACTAACTGGGCTTTTTCTACAAGATAGTCTGATGCATTCATATTTATTTAGAAAAATATATTGCTTAAAAATGTTAGTATTTGGCTGAAGTATTGCTCAAGTCTTGGGCTTGGGGGTTAATAATCAACTCAACAGAAGTCAGATACTTTTTATTTCAAAATGATAATATAATTTAAAGTCTTCCTGTGTGGTCTCAAGAGAAAATTCTTTGACCAATTCTTAGAAACAAGGCTGTTGCAGATAGTAAACTTGATTTCTTCTGCCAGTGCTTTCAACACTGGGTTTGTAATGAACATAAGAGCTGGAGCCAAGAGTGGGATTTTTTTCATCCCTACAGATAACCTTCAGCTCTGTTAACTTCAAGGGGAACCACAAGCACATTTGACAGCAGAATCTGGCCTTTATTTAAAAAAAAATAAATTTTTGAGCCAGGAACAAATACTGGTCTGATCTAAAAGGGGCTGAGCTGCCACACAGCTGCTGCTGCATCACACTGGCAATGCTAATATGAAGGCTATAACTATGCTAGTTGATTTGCACCTGTTCTCAATAAAAACAAGTTTGCAGAGTGGTGTATAAAGTCCTGGTCTAGCAGAAAGTTGCTCTTTTTGTGATAAGGATACATAGAGCCAACTTTGACTTATCCCTGAACCAGCCAATCAAACCGTGACTGAAAGTTTATTTTGAGCTCTGTAACTTAAAATGTTCTGATTTCTTTTTCAAACCAAGCCTGTAAGAACATATTTTTTACTGTGGAGTCATCAGTCTTTATTTTGCAAGACATGATTTTCATAATGGCCACGAATTTCAAGTCTCTTTACTGCATATGTGTTGTAACGCTCTTACACGTAGTTCGGTAAAGGTTTTTACAGCTGTCATCAAAATTACACACACATTACCACATCTATTTAGCCTAATTGCATAACTGGTTGTGATTGCACCAATTACCTAGAGAGGCAACACATGACTAAAAGTTAAAAATAAGGAAAATTGTTGGAAACAATTTTTACCCTCTGTCAGCAAGTCAGCAAGTCACTCTTGTAATGAGATTTGAAGACTCAGAACAAGGTTAAAGGAGTCCTGATTATTATGTTAGGCCACTCATTAATTAGGACACAATGTTGGCTCTTACACTCCCCAAGGATTACTATATTATTCAGGCATACTCAAATTGGCACAAGTATCGGAGTCTCATTTTATACCCTCACAAGCTGTATTAATATTAAACATACAGTGCTGATAGACCACTTTTTGGTCTTAAGTTCATTCTCAGACTACTGATGATCTTCTTATGTATTGAATTTCCAGCCTTTCATAGCTATCAACATATTTCCAAAAATCCTGTGTTTACTTGCATAAGTAGAGGTCCAGAAAATGGATTTTGAGCCAAATAGAGACTAGGATATTGACTGTCCAGTGCAGACTGTGCAGATGAAACAAAACAAGAGATTGATTTCTCCAAGATCTGGCAAGTACAGCTCAAGTAATCTGTACATCAGCCCAAAACCTAAACGGATGGTGACAGAAAAATAAGCCTTCTTTGATTTTAGATCCAGCTGAGCAACAAAATTCAAGCAAGAGTTCAAAAAATAAAATTAATTTGGCTCATCTACATGTATGTCACGTGTATTGATGGTAACCACTGCCATTAGTCCAGAAATTTTAATGAACCCAAGAAATCTCTTTGATTTTTCTAAAATCATAAATAATTTTTAGCTGTCTTCATAAGCACTACTTTTTTGTTATTCACTGCCTTAGATCCCTTTACATTTTTTTTTTTCATTTACAGCCATTAATAGGATGCCAAAATCCATGGATTCCCACTGCATAAGGTGCTTGATGAGGATGGGTGTTTGATTACATGGTGGCTGCACCACGGCAGCTCACAGCAGCTCTCCTGCCCTGTTACTCACGTGCTGGGTGCAGTTACACCAACACTGTGGAAGCTCTGAATGGCACCTTTTTATGGCTTACATGAAAAATGCTTGGTATTTGCCAGGTCGACACTGAAACCGGTTTTGAGTCTTTCACAGACTCTACCATCTAATCAGAAAGGGAAAACAGAGGCATCTAATCAAATCCATTTTAGGACTACCTTTCTGAAACAATATAAAATCCTTTAAAAAGATTAAATTAATAGTCTTTATGAAACTCATCTGACTGCGCAGGACCTCTCTGCCCAGTTCATAGAGGCTATGAGTGATAACAAACTCCAGGTTATTCTTCTCTTCCTAAGCATGAGAAATCACCAACAGGGAAACCAAGAACAAAGGGAAACAGAGCCATAGCGATCCTGGGAAAGTGAAAGCCCTCCAATAATTTTACTCATAAGTATATTACATTTAGGAAAACCTTTTGCTTTCTTCTCTTTCCTTGTTTTCTTTCTTTTTTACTCTTTTTGACTTGCTGGAATTTTACTGAAGAGCAAGGGATGATGCCAAAATCCTACAGAAAGGGCTTTTTCTTTTTTCTCTTTTTGTTTCGTCTGTTGAATTTCACAAAGATTTTCCAGATCAATATAGCTAACCTGTGCTAATTAAGCCATTAATGTGGGTGGTAAATGAGGCTTAGTCAAATGATAAATAAGAGCCCGTGTCCTGCTGAATTTCACACTGTCTCTCACACCTCAAAGCCATCACAAGGTTATAGCAATCCGATTATTGATTGACTCTAGAGCTCTTCATTACACTTTATGGACTACTTCAAAATCGTGCAGTACTGACTGAGTAGAGATCATTAAAGAATACCATCTGGTACAGTTAACACACATTACACTCTGAGGACTTACAGCATTTTGTCTGGACAGTACTTGGAAGGATTTTATTCACATAGAAACTTGAGCTTCCTGAGTCCTTTTTCCAGAAAAGTAAAGCAGTGGGAATGGTGCAGCCTTGCCCCACACTCACACTCCACATTGAGTCTGAAACTCAGCGCTGAAGAGCCTTTACTCAGGAAGATGTCTATCTTTAAGTCCTTGTGTATCACAGTCAGCCTCAACGTTTCTCCTTGCTTGCTGCAACCCTTTCCAATGGTTTAAGCTTCAGCACAATTTGGGTAGGCTGGAGCTTTTTCTTTGCCCTCAGTCTGGCCACAGTTTCACAAGACTTCTGTGAAACGACAGGCGTGTTTGTCTCCATAGCCCATACCCTACTGATAGCGTGGATGCAACAACATGTTGAGCATGTGGATGTGTCTGCCAGAGACTAGGCAAAACAGAAGGTAAAATCTGTGCTGGGTTATTTGTGCCTGTTATAGTTCTGTGCCAAAGCCAAGTATTAGCCCGCAGAGAAATTTTTAAACACTAGTGTGAGAGTTATTGGTTATTTTCCTTCAGTTGCTCTTGTCACTGTCACTCCCATGGGATTCTACTGTTTAAATGCAGATGTCTGCATCTGACCTTGCTCTTTAAATGCTGCTATGGGACAATGGAGACAAACACGCCCTTCTGACTTTTTCTGCCATCCCAAAGTAGACATCTAAAATAGGTCAGATGACTCATGTCTTAGAACAAGTAGTTGGCTATTTGTAGGCACCCATTGACTCTAAAAAGTACCTAGGGACTAGCTCAGACATAAGCACTCACGATACAGGGTTCAGAAATTAGCTGAAATGAATCCTCTTCTGCAGATCTGTATGCCATTGAAACAAGTATTTTCAAGTTTAAGATTGTATTCGCACCAACAGGCTCCCCTCCACATGCTTAGTACATGGTGGCTTCATCGCCCACCCCAAGGTCGACTTTCCCAGGCTGTTGAAAAGCATAGCTCAGGCTCTGGGGGCTGGGGGGCAGGCAGTGCAGGAGCATGCTCGTCCAGCCTGGAGAGGGAATCTTTTCATCTCCAGGGAAATGGGACATCCTGAGGTTTTTATCACCCCTAAAATTCCCACATCTGATGTGTAAAACTTAGTGTAACAATAATTCTAGGTTTTAAACTTTGAAAAAAACAAAGTTAAGCAAGTGATTATAGTATCAAATATTTGCAAATAGAGAAGAAAATCCATTATCCACACTCCTCATATGTTATGTTGCCCTGTCCTCAAAAGCTGTCTAATTTCCTCCTTTTATTAAAAATTATATTTTCGCCTTTTCTGCTTCAGCACCATTGCTAGGTTGGAGTTGGCCCTGCCTGTTCTCCTTCTCTCCTAACACATCAGTACATCTTTTTATTTGCTTTTTCTGTAATTGTCCTTAATTACATTATTTTTACTTGCAAAGCTTTCTTACACATTTCTCACCGCTGTCTAGATAGTATATCACAAAAAATACCTATCAACATATTAGATTTATGAGGTGGGAGTCAGCTTAAGACTAAACAATAAAAAGTTTTGTACCTACTTGGGAGCTAGGCATTGCATCCAATACAACCCTTGTTGATATAGTCAGTGAGTGACTCAGACAGCAGTCAGACTACTTCAGAGTGAGGTAAAATCCTCTAAATCCTCCCTATATCTCCCATCAGGTGTCAGGCAGCACTCTTCCCCTGTACGCGCACACTTTGGTTTGGCAGGAGCCCAGCAGAATAATGTAACACAGACTCGTGTGCGTGCAAGCAGATGAAATGAAGGAATCCTGTCTGTTTTATAAAGCCCTGGTTTTCCTTATGGCACTCTTTCTTCTGTAGTATCTAAATTAGTGGCAAAATCCCATCTGTGGATCTTCTCAGAGACAAACCCTGAACTGAGTAAAAATAAAATCATAATTTTAAACTTTGCTAAGCCTAAGTCATATTTAGAACCTGCCAGAGCCCTTATGTGGTACTGAGTATGTGACAGTGACCCAGAAAAAGAAATGTCCAGCAATTATTCATGCAGAGTCCTCCACCCTCTCCTCTTGCACTCTCGTAGAGGAGAGGACAGTGATGCATCGGGGCTGAACGCCTGCACCCGAGTCGTGGGCCGTATGCTGCCACTTGTTTCTCATGGCAAATTTCTGTGCTTGTAGATGTCACCATAATGAAGCAGTCCTAACAGGAGTGGAGGGATGATAAGTGGGTAAAATATGATGCTGTGAGATGTGTGTTCAGGGAACGGATAAGAGTCAGAAAATAGCTCTGTAGCTGGATGTCAGGCTGTGAATAAACTAGACTATGGAGGTTATGCACAGAAGGACGACCAACCAAAATGTATATATTCTCAGGATAAAAATTGCTCAATTTAGATAGCCTGTGGATTTGCCTTGCAGCAGCATGTTAGGGCCTTAACAATCGGACAAGCGAAAGAATTGCATCACAAATTTCTGCACTATCCTTGTGAACAGCCTTGCTATCAAATCAGTAAGTGAAGCCTTATTGCCCGTCACTGAAAAAGCCCAATTTCAGCAAAAAGAATTGAAACGTGGCAGGGGAGGGAGGGGAAGGAAAAAAGTGGTCTCCGCACTTTAAAGTTATGAGGGACTTTGGAATGGTTCAGGTGAGAGCATCACCAGAGAGAAGTGTTGAACTCAATCTGTCTCTATGTGAAGCATTTTATCAAGCTTTTGTCCTTGATGTGTTGCTTGTCAGCTTCAATCTCTTCTCTTTGTTCTCTCATCAGGAGGCCAAGAAGACTGCATCCTTTCTTATGAACCTGTCACCAGACAGGAAAGTAAGTTTTATCTGCTTTTCTGTCACTGTTCCTTATATTTTTCATTTCACATTTTGGGGGCCAGCAGAGCAGTAAGCCTTGCTGTGCCAGCCCCAGATTCTCTGTGCCTCTTTTTTCTTGGCCACTTGATCTATCGCATACAAAAGAAATGAGGTAAGGGTCTCCCTCACTAGTCCCCTCTTCCTAACTTTCTCAGGACTCTCGCCTCATATGCTCTCATGGCCTTTACTAATAAATATGTTAATCAGTCCACAAAATATTCATAGAGATTTTCTAGATTTACTGCAATATTGTTACATGGGAAGCCTTTATTATTTTCCTTCTCATGTGATACGTGCCTCTAACCAGGGTAGATGAACCTATGGGAAGGCAACTGAAAATGAGAGCGCATCCACCTGATTTAATGGGGGATGCACTCATATAACTGAGGAGAAAAAAATCCTACAATATCCTTTCCATGCCTCATAAGAGAGTCCATCTGCAAGCATTTGGGAGTGATCTTGGGAGCAATAGCAAATATATACACTTACACATAGTCATTTGACTACATGTGTACGCAGCATCGCAGAGCTCTGCAAAATGAGTGGTGCTCATTCTTTTTTTCCTTATCCATGTCAATAAATAAATTATTCATCAATAAAATGTACACCTAAGTTTTGACATTATACATAAAGGCAACAATTCTGGTTAGTGCATCTTTGGGAAGATTTACTGTTATTGCTAGTAAGATCATCAAAATGTGCCTTTCTTTTTGTTGTTCAGTTAATTACACCAGACCAGTTATTATTCTGGGTCCTATGAAAGATCGGATCAACGATGATTTGATATCTGAATTCCCTGATAAGTTTGGGTCATGCGTACCACGTAAGTATGATTTTACTCCTTGTTCTGCAGCTGAGTGAGTTGTATTCCTTGGTGCCACCATTGAGTAAATTGCTGTGAAAGCAGCGTCCATGAACTACATGTAGCTGAGTTTCTCAAAAGCCATTTTTCTATTGGACAAAAAAGGGGAAAGGAACAAACAAAAAAAGATTGTGAAGGTCTGGAAAGAATTTCTCAAAAGAATTGTCTCAAAAGCTGTGGCATTTTTTTTAAAGAAGGAGCCTTCTAGACACTAACTCAATTCGCTCATCAATTAACCTGTGGTTTCTTAAATAAGATAAAATTTTTAAATATTTAAATGCAATTGCACAGCATCCATCAATAAAGATATGCAATAATCTATGATTTGTGTGAAATCTAGACTGCTTAATCTGAAAGCAATATTGGACCCTGAATTAAGCAGAGTGTTTACATCTTGGATCATTAGAGCTTGCTGAGTGTTTATTTCAGACCCTGATTGCAGTCTTAATTCATTTTAAACTGTTGTCTCTGCAAATACATCAGCTTACAACTGCTAGAGATGAGACCAGAATCAGCCTTATTATTAAGGCTAAACTAAATTGATGAGATTGCGATTCATTTTATCACTGTAATAGGATTAGATTTACAATCTGGAATGCATTTTGTATTTGGGGTTTGTGTGTGATCCTGCTGAAAAAAGTGGAATTATGGTAAATCCTAATTTTATAATAGCCTGTAAGTATTGACTGGAGGTAAACATCAGAATGTATTACTTTAAAAAGACACCTTTAGTGTCATAACTTCATTGAAAACAATATTTAGTAGTAGTAGATCTGCTCCCATATGTGGAGCACCTCTACTTAGAGCAGATCCAGCATTGTCCGCTGAGCAAACCTTAATTGCAGCATTTTTTACATGCAATGGTTTTACAGACTTCTTGATCTTCTGCCTTTTATTTCATGCAGATACCACACGGCCAAAGCGTGACTATGAAGTGGATGGGAGAGATTATCATTTTGTCATTTCAAGAGAACAAATGGAAAAAGATATCCAAGAGCACAAATTTATAGAAGCTGGGCAGTACAATGATAATTTATATGGAACTAGTGTCCAGTCTGTGAGATTTGTGGCAGAAAGGGTAGGTTGACGCTACTTTTATTGACCATGCAACGTGATCTGTTTTGTTTCCACATTGTATCTCAGAGGTGATTCTTATGCCAAAAATATAAAATATCTGCAAAACAGCATCCTAATATTTATAGGTTTTATAATGACTCCACAAGGAGTCTCTGACTTTGAATGTCCTTAATTTTGGTGCTTTCTGTCCCTGGATGTAGTGTTATTGATTCAGGGATCTAACACAGTGCCTGAGGTATGCCCCAAAATAGCCTTCCCTCTTCCCTCTGTAAGACAGGTAAATAAACTTATCTCACTTTCACAGCGGCAAAAGAACGAAGCCCAGAAAGATTAAATGACTTGCCTCAGGTGACACAGGGAGTCTTTGACAGAAACAAGAACTGAATTAACCAGTAAGATCATAGATATCCTATTACTCTTATGAACTGATTTTCCTCATCTCTGAAGAAAATCCTCTCTGCTCTCCCTGCAAAGTTCATCCCAGTAAAAACAAAAACCAAGTTTGTTCCCACATCTCCAGAGTATATTGTATATTAGCACAAAGCAAAGGAAAGAGCGCAGAGGAGTGGAGCGTGTGCCCTGGGGTCCCTCTTCCCTGGTGTGCCAGTCGTGGCCCCGTTCCAGGGCACTGCGATGCAGAATTGCTTCCCGTCTTTTGGCTGATCTGCAGCAAACTCTGCAAAAATAAACACATCCTCATCTGTTTCCAACAGGGCAAGCACTGTATACTCGATGTGTCAGGAAATGCTATCAAACGACTACAAGTTGCACAACTCTATCCCATCGCTATCTTCATTAAGCCTAAATCATGGGAGCCTCTGATGTAAGTATAAACTCCTTCAAGCATTTTATTTTCAGGGTACAGTCTCACGTGGCACAACACAGCTCTTGAGTCTACATTTTTCCTACCCTTTACATTCAGTAATAACGAGAGGAAGTGGGAGCAGTGGAGACTTGCTCTCCCTGCCTGCCATCCACTGTATCCCAGCATCTCAAGGAACAAGCCAGAGCTGCCTTTGAACCTTTCACACTGGGACATGTGTGCTTACTTGCTGGACACAAAGGACTCCCTGCCAGCGCTTGCTGTACTTGTTGCAACGAGTTCACCAAGGACTCATGCGGCATGACTTGTCCCATCCAGCCTTGGGTGCTCTTGGGGTGTAGAGCCTGGTCAGAGGGTAGACCCATGACAGAGTTGTGGTGTGTGCCTCTTTGTCAGCCTTCATTTACTTGAAGGTTTGTAAGAGGACAGGTGAGGACCCATGGGACGGGAGAGGGTCAAACGTAACAAAGAAGGAAAGAGAAGGCACCAACTTCATGCTGCCACCAGGCAACCTAATTTCAATACTCAGAAAAACACTGGGACCCAGGGAACAGTTAAGGAACTCCAGTATATTAATTGTGAGGATAAAAGGGTTTTAAGAGGCAGCCAATGTATGTGCATCAAGAGCAAATCAAATCAATCTTATGTCTTTTTTTCATTAGATGATTTCTAACAATTGTATTGCATCTTGATTTTTATTCTGGCTCCATGCGACATTCTCAGTAGCAGCTTAGAGAAATATAGTCCAGTGGGAATCACTAGAGAGCATTGAAAATGGCACTGTTAAACTGGGAGGGTAACAGAAATCCTGCAAGTATATTTCCTGACCTGTGTCCCTATTTGGGACTACTCATTATTTTCATTAATTACTTGAACGATGAATTTGGCAATATTTTTGTAAAGTTTGTGAATATCTCAAGGCTGAGTGAGGTGGAAAGCACTTTGGAGGATAACATTAAAACTCAATGTGAAATCGGTAAGATGAAATTCAGCAAAGGAGAGAAAATCAAATGCACGAGTGCAAGCAGGGAATAATTAAGCTGTAGCACTGCAGAAAAGCATCTGGTGACTGGGATGGATCACACAGAAATGTGAATGGATGGATAATGTGGTTGCAAAAAAGGAAACTGCCACTGTGGGCTGTATTAACTTGAGCGTTCAGTAAGGACACAATAAGAGAGTTATTTTGTTTTACTGGGTGTGGATGATGCATCAGCTGGAGTGCTGGCCTGGTTCTGGGTTCCGCCCTGGAAGTGGAGAAGGAATGAGGGTTACCTAGTGTCAAGGAGAGAGGGCTGAGGAGGAAATATGGAAGTGATCTTCATACTGGTTAAAGCTCAGGATAAAATACATTGTGATCAATTGTTTTCCATGTACACTTATGGTAATGCAAGAGTTACCAGCTTCATTTGCCGTGACAGGGATAAAGTTTTGAACTCTGTGCCTTCCCCTCACCAAAGGCTCTTCAAATGCCAGGTGATGCCATAGGTATCTGTTACACAGCTACAATGTAGGCATCCCCCCTCCCGTGCCAGATGTGTATCTGGTCACACTAGCGGTGTTCCCACAGCCATTGGGTGACAGAGTGGAGGACACTATCCCATGAACCCATCCCATGAATGGGCATCCTCCCTGGCCCTGCCTTTTGATGGTAAGGTTGCTGCATGTCCAGCCACATTACAGGGCATGATGCACGGTATGTGGTACTCACACAGCCCCACTCTGACCAAAGCAGTCTTGGGTTGGATGACTTCTTGACATTTCTTCAAGCCCTACAATTCAATTATACTCTGATTATGTTGCTGTATAGAAGGGGAAGGGTAGTCTGACAGCCTACCTTCTGCATCGATTACTTTAAGACAGATCTTAACCTACAGTTTTCCCATCCATAAAACATCTCCATTATTTGTTTAATGCTGACATTGCATCTGGAGTGATAAAAAATAAAAAAGAAGTAAATAAAAGTGACCCTTACTCTGTAAAATGCATTAGGCAGAACCAGAAACGTGGGAATAACACAAAGGCTTCATTGTTTGATGTAAGAACAGCAGATCCTCAAACACAATGACTGAAAAGCATTATGAAGATGCAAACTATTGTGACAATCATCCTGTTATTAAACCAAAGCAATGTTAATATTTCACTTAGGACAAAACAGGTTCTGCAGAGTTAGCAGAATTTTCCGTACTGGTATAAATCAAAAGTAAGCTATTCTTCACTCTGCAAAGCTAAAACTGCCTCAGTGTTGGCAGTATGGTAGGGATAAACAATGTGAAATCCATTATATGACTTTGAATTCCTTGTTCTGCAATACCCTGTGGAAGACATCCTTAATTTGAAATCCAAACTTTTGTGGGCCAGCAAAAGTTGGTATATATCAGTACTACTTTGGGATTTTTTGCAGTTATATGGCTTATATAAATAAATTATGTAAACACAATACAACTCCTGAAAAAAAAAAAATTAATTCAAGCATTCTAATTTAGTTTATCCCCTGCAACCTGCTCTCCACAAGTAATCTTTTTATCTAGTTGATCTTTTATCTTATCAAACAGTATCCAGAATTAGTTTCTAACAGAAATGAGAACTCTTTTAATATAAGCAGTATCATTCTTTGTAAAGAATTATCTTGAGAATAATGATATCATTCTGAGCCCCTTGCTTGTGAAAATCATTTATTTTATTTAGTAATGAAGCTAAATCACTCAGGGTCTGGCTAAACAAATACCTACTCTGACATAAGTGGTAGTGATTTATAGGGTGTGCATAGATGAATGGATATAACACCTTTCCAATACTATTTTTTTTAGCATTAAGTTTAATATGGTAAACCAATGCTCTGTGAGAACAGAAAGAGGACATTTTTATGACAGCATAACTGTGTTCACTCGGTCTTTTTTATGTATGTAACTACTACAACACAAAAATTATCGGTTTATCTGTCATAACTATTACCCCTGTTCATACAAGTTGAAAGTTAATATAATAGTAAGGTAAAACCATAAAAGGCAAAAAACTGCTAACCAGAAGATGCAGAGAAACAAAATCAAAACATCTAACTTGCCACAAAATTAGCACTGAAAGTTGAAGTCTAATTCTTACGCATATGCTCCTTTGCACCCATCGGACAGTGAAGGTAAGAAGAGTCAAGGGAGTGTAAATAAAGCTTGCACCTGCACTCGAAATTTGGTTATTGCTGGTTCTCTGGAAATACCCTACCAACACTAATGACCACAGCAACGGAACACCATAAGGGTAGTTGTAAAAGCAAGCAGAACACCTGGCCTGAGCTAGATGTCTCCCGATCCTGCTTTCTTCAATTAAATTCAGTACTGGAAATCACATTGCTGTAAACAAACTNCCTCCCTTCCTCCCTTCCTCCCCCACCTCCACATGACTCCACCTGGCAGATTTAATCCCAGAGGCATCCCTGTTGGTACCTCTCTCTCTAGAAGAACGAGGATGGTGGTGGGATCATGGGGATGAGAGCTGGAATTAACAAAGAGCCTGTCTGGGTGAGCTCTTCACTGAGAGAAGAGGAAAACCCTGGAAAATGTGCCTGGAGGGACAGCTCTTTGCAATTATTTTGAATTCACCAGCTGTGCAGGTCCTTGGCTAGGAAATAAAAAGTAAGAAGGGACTATGGTTTGACAGCACTTTTAATTCATCATGAAAAATGGACATCATGGTCCTCCTCCTTCTCCATCCTCTCTCCTGAAGGCACAGGATGGGCAGAGACGTGAATACAACTACCCCAGGCAAATCTACAGCCTGAAAATGTAATACTAATTTCCATTGATTTCAAACTACTTACTATTTTAAATGCTTGTTTATATTTTTATTTGTATTTTCTTCTCTGATATTCAAAGATCTTGAGGAAGAATTCTCAGAAATTTACCAGAAATAGATCTGGAAGGAGGAGGATGTTGTTAGAACTAGAATATTGGCTGAGTGTCCTTAGGATGAAGATGTTAAGTTTGCATAAGAGTTTGCAATGGTATGTCCCACTTCAAGACAGCGTTTTGGTTTAGTCACCTAACGATGTGTTCAAGCAGGCGTAGCTGATGAGAAGCCCACCTGAAGTCAATTAAATAGCAATCTTTCAAATAAATAGAATTAGTAGTATTACAAATTTAGCAGCATGACACAGATTGGCATGTATTAAACCTATTTATCTAATCCACAAATAGCTGTCATAAATTTTTAAAGAAATCTTTCTTATTCTTCATTTTATAAACCTGTTTTCTGCAGTGCATTGGTACTTCCAGAGAGATTTTTCCAAGCAGCATTCCCAGCTATATAGCTAGTTATACAGATAGACAACTTTAAGTCATTTCTAGAAATACCTTTTTGCATCCTGGACACCTTACAGGGTGTCTTTCACAAGCCAGGTAGGAGTTAGCTGTAGCAAATTCATACTGTTGTTCACTTCGTCGATCATTTTTTTATGCACCATCATGCACATAATTTCCTACATGCATCACCCATGTCATACTGTATACAGTCCATTACCACATAATCATATGATTCAGTGCAAGGCATTAAATCAGATTTATGTAGAACACAAGATATTCCCATCTCTTGCTTTCCTAGTTGCCTCAGAAAATTTCCGTCGTGTTTTAAGAAAAATGAATCCATGATGTGAAAAAATGCTAGAACAAGCAAACTCTATTTATTATTGCCAATTAATTTGGATATCTGCAGGCATATATGTGTAAGGCAGTGAATGAATATGAGCTTGATTCTTTGCAAATATACAGTGGTATTAAAAGCTGAGCGTGCATGGGCAAGACAACTCATTTCTTAAAGTTATTAAATAATGCCTCTGTTGAAACAGAAGAGCTCCGTCCAATAACAAAACGTTGGCAATAACAGAATGTTACTGACACTGTCTATGTTTTTACATTTATTGGTACCCTGTACGTTTTAAAATCTACAAGACACATTTGACTGGGAATCTCACTAGTTAATCAGAAAGGACTGGAATAGAGAACATAAATAAAGAACTCAACTCTTCCTGCTGGAAAGACTCAGTTTGGTTTCTCATGATATCTGGAACTCATGCCCCCACCTGAACCAAGTCTCCCAGGAAGACATGCTGGGTCCTTCTGAGGCTTCCCTACAGGGTTTACAATGACTCCGGGATTCCTTCTACAGGGTCAGGAGTCTCACTGTGCTGAATCCTGCCTTTAATCATGATTTCACTTCCATAGCTCCAGCTTCAGTCAAAACCCAGCTTCCATTTCAGCAGTTTGGACAACCTTATTCAGCTGAGACAGCCAGCTGTGGGCCTGGGAGACAGAAATGTTCCTGAAGGAGCTTCAGCTCTGGAGACAGGAGTGCTCTGAGTGCTCAGACCTTGAGACATCCTGGCTCCCAGACTTACCCATGGGTTCCTGATGCCACAAGTCCACCTCAGTTAGCCATTACTGGATTTGGGCCTTGTATTTTGTTTGGGAATGTAGAGTAGTGAAGCAAAAAAAAAAAATTAGTGGAGAAATGGGAAATAGTCTGGAAATGTAGGTTTATACTACATAAGAATGAAATTAAATTTAAAATACTGAATCTGCCCATGACCTGATGGAAGACTTTCACTGTTTGATTCTTGTACTGACCTCAATCTGTCTGTGATTCAGTTGTACATATCTTTTAGAAAGAGGTTCTAGTAAGAATCTAAACTTCTTGATGACTTCCTCTGTGGTTCTAGGGAAATGAATAAACGTCTTACAGAGGAGCAAGCGAAGAAAACCTATGATCGAGCAATTAAATTAGAACAAGAATTTGGAGAATATTTTACAGGTATGTTTTTATTAAAAACATTTTTTTTTCCCAAGATACAGTCTTTTACTGCAAAACAACTGGATCAGCTCTGTCTCTGGCCTAGAGTGTATATCAGTATAGTGTGCCCACAGTAAGGATGCCTGGCTTGAGACTATTGTTTCCCTGAAGTTCAAGAGCAGTCGAGGCATTCAACTCCTCACAAATTTGATGCCCTGAAGGAATAGCTATGCATTAATTTGATTCTCTCCCTGACCCAAAACTGCTTTTAATGAGGTCAGTAAAAATGGTGCATCATTGCATTTGTACGGAACAAAGAATTCTTTGTTAGCTTAAGACAAGAGCTCAAGCTATGGATCATGGGAGGGAAAGAGAAGGGCATCTTCTTCCTGACCTGAAAAAGAGCAAGAGTTAAGACCTGCTCTGGGTCCCAACATTTCCTTTGGGCAGGTTTAGGCAGCTCCCTGCTCCGGGGACTGGTATTTGTGCATAACACTCAGAAGCCCCCAGTTGTCCCTCCACATGCTGACAGTGCACATAATCTGAACTGCAGTTCCAGATTTCTGCTGAAGGGGGGACAAGGAATTTAAGAGTATAGGCACTGTGCTTTGTGTTGCAGTTGCTTTATCTTCTGTCAACTTGAGCCTGATCTAGTTAACTTTTGCAGCCAAGAATTAATTTATTATAACCAGGTCAGGAAAAGAATAGGCTATAAATCTGGTGCTTCTCACTGCTGAAGTAGCTTCTACATCAAATGAAATGTAAAGCTTGGCTTGTGACAGTGAGAACCTACCATGCTGCCCTCCCCTAGGACAGAACTACTAGTTCTCTAAACTAACCAGGCTCAGCCTTCTCACTGCAAGCAGTGGGATGGTCCTCTGTTGTGGGAAGGTGCCATTGGTTTGAACTTAGTTGCCACTTGCAGGAGTATGACTTTTCCATAATCAACATCACGGTGTGCTAGTATTCCTTCTCATTTCATCAGTATCTATGAGTACACTAAAAATCTGCTGACACTGGATGCTGTAGAATATACCAATTAAAAGAAGTATTGATATGTTTTCTTACTGCAGCTATTGTCCAAGGAGATAGCTTAGAAGATATATATAATCAATGCAAACTTGTAATTGAAGAACAATCTGGGCCTTTCATCTGGATTCCTTCAAAGGAAAAATTATAAATTAGCCACTGCACCTCTGATTACGACGGGAGAATATTTAGAAGAAAACTATAATATACTATTTGGAGGCTTTCCTGTTTTTGTTGCATTTATGTTCTTTGCAGTCAATGTGAATTTTGATGAATGTACAACACAAAGTGTTTGAAGCCATGAAGGACACTGATGGGTCAAAGGGTAGGAACAAAAAGACTTCTACCATATAAAGCAAATCTGTTGTGTGCTCAGAGCACCAGTTGTAGGTATAAACTTTTGACATGGAGACCCTCTGTCAAGGGGAGCTAGCCACCTCCTGTGCCCATGCGGACATTTTGATCAATTTCAATGGCTGAGCTCAGTGTGTTGATTGATTTAAAGAGAAGTTCCCAGCTCTTGAACCTCATATAGGGCTTGATCCTGCAAGGCGCTCAGCACTTGACCCCAATTCCTCCACATGAGTAGCCCATTGACTTGGAGTCGCTTGTGATCCTTCCCTGTGCCATTCAGTCCCATCAGTTCCAGTAGGACTATTCGTGTGCTCAAAGCTAAGCACAGGCTTAAGCATTTTGCTAGATCAGGGCCACATGCACCTTGCAAAATCAAGCTCAGAGTGTTTGGTCCACTTCCTACTGAAGTCACTGGTCGGACGCTCTTTGACTTGACTGGGAGGTGGGTCCTATTCTAAGCTTGCCATTGCACATTTGTAGTTGGTACACCTCGACTTTCGTAACTATGCACATCTTTTGATTTCTGAAACCAAGTCAAGCATTTCTTTTTTCCCCTTTGGAAACACTATTGCATCAGGAACTAATAACAATATAGTTTATTTTAATGGAGTTTGGGGGTGGGAGAGGATGGAAGCATTTCACATCACACACACGTGCACACAAACACATTTCCATGTGGACACACACATGTATGAGGATTCACAGCACCTATTTTGACAAGGAGGGATACAACTGGGAAAAGCTTTAAAATTTTTGATTGTCTATTTTATCATTTATATTGATAGAAGGCACTTAAAGATGGAATAATTTATAAAAATAAAAATATATTGATGTATAGAAACTAATTTCTATAGGTAAAAATGTTTTTGTGAGATATTTTGTAAAGATTAATTAATTGAAAGATTAAATATTTACACCCTTGTGTGACTGTAAAATGTAAAGAGGACCATCAAGTTGCATTATCCCTTTTCCGCAACAGATTCTCTATTATTATTGACAAGCAAGATAATTCCTTAAATTGTAGCTGTCATCTTGTTTTTCTCTCAATTTAATCCTCTCCCTTGCCTCTATTTAATCATGATGAACTCCTGTGGAAAGATCTCTTGAACTGACTGGCCTGTAGGACCTTTTCTGAACACAAAAGGATAATGCATCTTTAAATTGAAATGCAAAAGTTTTCAGAAGCAAAATGCTTGAATGTGGTTAATAATTTCTCTCTTGGAGGGAGTCACACTTCACCTCCGAATGTTTTACGATTCTTCCTGTTTCTTTAAAGGAAATACCAAAAGCATTTGATCTTTCTTCTCTTTGCAGGCAGGCAGGTCACCAACTAACTTGTATCTTCATTCATTTCACAGTCGACAAGGGTCTTAAAAGCAAAAACTGAGGCAATGGACATTTGTGAGGGATTTGGGGAAAGTCTGTGGAATCGCAGTTTGGGGTGCGTGGAAGGGGAGAGGGGGGTATGTTTTATCTCATTTCACATTGCCCTTCCTTTGTGTACTGATGCCATTCTTCACTCTGACACACAAGGGGACAACTGCAAGAGATATTATGATAGCAAACTGAATTGCCTTTGCTGCTGCTGGACCAAGTTTTCTATAAAACCCACACTCTCCTGCCTGCCGCACCGCAGGAGTCCAACGCTTATTAGCTGGTGGCTACAGCAACCCTAATGCTTAAGGACGTTTCAAGGGCAAATGCTAAATAGACTCCTCAGTTACTCGTCTCTTTGAAGCTTACATTTCTACACCCTGTCAAGCTGACAGGTGTATCCAGCCAACCTCCGCAGACCCTGCGACGAGCTGGATGTTTGCGATATAGCCACCAGTAGTGACGGTTAAAAATATGGGCATTTCAGTGGCCCTGAGGTGGCCTCTCACTTACTGCCCTACTATAGTAACTTTGAGGAGTTCACACTTCTTTAACTACTATTTTTCTTGCCTGGCCAGCGCAGACTTACAAACAAGGGTTTCAGTTGAGTCTCCTAAAGAGCTTTGTAATCAGAAGGGCTAGAAATTTTTTTTTTACAAAATATAAATGAATGAAAGCTTAGATTTTGGATAATTCTGCAGAAATCCACAGAGTGACCCCAGATCTTTGGAAGCCATGGATTTTTCCATGCTGGCAAAGTACTATTGCCCCAGGTTGGGAAATAGCCCACCAGACCTGAAAAAAACAAGTATCCTAAAGCAGGAACTTCATTCTAATTTTCAGCTCTGTTTTTAAGCAATCAATCACATCTGCTTCTTTGTTTCTTAGTTCAGCATGCAGCCTTTTACGGTACTATCCTACTAGTAACTGTTTTGCTTTGTCATGTGCTGTGCTTTACGGTGAACAGTAACACTATGGCTGAGTACAATCAATTTTTCCATCAGTCCTTGGTTACTGTAGTAACATTATTTATTTTTCCCTGTCTGTTGTTTGTGCTTCCAGTTTAGACTTGCCATTGCACTTCTTTCTTTTTTTTTTTTTTTTTTTTTTTTTAAATAAAACATATATTTAAAAACAAATCACCAGGAGAAGCAGTGAGAGGTCTTATTTCCCTTAGGACTTGTACCTCCATTTGTTTTGTGCATTGACCTTTTGCGTTTCATGTTTCAGCATCCTCAGAGCTGCAGTTCATTTTTGCATTGCAGCTGTTCAGATCATACTGGGTGGTAGTGGGAGGAGGAAGAGAAACATAAGATTCATATAAAATTATATCTGGTGCAAAAAAAAGAAGTCCAAACTCACAACCCACAGCAATTGGCACCTGAGACCATATTGGTGCTAACACAACTTAGCATAATCAGATCCCTTTTCCGTCCATGTAAAAGACTTGTGAGCGTCTAAACATGAGACAAATGCAAATGCTGGACCCTTTAGGAAAAGTGCCAGATCACACCCCTGGTGCTATTTCTTATGTTCTGGCACAGTGTGTAGCACCGTAGGGTCTAAGCAGAACCAAAATTATCACAGCTTTTTGTTCACCCATGAATGATCACAATGACATCTTGCTAGCTTTGTGCAGATGTGCAATATTACAACCTATTTATTTCTCCTGGCCACAAAGCATCTTCCATGCACTGACTCATTGAGAGCTTGCTAACAGGGCTCAGTGAAACGGCACTCTTTACTGGTCTTGTGGTCTGACCATCAACCAGTGAAAGAGCCTCTTTTGTGCTTAATTCCCCCTTCCTACAGAGGTACCCTGTCCATGCTAGCGCTTTGTAATTTCTTTGGTAGTAAAGGCTGTTTCTAGATAAATATTCTGTGATGTAATTGTGTTTGTAGCTAGCATGGTTTGATGCTCCGGTGTGGATAGGGTCCTAGGAACCACCCTGTGAAAGTCAAGGATAAGAAATCTCTCCGTTGCACTGAAATTTCAAATCCTCATCCTGGAGAGCAGTGTGGAACCTGAGCTAATAACCACTATGAGCCAGCAACAGTGTCCTAGTTATACAATGTCCACCTACCTATTTACATTAGTTCTCTATGGAGAAAATGTTGGTGTTACACCTTCACTGTTACTTGCTCATCAGCACTCAGTCAAATTGTATTTTTGTTTTGGTTTTCTCATATTTTTTGTTTTTCAAATTGTATCCCTGACCAGAAGATTCAGTGAGTGACAACACATGAGGATATTTGTAGGAAAAACAGTGTTAATGAAAAAAGTCTCAATCGTCTTTTCAAGCTGCACATTTAAAGCCATAATATCTGCTGTGTTCACAGAAAGTGGTCTTTTATCCTTCACAGCTTTTAATCTCAACATTTTTTCTCTTGAACATTTTGTCTGCCGTGTTATGCATGCGGTTCGCTGTGCAACTGCATTCATGTGCTCAAGCCCATGCCTCGGTGGAATAAATGTATTTTCCTATTCCATTAAAAGTCAGATATCTTGTCAATTAGTTCAGAAGTAAGAATGAGGTTGTCATTATGTTAAAAAAGGGGTTCCTCAGCATCAAAGCTAACAGCAAATAACATCTAAAATCTAATCAGCGTATAGCTAGCCTAGATCCTCAGCTGGTGTAAATCACGGTCACTCCATTGATTTCACAGAATCATAGAATCATAGGATGGTTTGGGTTGGAAGGGATCTTAAAGATCATCTAGTCCAGCCCCGCTGCAATGAGCAGGAACAGCAGTGGAGTCCATCCCATTTACACCACCTGAAGTTACACATTCGTTCTCCCCGTTACACCAACTTTTGAGCATTACTGTAAAACACCAAGGCCACATGATTAAACAGCAGCTCAGCACTTTCCATCATTATTTACTGCTTATATTACTGTAGCGCCCAGAAGGCCAGGTCATGGACAAGATCCATTTGAGGTAGGTGCTGTGAAATTGCTGAACAAACAGACACCCCATGGGCCAAATGCTGTGGCCAGATTTTCAGAAGGTTTCAGCCCCACTGACATCTCACCAAGACCAATAGCAACTGCTACCTGTTGGCCTTTTTGAGACTCTGTCTTTAAGGTGAGGAGCGTGAGATGCAATCCGTCATCCCTCACACCGCAGCTTATGCCATCTGGCCCTGACCTACAGCCCAGGCAACTTGCCCTGGTGTAAAACAGCATTTCTGGGAATGGGCGGTAACCAGTATCCTAGGCAAGATCTTTTGGGGGGGAAAAAAAGAAAAAAGAAAAAAAGAAAAA